>JARLTB010000168.1:2102500-2177500 GCA_030141615.1 Unio pictorum | reverse complement strand
GATAGATAGATAGATAGATAGATAGATAGATAGATAGATAGATAGATAGATAGATAGATAGATTATGTCCTTGATGACAATTAGAATGATCAAAAAGAATATTTTGTTTATAATAACACGAGCATTTTGATCTCATTTGGTGCAATAACCCATTCCAGGGGATGGAGTTTCGGTTCTTTCACATTCTGTCTTTGATTCAGATTAGATCATTGGAAATTTTGGAATATATTTTAACTCATTATTAGGTACCTTTAGTCAGAATTGTATTTATATAAAATACCCGTGAATAAGACGAAAAATTAAGAAGATAAGAAATATGAAAGAAGAAACAGCTCTTTGTTAAGGAAAGTCAGAGAGAAAGACAAAAGAGATAAAGAACAGAAGAAAGATATAAAAAAGATAAAGAAAACTAAAAAAAGGTGGGTTTTACTCTAATTCCTTTTCAATCCATTACAATAGGAAATACGAGGGACTAGCATTATTTCCATGTAAATAAAATAACCTAAAGAATGAAAACATTCAATACTTAAATCATATTTTCTTTCTTTAAGTGGCGACGTACTTTCAAGTGTTTCCGTTTGTCTGATGAACGGATACAATTAACGCCATGTATACAAGTAATTTACCCGACGGTATGTATCATACCAGTTCTCGTCAACAGCCATTTCTGGTCCGTGTTATTGAAAAGCTTATATTTTGAAACAGTATTTGCTTTCAGGTCTTTAAAAGTCCCAATGAAGGTAGATTTATTTACAAACATATTAAAATGACGTGAGAAGGCATTTATTCATAATGGCCACGAATCGCAGTACAGTAGTCTTATACACATTGCTTGACTGGGGCAAGCATGCGTTACATTGCATCATAGGCAATGATAACCTAATTAGAGTCAAAGAGGTGAATTATATCATCGTAGGGGCATGTCTTGTAAAAAGGAACAAAACACATACAGATATTAAAAAGAGATTATGTGTATCAGCAACATTAAATCTGCATTATTTTGAGATTTGTTGACTTAGTAAAAACAGGTTACGGCGTAATGTCTGAATCAATTAATGCACCTTGATCAATCTGATTTAACATTTGTGTAGCATGATCATATATTTTAGAATTTTATATATTCATGTTTTAAGTAAGCATAATTTGGTATTTTATTATTTTATATAATTAATGCTCATTGTCAGCAGAACTAAAGTCACCAGCTGCAATTATGGTGTTGTTCTTACTTTGCATACCGTTAGCGGATTAGGAAACCTTAAACCATATTTATCTGTTTAAGTTTGGTTCACACTGAGCAATGAGGCTATCCTGATTAATGTTCATACTAATGTGTTACATTACAGGACAAATAGTAAGTAATTTTCTATTGGTTAGCTTGCAATTTTTCGTATAAACAAAATCATGAATAATATGTCAGTGATAAACAGTTAGTCCAACAAGAGGTGTACCTGATGGTTTGGGTCAGAGAGGAAATGTGACCTTGATGTTTGTATAATATCATACGGGTAAATACATTAAGAGAAATACAACATTTTTCATTAGTTACCAACCTCATGCACAAGAAACCCCAAATTTGTACAGCAAAACAGGATTTGTCTAACACTGTTCTAGGAGCAGAATGCAAGTGCTGTAACATTGGGCTTCCACAGTGGGACTTGTCCCGAACACTAGGTTGTATCTGTGTACATGACTGAAGAAGGAATAGATCGAGTGCATTACAATTAGGTGGAGATGTACTTCTCTACTGTGTCACCCTTGCAGGTTGATGTTTAAATATGGGTCCCGCAACCATATACATTTATGAAAGACTGCGTCAAAGAAGAAAGCAAATGGAGAGAGAGAGAGAGAGAGAGAGAGAGAGAGAGAGAGAGAGAGAGAGAGAGAGAGAGAGAGAGAGACCTAAACGATATGGCTAATATTGTATATCTTTGAACTTTGATCGGTCTTAAATTTGAACATAGGCGTCTTACACGGAGCGAGGTCTCAAGATGTTTTCTCTGAATCAAAGCATCTGTTAGAAATTGCTTATTGACAGTCACGTGATTTATTAACCTGTATGGCCTTTATTGCGTTTCTATGTGATGTAATTAAAACAAAAACACATTGTGCACAATTCAGCTAGAAGTAGAAGTCTTATCTGAGTGATTCATTAATTATTATTCTGATTAGAAAGCACATACACTGATACTTGATTTTTTTTTTACAACTGCAAACTTTCTTAAGAATATTTGCAGCAGGCACACTATCCAATGAAACTGATATTTTGCTGGATATGTCAGCAGCTGTACAGTCCTCTTCTCTATGGAATTTCAAACTGCATTCACGTCCTCTTCCGTTGATTTGAAATAGTAGTCGCAGTCGAGTCCTCTCTCCTCGATTTGATACGTCAGTCGCAGGCGAGTCCTCTCCCCTTGTTTTGAAATTGTGTTCGCGGTCGGTCGAGTCCAATCCCAATTGTTTGAGAACGCTGTCTAGTGGTTTGAGCGTCTACCTCGGAAGCCCAAGGTCGTGTGTTCTAACGCCGGCCAAGTCATACCAAAGACTTACAAAAATGGTACTAACAACTGCCCATTAAGAGGTCATTGTTTGGACTCGTCAGCCTTGTGTTAGTATACTATGAGTTGGTGAGACATCACGCTACATGTCTGCAACATGACGCCCCAGTGCTAGACATTACTATAAACTGCCACACTGCGGACATTGTAGCGATATGACTGAGAAATGGTTAATGCAACGTTAAAGATCCTAATCACACCCACCGACCCAGTGGTTTGATATGTCAGTAGCCGTCGTGTAATTTCCCTTTTATCTGACCAAATTAAAAATCGAGTCCTTTGTCAGTTTTCTATCAATACTAAAGCGGTCGAGTCAATTCCACTTTGTGTGGGATGTCAGAATAAGTAGAGTTTTGCATTGTCGTAAAGAAGTAAAGTTCTATACGTACAAATATATAACAAGTTTTGCTTAATTTTACCTTTAACCCCACCCCAAGAAAGATAGAAAAACAAGAAACAAATAATAAACGCAAACAAAGAAACAGAATGACTGGAAATTAAATGTTTGTATTTTTAAATACGTTTCTGTCTTTAACGATTGGAGATGTTATTATTTTCATGGCAATAATAGACCAGCTCAGTTACTTACCTTTAATTCAATAGGCGTCACCACCGTTCCAGTAAAAATATGAATAAGAGAAGTTACCGTATTGGTTAAGTTACATTTCCTTTATTGATACAATATTTATGTTTCTCAATTGCTTTTTGAGGACAAATTATATGTTATCCAAAATCTTGAACTTCTTTAAATATTCATTTTTGTGTACAGATGAAGACTATGATTTTACACGTGTCTTTCTGTAAATTATATATATATATATATATATATATATATATATATATATATATATATATATATATATATATATATATATATATATATATATATATATATAAAGCTGTTTAACATCGCCCGTCTCCGTGCAAAGACTAAAGTTACAAAGGTTCTCATCCGTGAATTGCTCTTCGCCGACGATGCAGCCTTGACATCACACACGGAAGATGGACTGCAGCAGCTAGTATGCCGCCTCTCCCACGCCTGCAAGGAGTTCGGACTGACAATCAGTCTGAAGAAGACGAATGTAATGGTGCAGGACGCAGACTCCTCTCCCACCATCGCCATTGATGGGTACAACCTGGAAGTTGTTGAGGACTACACATACCTTGGGTCCACCATCTCCAACTCGCTCTCCGTTGATACTGATATAAATGGCCGGATTGCTAAGGCATCAGCAGTTATGGCGAGATTGAACCAGAGGGTCTGGGACAGTCACAACCTCACAGAAAAGACCAAACTGTGCGTCTACCAGGCATGCGTGCTCAGCACACTCCTTTACAGCAGCGAGGCATGGACCACCTACGCGAGTCACGTGAGGTAACTCAACAGCTTCCACCTGAGATGCTTGCGGCGTATTTTGCGTATCCAGTGGCAGGACAAAGTTCCCAACACAGAGGTTCTGAAATGCACCGGCATGAACAGCATGTTCTCCATTCTCAGCGAGAGACGCCTTCGCTGGCTACGCCATGTTAGGAGAATGGACCCAGGCCGCATACCCAAGGACCTGCTGTACGGCGAGCTAATAGAAGGTGCACGAACGACTGGAAGGCCACGTCTGCGCTACAAAGATGTCTGCAAAAAGGACATGAAGACAGCCAACGTCAACATAAACAATTGGGAGAGCTGTGCTGACGACCGCTCCGCGTGGCGTCTTGCTGTCAGACAGGGCACTCAGAAAGCTGAGGAGATGAGAAACACAAACCTCGCTGCAAAGAGAACCAGGAGTAAGGCGAACCAAAAACATCCTCAGCAAGCATCAGCATACACCTGCAGCAAGTGCAACAGAGACTGTCACTCAAGGGTCGGACTCTTCAGCCACTCGCGAAGTGCAGATAGGACACCCAAATCGGAAGCTACACCATCGTCTCTCGAAGACGGACGGATGCCAACGATATATATATATATATATATATATATATATATATATATATATATATATATATATATATATATATATATATATATATATATATATATATATATATATATATATATATATGTATGTATGTATATATGTATGTATATATATATATATATATGTGTGTGTGTGTAATTTGCACTCGTTGGCATGCCTATACAACCTATCTTTCCTCAGTTCTTTTATATTTGATTCCTATGATTATAACTTCACACATTACTGCTAACCCGACTTTCGAATCACATAAGATATTCTATGGTGGACTCGTTCACATACATATAAATAATCTAGGCTATATTTGATGAAACGTACTGCGGTTTTCCGTGTTGGATGTGACAAGCTGCTTGTGTACGAGTTCAACTATAACCCAATTGCGCCTATGTACAACAGCCTAAAGACCGCCCATCGTACAGCAGTGTCAGCACGGGGGAATTCAATGACACGTGCGCGGGTACGCTTATTGAGGAATACGTGGGACTGCGACATAAAACACACTCGACTGTGCTTGCAATTCGTGTCAGTGTCGCATGCATAAGCATCATTAAAGCTAAAGAACTTTCCAAGGTTGTTGTCGTGAAAGATCTCAGGCATAGACGATCACAACAACATTGCATGGATGTATATCGTATTACCAAGGCAAGTTTGTCCCTGCTGGATAGCAAGCGATAGATTTTCCTGAATTAATCGTTACTTAGACACTCGGCACACGCAGATCCTAAATTGTATCTTGGTGGTAAGTGTGTTTGCGCTGGAACGAGTTATAATTCCTATCTCGTTTATGCCCTACTTGGAGGCTTCATCACTTGTGGTATTGATTTTCTCCAAGCTTTTAGCTAGAATGTAGCGTGTCGGATGTCTAGAGGAATTCACTTTGTATAAGATCGTCTACATTGCGAAGGATACACAGCACGCCAGCAACACATCATGATGATGAAGTTGAATTATAGTGACACCGGCCATAAAGGTCATTTGTTCACTAGTTTAACCATCGTTTAATTTATATGATGGTTGGTTTCCCATGGGGAAGGAATGGTGCCACATCCCCACGGGCATTTAACGCACAAAGTGCGCTTGTTAAGTTTGGTCGTCATGTCATACCACTAAAAAGTGGCTAATGACATGAAAATAAGACCCTGGGTGAGTGGGAATAGACCCAACACACACTCAACCCTATCAACCAATCAGGTAGTTTGTTATAGGGGTGCAGTGGCACCAAAGAATAGCGAGAGAAAAATAGTTTTCTCATATCGCTATGTTGATGGGCTCTGGACGAGGAAAAGGAGGAAAAGGTCCCGGAGGTCGGCCAGCCGATGTCGTACATAAATGTCGCCTGCGCCCTGGAACGCCCTAGCCATACTTATTTCAAATTCAGTCCAGTTTTACTAATGGACAAAATAAAACCAATAAAGTGTCAGCCACCTGTGCAATTGAGTCAAATTCAATAAGTTGTAAAATTTTCCTAACGCTTAACATACCAATATTTCTAGTACATAGTGTACATATTATAAGTCCCTAACAAATTTTTTAAACTAAAATGTCTATGCGACATATGTAGGTGGGTCAATGTAAGGTTAGAATAGATTGTAAATTTTGAAGCGGTGTTTCGAAATAATCATGTCAGATTTTTCAATAGAGCTTGTTCAAATAGAGTTCTCGTACCAAATGAAAACTCAATAAAAATAAATGGCAGCTATGGCAAAAGCCCTTAAAAGGGCTATTTTATTGGAAGGTTCCTCGTTTTCCTTCCAACTGTATAAGGCGGGCTGCAGTTTGCTGCTCAGCTACACAGACTCGTGGAAATTCTATGTCGTGTAAGCTACCGATGTATTTTGCCGCATCAAACAGGTGAGAGATTGACCTTCCTTCAAAGATGTCATAGTAGTAGCTGGACAGGATTTGAGCTCCAAAATGCCATTGAGCCCTTCTAGGGTGTGGTGTTTCAAGGGACCGGTATCCAATATAAGTGACTGCATTGATAAAGTTGACGGCTTTTTTCTCATCCTTCATGGTTTTGGCAAGTCCCAGTTAGTGGCATAGTGACGTCATGAACTTGGTCTTTTTCTTCTGTGACATTCTAACTAATTTCTTAGGTTGACGGAAAGGTGATTCTTCTTCTTCATCAGAAGTCGATGATACTTCCAAATCTTTCTCCAATTCAACTGCCGAAATTGAAGATTTTGAGCAGTTGGCGTAGATGGTAGTGGTGTGGTTGTTGCTGCTCCTTAGGTGGTGATGGTGGGGGTGAAGTTCTTTCATCTTCTATAGGTGTGAACGATACCCCAAGTCCAGTCAGTTCATTGTAGAGTAGATGAAATTTATTGGCTATCTTAGCCAATGTGTCTTATACAGTCGTTTTAGGTACTTCAGATGCAGTAACCCCAGGTAAGCGTTGTGAAACCGGCTGTAAATGGACTGGTGGGGGTGGGGTGGTTGTTTTTCGGTCCGACTTGGTCTTATTCCTCTGTCTTCCGCTACCCCTATTTCTCCTGCATCGCAGATTCCCCGGTGAAGTAATTTCTTCTTTGTCCCATATCAAGAGTAAAGTAGTTCTTTTCTCTGCTGCTCGAAGGCTCCAGCTATTTGCAAGTTTTAACCCAATACCCATAAGGGCACTGAGAGCGTGAGTTGGAACAATCTCCGTCGCTGGCACGAATGATTCCATGTTGTTGCTTGCTTGGTCGCCGCAGACTCATCCTTGTCCGAATTCTGATTTAACCGAGGCAAACATATACCAAATCCAATTGTTTCTGCTTGAGTCTGATACATGTGGTAAAGTCACTTTGTGGGCGAATGTTTTATGCTGAATTATATAGGCGAGTCTCAATATAATTGTACACTGTAATTTCATTATACAATACCGTTATAACTGAACTGTTTCTCGTCATCCAAACGAGAAATTGATCAAAAATAAAATAATGACGCTTAAATAAATGTTATGCAAGTCAACGGTTGAATCATTCGACAATATCAATGTTCACGATGAACCCGCACACAGTGTTTTGCCAACAATGTGACTATGATTCCAAACAATTCTTTGCCTGGATCCACTTGCATTTGGTGGCAATCCAAGGGCATTGATGCATTTGACCACGTCGGTACACTTGCTGTAGTTTCGGACGTTAACGGCTTGGCTTTCTTGTATATAACAAAATCTTCGACGTTTAGTGCATCTTTTTATGTGCGTCCGAATACCAGATCATGTGTGAGAAACAAGACGTCATCCTGGGTGACTTCGATGAGATCAGAATCAACAAATCATCCAACAATAATAATGGCCGCTATGTATGGCCTATCGTGTGCTGAAAAATGGCGTTAAACCCCACAACAACAACAATTACAAATCATCCACTGGAAATCTTTTTTGACGCGAGTAAATTAATCTGTTACAATGCTTTCTTGGCAATCATTGGCTTCTGTTAATGCCATCATCGGGAAGTATTAACTATATAATTCAAACTGACTGCAGTAATTGTAGTTTAAACAATCGTTTGAATTCATAAATAATAATCTATCTGGACTAGAAACGTTCACGTCTACAATTGCAATAAAACAGTGAACTAAAACAGTTATTATGTGAATATGGGCACTAATTTCCAGATATTCTAACACAAACAAATACTTTGTAGATTCTAATTTGTGAAACAGCATCCTTACATGATGAGTCATCTCAAGCAGGAATAGTTAATTTAAGACATTTAATATTTATTGGAAAATGATTTAATAGAAACAAGTAAAAGTGACTGGAGTTCACCATTTATTCTTGTTCTGAAACCCGATCATAGATCCTATATATGAACTAACTATAGAAATATCAACAGATCATATATCCTATATATGAACTAACTATAAAAATATCAACAGTCACCAAAACAGATTCATTTCCAATGCTAAGAATCAAGTATTGCATTGCGAAAATTGGAAATGCAAAATAATCACAAAGTTTGAAATTTTGAATGGATTTTTTTAAAATTCAACTTACGGAGAGAGCAACAGCAAAATTGTTATTTGCAACTCTAAATGGACTTTATCCATTAAAAGTGACTCCATTTGGTATGAAAAAGTCTCCGTCAACATTTCAGAGTTTAATTATTATTATCATATCTGTTCCAGATGATACATCAAAGACCTCATAATCTACAATGATACATATAAAAATCATTTAGAAACTTTAGGAAACTCTTTGACCTGCAGCTGAAGTGAGAATGAATTATGTCGTGCTTTTGTTACTTTTTGGAACATATTGTTGCACAGGGTTTAATTAAACCTATAGAAGTTAAAGTAAATGTTTCAGTGAATTCCCAGGACCTATTAGAAAAAAGCAACTGATGCCATTTTTGGGGTATGACTGGATATTATCGGAAAGTTTGTTCAATTTCAGAACCTCTGACAAATTTGTTGAGTAAGAAATCCAAATTTCATTGATCTGACAAGTGTCTGGGATCTTTCAACAAATTAACATCTATGCTAAAGTGTGCAACAGTTCTTTTAGCTTAAAAAGTGAGTTAATCTTTTCAAATACATGTTAATGCAAGTGATGTAGTAGTTGGTGGATTAAACATGTGTTTCATCCAATGTGTTATTTTTCTAAACAAATTAAAGAAAGTGGGCTTTGATTCGCCGCTTGAAGTCGTTAGTGCTGGTGTAATTTAAACAGTTATACATTCCTGTTTCAATATCGGTCTGTGGAATCACTTTTGGCTTCGTTCAGCGGGTTTCCACGTAGACTAAGGTGAACCCCCAGCCCCACACAGGAGGAAACGTCATGGGAAATCTAGAAGGCGTTTAGACTGGGTGTAGTGATAAGTTCGAGTGGCTATAAACGCCCATTTTGACACAGTTTTGCACCGATATTAAACGGTCGGAAATAAAAGACTGTTTTAATGGCAAAGCGATTTTTTATTTATTTATTCCTATTAAAATCAAATACTTTTTAATGAACTATTCGTTGTAGTAATATGAGGTATTAGTGTATCCATCTTTACCTCGGAGTGTTCCTGGTTCTGTGCTTTGATCCATTTTCAGCTGGGCACGTACAAGGAGGGGAATTGGTCATCGATAGGCGACCGAAGATGTCTCTTTGAAGATCGCCCATGGATGTGCAGGGAAGTCAATTATTCGCCAGGGATGGCGCATTTTTGTTCTTTAGAGAAAAGGACTTTTTCGTTTACTTACTATCATCAATACCACATTGACTATACCACATTGACCATACCATTGGTAAGTAGACCCTGGATTAAAGGTGTTGTACAACACTAACCTACCTGGACATTTCCTACTCATACCAGTTTACCAGTATGTATGTATGTATGTATGTATGTATGTATGTATGTATGTATGTATGTATGTATGTATGTATGTATGTATGTATGTATGTATGTATGTATGTATGTATGTATGTATGTATACTTTCTAAATGATGCAATCGTTAGAGTTGCATTGCATCTGGAAAGATGTACGTTCCATATAAATAGTAATATATATGGAAAAATATATATTATGGCAAGTATATATTTCATCTTCAAAATATACACTTTATTTCTTTACGTTCCAATATTTTAGTTCCATTATGTGGCATTGATGTGATATTTGTACATCTAGCTGTTCTGGTAAATAGAGTTACAAATTCGTCAATTAGTGTCAAAGATTTTCACAGCCATTTTGCTTAGTGTAGACTGATTTAATCTGATAACTCCGGCTAGAAACGTGTTAACGTATGGAATTTGTAGGCTAGCACTTATTTCCAAGGCTTATGACTAGAATACCTGTTTGTTCTTTTCTCCTAATCACACACATGAAGCATAGTCCTACGTAGGCACTTGGCAAAGGTATACCTTCTTTTTTACAGGACATAACTGTATCACAAATACTCGTTTTGAAAGAAACTTATTTCGATCAAGATCAGTCATGTTTGGACGTTTCCCTTATTATCTATTTCTCTTTTGAAAAACAAAATTATTGGGACTATTATTGTAAAGGCATATTTCACAGGTTTAGAATGCTTGACTGATTACTTTGTTAGGTCTACCAAGATGACTCGTTATCGAAGTCATTAAGGAGTTCTTTGTTGCATACTGCTAGGGACGATGGATAACATATTGTATCAACATGGTCCTGAATTTGCTTGATTTAGACATTACGCTTATTTTAAATTTAGACAAAGAACGATTTTTAAGATATGCGGAGAGAGAGAGAGAGAGAGAGAGAGAGAGAGAGAGAGAGAGAGAGAGAGAGAGAGAGAGAGAGATGCAATTTTTAAATTTTTAAAAAAATAATAACTAAAACTCTCGTGATAAATTGTATTACAAATCAGAAAATTAGTGAAAATTTTGTGCAAATATTTTATTTAAAATATACAATCTTTGGAAATTTAACAGAGACATATAGCATGAAACATGATTTCTTTCAGAAACATTACGACAATAGCCGTAAATATCAAGGTATATACCTATTTCCATTATAAACATTTTATATTAATAGACGGGCTGCGTGTATTTACAGCCTTTAACAAAAATGACTACACATTTAGAACAAATGAATTTATGTATTAATATCTCTCTCCCTCTGTCACACGCGCGCACGCAATCCGCCCATCATCACAATGTCAACCGCTATATAAGTTGAACGGGTTCATTTTTTCCCCAACTTAGAATTATACAATGACTTGAAAGTAATTACTGTTATCTAAAATTATAGAATCGTGTTGAAATATTTTGCATTTTCGCTATATACTGATCGAGCTCATAAGGTGTCCTATCGAATTTATTTTTAATTTATAAGGAGTTGTCGCGCGCAGTTTAAAGTGGCTAATCCAGAATGGGTTCTGTCAAAGTCTTACGGTGTCCTATCAAAGTTAATAATCCTGAAGGGGTTGAATCACTCCCATAGAGTGTCCTTTTAAAGTTAACAATCCTGAAGGGTTGTCAAGCTCGTCCTTTCGAGTTAAACAGTGAAAAACATAAAAATGTAAGCATCAAGAGAAAGAAAGCTATATCCCCGTCCCAGTGGCGTCGTTAGGGGGATGCGGGGGTGGGGGGGGGGGGTGGGGGGGGGGGTGCGGACCGTACCAGGTGACACCATCTCAGAGGGGTGACACCAAAATGAAAAATTGCAAATTTTACAGAGCACACACGGCTCGGTCTAGTCGGAGGGGTGACACCATGAGTTTACCGCACTGGGTGACATCAACCCTAGCGACGCCGCTGCCCCGTCCCTCTACCATTTTGCAATCAGACACTAGTATTTACCAGTACAAAATACACACACCTTGTGGAACACTTGAGAACCAATACATATATTTACAAATCTCTTCTGCGAGGAATAATGGTTGATTTTGTTGCAGGGTTTAACGCCATTTTTCAGCACACGATAGACAATACATGGCGCCCAGTATTATTTGTGGAGGAAGAACCCGGGAAAACCCCCGGAAAAAACCACCGACCCACGAGAAGCTACTGGCAAGCTTTCTCACATACCCACATTAGCCGAATCTTAGGCTCGAACCCACACAGACAGAGGTGAGATGGCAGTGATCCATAACGGAGAGCGCTTTAGACCACTCGGCCACTCGGGGCCCCATAATGGGTGATACTAGACAGGATTGGTGGGGTTGATCAGTTCTGTAGCCAGCGATATTAAGTTACATACATACATACATACATACATACATACATACATACATACATACATACATACATACATACATACATACATACATACATACGCACACACACACACGAATCAGGGTTTATATTGAACGCTTTTAATGCAGCTTTCATATTGTATTTGAACCTTTTTCTGACCTTATTGGGATCGCTCTCCTTTCTGTACCTCGCCATAAAAGTCTCATAGGCAGCCGGTGGTCTGGCATGAACACAACATGTCCCGCCAAGCGTAAATGGAACTGCATCAGGATGGCGTGGATGCTGGGGAGACCTGCGTGGACAAGTATCCCAGTGACTGTAACCTTATTCTGCCACTTGAAGTTGAGGAGTTTCCACTAAGACTTGTAGTCTGAATGTGGTTCAGCTTCCTGGCATGGCATGCGTAAAGTAGTGTTGGGAGCACAACTGTCCTGTAGACCTTTAGTTTGGTCTGGATGTTGATGTGTTTTCTATTCAAGACGTTGGCATACAATCTGCTGAGAGTTGGCTCTGGCAATGCGATGGTTCACTTTGCCGTCAATAGTGAAGCTATGTGACAGTGTGCTGACAAGGTAGGTGAAGCGGTTCACTACGTTGAGATTTTGGCCGTTGACGGTGATGTTGGGTTCAACATAGCGCTTTCCAGGGGCCGAATAATGCAGGACTTCAGCCTTCTTCGTATCGATGATGAGACCAAAGCTAGTGCAGGAGCTGGAGAACTTGTTGACGCTGCATTGCGGGTCGGCTTCTGAGCCAGAATTGAGGGCGCAGTCATCAGCAAAAAAGAAGTCCCTATTGATGTCTGTCAACATACATACATACATACATACATACATACATACATACATACATACATACATACATACATACATACATACATACATACATACATTAGACAGATACTAAATTTATTTATTAATAATTATATGCAGCTTAAAAATGCAAACAAATGTCACAGATTTTAAGAAAATTGTGTCACCTCCACTCTAAATGTCAGTAGTGTAGTGAGGTTGCATTAAGTCGCTACTGTAAAAAGTCTAAAACCTCCTCGGATGTACTTTGTTCCTCACACGACCAGTCCAATGCCAACTGGAATTCGGGCTCTCTGTTTTGATTTCATTGGAATTCGCGCTCTCTGTTTTGACTTCATTGGAATTCGCGCTCTTTGGACTGACTGCGTTCTTTTTCTTTTTTTCTTTCCCAACCTGGCAACAAATGACGAAAGCAAACACTACGAGAAAAACCTGCAATAATAATAATAATAATAATAATAATAATAATAATAATAATACTATTAGGATGGTGAATGTCCCATTTGGTAACAACATACCTATCGCTAGAAACGTTCTAAACAAAAATATAAAAGTTCATCTATATGGAGTTTCAACTACTGAAGCTAACCTCACCAAGTGAACTTTTAATAACACCCATACATTTTCAGTGGCGGTCCAGTTTTTAAAAAATATCCTAATGGGACAAATGCTGTTTAAGGCAATTTCTCTTTATTATGCTTCTAAATGATGTGATCAAATGATTACAAACTGCTTCAACTTGAGTCTGTGGCTATATTTTATACGGAAGAAATTAAGTTGCGACTTTGGAAGCCAGTATAAAACGCCAATAATTATGTTTTCTTCTTACTTATTTTCTTTCGTTCTCAACAAAACCAGTGTAAATAAACAGAATCTCAAATGAGTAATAATTAAGTTTTAATCTGTGAAACAAGTAGAATAAATTCCGAGTCTTGGGGAATAAAAAGCTGGAAATTATTGAGTTTTTTTCTTCATAATCATTACCCATTTAATATCTTCTATTTATTATATAGATGTACTGGCCGAAAAATACAGTAATGATGTGATGGTTTAATATTGAATATATGAAACAAGTTCAAAAAGTTCCAACATGGGCAAGATTTGGTTGTCAAACGCAAGACATTATTCCTCCAGTTTCATACAGTTAAATAATTTCTCACTCTAGCTTCCGTTTATCATACAGTATTTAATTTCTTAGATCGAGTCTAGATAGAAAAACAGAATTAACGATTTTTGACAGACGTGATATGAAGCCATATTAAACATACGGAAAACGAATTTGTGAGCTACAAGTAAACATTATTGATACAAACTCACAAAATCATCAACATTTCCTGAAGAAAATAAATTATTAGATTTTTAGATACCTGAAATAAGGACAGTACTGAAATTGCAACGCTGACAGCTATCTTGTTGCCAATGATGTAATCGTTCCAAACTTTGTTAACGCAACCCTAAAACAAACAAAACGTGTAATATATAGCAGATCAGCACAACTGTTAAAGTTTGAAATAAAATTATTTATTTACTTTATATATATATATATATATATATATATATATATATATATATATATATATATATATATATATATATATATATATATATATATATATATTTAATGTAATTATTTGTTTGTTTATTTATTTATTTCTTATTTTTTTATTGGGGGCTTTGTTTTTTTCTGTATAAATGCCAAGTCTTTCTTCAAAATGGTCATTTAATGTAATATTACGTTTCTAATCAACACAATGGTGATCAATGCATATGATGGTTTACGTAATGAAGGACGTAAACATGTAATGTGTAGGCAGATATAAATCTTACAAAGAAACTTTCAAAATACAAACACAGTTTTAGAGATTGTTACCAGACAAAAATAATTTATTACAAATTATTTTATAATAATAAAAGGTACTAACATTTACTTAAAATAAATTATATATATTGATATATATTTAGTTGTGGATGTTAAGGAGAGAGCGAGACAGACAAAAATACAGATTGACAAAGATTTACCGTGTTAAGGTAGTTGTTACTCGTTGTTGAAGTGTGTGCACAAGTAAGTGCCGCAAAATCACTTCCGGTTGGTAGTGTCATACAACATGCCAGCGGAGTCATTAGTATGCAGCCACTACAGCTACTGCTATATTTGGATATATCCCATTTTGATGCTCCCGTGAAGTCGTTATAGTCGTTAGCTCCACAACATTTGAACTGTATAATAATAATAATAATAATAATAATAATAATAATAATAATAATAATAATAATAATAATGAGGACTTTGTATAGAGCCTAATCATCATGCTACATGTCTGCGGCATGATGCCCCAGTGCACGACATCACTATAAACTGTCTCACTGCAGACATTGTAGCAATATGACTGGAAAATTGTTAAATATACGTTAAAAATCCTAATGAAACAAACAAATATTAGTTAGCAAGAAATCTTTACACCAGGAAGCTGTGTTGCTATTAAATTACTTTACAGATCTTCTAAAATTGATGTTTTTATTTAGTAATTTACAGAATAAATAAAAACACACCCATATATATATGTTGTTACATGTCTGAGGCATGATGCCTCAGTGTTAGGCATCGCTATAAATAGCCTAACTGCATATATCGTCGCGATATGACTGAAAATTGTTAAAGTTACGTTAAATATCCAAATCACACAGACACATGTACATCAACTAAAGTGCATACCTTGATACTGACAGCGGCACACATTCCGGTCGCAGTTTATTGTTATGACTAACACTGAGGCATCGTACCGAACACATGTAGCATGATGTGAAACCCACATATTAACCTTACAATGCACGCACCGTGTGTGTGTGTGTGTGTGTGTGTGTGTGTGTGTGAAAGTTTGCTTTTTTAACGTAGCTTTAAAAATCTTTTTTATTTTATAAAATTCATTTTGTTTTGAAAGCTCCGCATTTAACTGACATCTTAAATCCATGCCTGCGCTGACATGAAGTAAACTCCATTACAAATTGATATGAATTATTTTTCTTCAAAAATGTTAAGGCATACCTACACACTACCTACTTACGCATGTTTCTTAATATCTTTTGAGTAAACATTTAATTTCAGTCTGCAAGAAATGTTCCTGAATATATATTTGTAAAGACAGTAATGTAAATTTACTTTTTAAAAGGGCTGTGTTGTACGAGATATAGTGGCAAAGGAGAAATAATTAGAAATGACTCTACTCGACCTCGATTCGTGCAAAAGCAAATTGTTATACTATTGTCCACGTTGTTTTTATATGTAAATGACATGGGGGCTTCACAAGGATTGTATGACTGTTTTGCTGTACCATGGACTGAAACCATCATGAAAAAATGAAGTATACATGTTTGAACAACTCGTTTTATGTAGAGTATGTCTTCTGTTAAAAATATGTGATAAGTAATAGTAATACAGTAGAAAAGCAACTGTATGCATGGCAGTGCTGACTTACCCATTTGCCACACTAAGCACGTGGTAAAGCATCAACCCAACAGTGACATCAGAAAAAAAATTCAGATTATTTCTTGTTGCCGCATGAACTAATATTTTTATCTGGAATGATGGCAGCACTGGTATTTCCCCACCTTTTCAGCTTTTAATATTGGAGGGAGTGTAGGCTAGCGGCTTTTTTGAGTTTCACATTTTGTTGGGGTGGGAGGGGTGTACACCATAATATTTCCAGTGTTTAGAGCCCTGGATGGCCTTTAACCGGCACTGCTTGAATGTTCCTCTAAGTGGAGGTACTCATACAATGGCTACTAGCGTTCATGGAGGGAAAGAAGATAACAATGACACAACATGGCTATTTATGATTTAGAATTTAAGGTCACGTTAGCACATTGATGGCTATCGGATGTGAATTAGAAGGAACTTTCTAATGATCCATGAGTTAAGAATTGCACAAAATAAAATGTTGGTGCAATGATAACAAGACGGCGACCGCATCTATTAATATGAAAAGAAAAGGAGGTGTAGGTGGAAGAGTAGTAATGGAAGAGAGAGGCGTATTTTATAGATCAGGCACTTTATATCTTCCTCGTGAACTTGTAACATATAAATCATATACCTGTTGTAACATTTAAATCATATACCTGTTGTAACAATTAAATCATATACCTGTTGTAACACTTAATCGTATACCTGTTGTAACATTGAAATCATGTACCTGTTGTAATATTTAAATCATATACCTGTTGTAATATTCAAATCATATACCTGTTGTAAAATTAAAATCATGTACCTGTTGTAATATTTAAATCATGTACCTGTTGTAACATTTAAATCATGTACCTGTTGTAACATTTAAATCATGTACCTGTTGTAACATTTAAATCATATACCTGTTGTAACATTTAAATCATGTACCTGTTGTAATATTCAAATCATATATCTGTTGTAACACTTAAATCATGTACCTGTTGTAATATTTAAATCATGTACCTGTTGTAACATTTAAATCATGTACCTGTTGTAATATTTAAATCATGTACCTGTTGTAACATTTAAATCATATACCTGTTGTAATATTGAAATCATGTAGCTGTTGTAACATTTAAATCATGTACCTGTTGTAACATTTAAATCATGTACCTGTTGTAATATTTAAATCATGTACCTGTTGTAATATTTAAATCATATAGCTGTTGTAATATTGAAATCATGTAGCTGTTGTAGCATTTAATTCATGTACCTGTTGTAACATTTAAATCATATACCTGGTTGTAATATTTAAATCATATACCTGTTGTAATATTTAAATCATATACCTGTTGTTATATTTAAATCATGTACCTGTTGTAATATTTAAATCATATACCTGTTGTAATATTTAAATCATATACCTGTAGTAATATTTAAATCATATACCTGTTGTAATATTTAAATCATGTACCTGTTGCATGGCAATATTCCAAGCTTGAGAAACTAGGTTTGTTCCTGTTAGATCTTGGAAGTCAGACTGGATCCCCGACTTTAAGCTGCTGGCTATAGGGGTCTTGATCTAAAATATGTAAAGAATGTCAGGCTCATACAATACAGATATTGCTTATTTTTCCAGCAACTATGTTTATCTACAAGTAAATGAGAACATCAAACCAATTATGTTAATTGAGAGAGAGAGAGAGAGAGAGAGAGAGAGAGAGAGAGAGAGAGAGAGAGAGAGAGAGAGAGAGAGAGATGACTTAGCATAAATCGTGGCTTTCATAACCAATGGGCTGTAGCTACTTAAATTACTGCCTTTATATAAATCACTGCGATATAATTTTAATTGAACGGAAAAAAGTTGTAAATTAGTTTTTAAGGAAAAACTTAAACTAAATACAAAGGTAAGTCTTCAATATTTATACTTACAACAGACGGAAATCCCAAAATTAGTGTCACCGCCACAATTTCTCCTACCACGATCAGGATTGCAAGTGTAATATACTGGAAAATAATACCAGCATTAATGAATGTACAATGAAAATAATACCAGCATTAATGAATGTACAATGAAAATAATACCAGCATTAATGAATGTACAATGAATTGCATTTGCAAGGGTTTGGGATAGAGTATATTTCATCAGTTATTTTGCGGATTAAAGTGGTCATTTTTAGATATCGAATTAATGGGGTAATTACACCTAATGTCCATAATCCCTGTCAGTGCCATCACTTTGGTTTCATCTTTCATACACTTGATCTGAAATGAGAATTATCCATGGAAGTTTTACAAACTAACGTTACAAAGCTCCCAAATTTTAGCTTCACTGTAATGATATGCGATTGCCTTGCTGTTTATATTATTATCCGGTTTTAAGAATACGTGTTAATTAAATTTAAATATAGCATCATTTTCATAAGATGGTCCACAATAAGTTTTCACTTGTTGAGGTGAGGAGGTATTGTATTTAAGATCATCTATTAAGGCTAATTATAGACTCAGGACATTTTTTTTACCTGTATTCAAATCACCATTTAGACTATCGATTTTACTGAATTTTTAAAACGAGTGATCAGCCAGTTTTTAGGATTAGACGCCATAATGTATAGTATACACGAGACAGTGGATTAGTTTAATAAAGCGGATCCTCAATGTTTTAACAATTGGAATTCTCCGGATATTTTTTTTAGGTATTCCTGATTTGTAATTTGAGATATGAATAATTATTTGTGCTAGATGTTTGAGCCGAGTCTGACGTGAAACAAGATATTTAAGAAAAACCGAAATAAATGTGAAATTATAGTCGTGAAGTGTGGTCATTGGATGATTAAAGTATGTGGAAGAGTATCTGCATGTTTAAGAACCCTTCAGTTGATAACGGCTATCCGGACAACAATGGACTTCAAGACAGACCCAGTTAAGTGATTGATTCGTTTGGCAGTGATACCCGTACGAAAAAGAATATTCAACACATTTAGTTATAGGTGTAATTTCTTTACTTTCGTCTCTGAACCGTCAGAATATCCGATGTCACTCTGCCTATTACAACTTTTGACATCTGAAACAGTTTCCTATTTTAAAAAATCGAAATTGCGCTGCCACAATTAGTTTTGCAGCCCTATAGAAGAAAACAGACAGTGACGTGTTTTTTCTCTCAATATATTGTGTGTAATCTAGCAGAAAAAAGGACTGTTCTTAAATATTTATTTCAATAATTTTTTTTAAAAACTGGATTGATGTAGTTGACACTCATTTAAAGCCTACCAGTATCAGAAGGACTTTGATTCTGTAGCATGCTCCACAACACCCGAAGAAGCAAATCAGCACCACAAAGACACCAACTCCTATTAAAGAGTAGGCCACGGGTTCTGTTATTGACCCCAAATCCAGATTTATATCTACGGTACCACCTCCCGTGGCCGAGATCGATTGTTCAATGCTTTTCTCCACCGAATCGAGCGCACTCTTGTACAAGCTGGAGCCGAACTTGAGCAGTAGCCCGCCAGCGAGGAAGACCAGGCCAATTATCTATGTAGAAATGACAATTATAGATGATCTTACGTTACACACCTAAGCAGGTATGGATAGAAAAGTGTTATAAATTCACAAATTAATTTAAATATTTTGCTCTAAAAAGACATGAAATGATTCAAACTCTATTCATAAAGTCATTAGAAATCAGCAAAAATATAATATTTCAATTATTACAACAATAAAATTTGTAAATTCATTCAAGCAAATCGAAAGTAAAATATAATGACTCTAACGAGCATATTAATTATTGGGTATTGCATGAATATATGTATAACTATATATCTATCTAACCTGGATCAGCAATCTTAAGATTTTGTGTTTTGCACGGTCATTATCATAAAGAACCCGCCGATCTTCGCGGAACGTATTTCTATGTATATTTATAGTTCCGAATGTACAAATCAAATTGCCGTTCTCATAACTTAGTAGATACACTCCCACCTAGTCTAATGCCATGGTCATAGACCCGGGAGGAAAATACGGTTCCATCTATGACGCACGTCAACGTTCTTCAAGTCTGATATAAAATCAAGATCAATTTCTTCTTGGAAACCAACTATGAAATTAAACTGCAGAAGAACAGTTACAATTACGACTACAATTAATTACATAAATGAAAAGAAGCAGTGCAACTGGCATCCTGAATTAAAAAGGCGTGCAGTGCAGAGTAAACGATAACATGATAATGAGATTGTGTAGTACAAGAAGATTGTAACGTTTAAGATTTCACGAACGTCAAGAAGCGAAAGATCTTCGACTGAAAGGAAACCAGCAAATGTACGTGTTAGAAGTGCTTAAAGAAGTTTTCTTTTTCGAAATGTTTATTTTAAGTGTTGGAAACCGTATCTTTCGTGACATTAAAATGCAAGGCTTTATTCTTTTATAAACAAATATTGTTGCTCGCAATATAAATTTCTTACTTTTATTTCTTGTGTGTGTGTTTGTGTGTGTGTGTGAGAGAGAGAGAGAGAGAGAGTGAGAGAGAGAGAGAGAGAATTCTTGTTGTTATAGGATTCAATGCCATTTTTCAGCACAAGATAGGCTATACATGGCGGCCAGTGTAAATGATGGAGAAATAACCGTGGAAAACCCCCCCAGAAAGAACCACGAGACGCTACCGGCAAGATTTCTTACATGCCTGCATTGGCAGAGCACGAGATTCGAACCCAGGCAGACATAGGTGATATAGCAATGATCCTTAACGGTGAAGGCTTTAGACCACTAGGCCACTTGGGGCCCTCGAGAGAGAAAGTGAGTGAGAGAGAGGATTGGGTGACAAGGACTGACATGTAATCAGATACTCATAATGGAACTTACCAAGAAAAATATGTTAAAAATTACTATGATCACCCTGCCACACGATTCAAAACACCCCATTTTTCTCAGTTGTTAGGTCTGGTCGATTTAAACCTGAAGTGAAATACCTAATTACTTTAACAAAAACAAGCATCAACACTCACGAGAAACACAAATAAACATGCATTGAGTCTATTACATTTATATATTTAGCAACACATTTGGTGTAAATAAAATATAATAATGTACGTTTTCATAGATATTTGCAAAATAAGGCCACGATACATATTTATAAATATGACTGAAATAATGAACGGTAATATGCCACATAAAATGTACTGATCTAAATCATATCTACATCACTACTTATGTTCATCCATACGGTTAGAAACATTTTAATCTCTGTATTAAAATATATCATATTATCTATACAATATATGAATAAATAAATTTGTTTTTAAGATATTTATCGATAGAATCAACTTTATCACACGAACAATTACAATTAAGCAATATTATTCTTGGATGGCGTGGAATAATGTGTGTTTTTTTTAAAGTGCAAAATCTAAGATATATATATATATATATATATATATATATATATATATATATATATATATATATATATATATATATATATATATATATATATATATATATATATACACATTGAAGTTCAAACTCAGATGTATGATAGAAAATTACCTGTTATGGCACATAAGTCGGTTTCATTCACTTCTTATTTCCAAAATGGCCTATCTTAATATGCCGTTGACTGCTACACCGACTCGTAACCTCTGCTTGAGTATCAGGTAAAGGAATATAAGTAGTTTTCATAGCGGACACATACCATAATCGTGTACCAATCCCGTTTCAGGTTGAAACGGCCTTTACTTTAAGACCATGAATACACAAAAGACGAAAAATCGCAATTGAAGGAAACCTATTAGGCGTTAACAATGACAGAATAAATATTTGGACCTGTTGCCATAAATCAGATAATTTAGGTGTTTTGGTTTATACAATATACCTATATCTTCTATATTTATAAAGTATATCCAGAATGAATAGACAATACGTTAGTAGTTCTTAAACAGACATCACGTATTTCGTGCATGCAAACTATACAGTTATCGGAGAGAAATTAAAAATGGCGCAAGAAGGTTTTCATTCTTCCTGCTTAATGAGAAAAATAACCTCATCAGCGTACTGGGAACCAGAAATGGTCTTAAGTCTTTTATTTAGTGTATCAAAATAACGTCCTTAAGGAGAGAGAGAGAGAGAGAGAGAGAGAGAGAGAGAGAGAGAGAGAGAGAGAGAGAGAGAGAGAGAGAAGAAGAAGAAGAAGAAGAAGAAGAAAGAAACAGACAGGCAGACCTTGTGATAATCTTTGATCACTGCATCGAACATATGTTTGAAAGTTGTGCAAGCTTCATGGTCGCAGGCGTAAAGATTTAGACAAAGGTCTGAATTACATCATAATGGGAGAAGAAATACAAAAATAAATTTCCTCGTTTCTGATATCATTACTAGCTGTCTGTGCAACTAATACTGTTTAAATATCGTTATTGATTTTTTTCCAGTTAAATAAGGGACCATCCTATCCCATTCTCTACCCTGTCCTTGCACAAATAATGACGGCATAGTTAATACCGTCTTCATTACGTTCTGGAGTCATACATTTCACCTTTGATTTAAATCAGAGCTTTAATGTTGAAAGAATGTTATTTATACTTATATTTGTTCAAATTTGGTCTCATTAGTCAAACTGTACCGTCTTGAACATCAGTTATATTGTATCATATTTTATTTGTGTGGCATTGAAGTTCCAATGCATTTACATGGAGACAAATTAACTTTTGCGAGTACTATTATCGTATTCCGTGTCTCAATTGACAATGTTACCTTTATATTTCACCTTAACTTCGTTGCTCTTAAGATATACTAAAAGTGTGTTTAACAACCACAGAGGAGACCGGATAAGGGTTGTCCTTGACACAACCTGGTCCTTATCTGAAGATATATGTCTTCCTTTTGTATAAATTAGGGTCTATTTAAGTTTTTATTACACGTATTGGCTTAAAATGCAGGTGTTCACTTTAGCAGTTTTGACTATTTTTTTACTCGACCAACATGCTTAATTCAGCAGAGTTGTCTCAAACATTTGTTTCTGTGACAATATATGAAACATATAAGTTGTCCTTGTAACCGAATTCGGATGATCTGTTTTATGCATAAGCTCGGCCGGAATTTCAAAAACTGAATTTGAATTCGACAGTACAGCAATGTGAATGATACAACATGTCATTTAATAAAAGACAATACAATTTATTCAAATAAAATTAAAGACGGTGACGTTATTTCAAGGAATGTACATCCATTAATGGCACAGAAGTACCACCATTCTGTTTTTAATTTCTTTAAATAAATAAGGAGAATTTGGGTCTTCGTGACTCCAGATGGACTTTTTTCAATATAAAGTAGTGCCATTTGGGATGAATGGTTGGACAGTTACTTTTCTAATGAAAATAATTTCCTTTGGTTTAGATAACTGTGATGCTTTCATCGATGGTGTCATCATCTACAAAGACAGCTGGAAAGAACATTTAGCAACATTTCGGCAAATTTTTGACAGACAACTGATGCCAAATTTTTTGTGACAATTAATTTATCGAAAAGTGAGATCTGCCGTGCTTGTTTAACATTTCTTGGACATATCGTGGGGCATGGACAAGGTAAAACTATAAATGCGAACGTCAAGCATATATAAATTTGAAATGGCCAAGAAAGCATCGGACTCAATTATTACAATGTGTACTTACTAGTAAGGCTAGTGATGTTTACCATTCACTGTCAGATCACCAAGGTAGCCCAAGAATACATCTTAAGGGGTTTTGATTTAGTCCCTGAAGTTTCTCAGCTCAAATTAAGAAACTATAAAAATGAAGCTGGGCAAACTCGTGTCGAATGTGCTCGAGAAGAGAGCAGTGATATTATAGATGGTGCTTAACCAAGAATGTTGAAAACGATTATGAACGTCTCAAACAACTTGTGTTACATGACGAGTTTAAGAACTGTTTCCATAGTGACATTAACACATATCATGACGAGCACAAGAAGGAAACCTTAAAAAATGCTCATCGTACCCTTGTTGTGTACTCTTTAAGTCATAAAGTTTCTTTTGTAAATAAGACTTCTACTCAACAGTCTTTTAGCACACAAAAAACTCACAAAAATAAATCAGACTATAACAAGCCTTTCTAAAACTCAAACCGACACAACTTTTACAAATCAAACTCCAGGGAAGTTTGATTCTAGATCGTTGTCTCTTCCCATGTGTATCTATTGCAAGAAGAAAGGACACATTATTTCTGATTCCTAGTAATTGAAAAATAAGCATCAGAATCAAGATAGACCTGTTCCAAATGCTCTTATTTCTAAGAGGTCAAGGTCACGGTCATGTATTGAAAGCAATACATTTGTTAGGTCTAACAAACCCCAGTTTTATTGTATTATGGAGAATTACGAACCATTCAAATCGAATATCAATCCAATCCCATCACTATTAAAATTTTAAGGGACACATGAGCGTCTCCGAGTCTTTTATTGCCATGTACTTTACCTTTTCTGAGAAATCTTCTTCTAATAAGAGTGCGGCATTGTTAATGTCAATCAGACTTAGTCTCAGTATCCGTGACAGTTTGAACAGTCTCCGTTTTACGCATAAGGGCATTCATTATTGATAGGAAACGACATAGATGGAGACAATTTGTGGTTAATCCACTTGTAACTGAAAAGCCTCGCTTTTATCAGAAAGTCGATCCAATTGAAAAACGAATTCTCTGATTTATTCCCAGCTTGTGCATTTACTGGAGTTATGACAGAAAAAGTTCTTTAGAATGATTTTGATAAGGAAAGTGTTCCTTTAGGTGACATATGTATTGGCCAGGCTTTTGATGAGATCACGTTCACTCCTTGTTTCGATCAATCAGAAGGTATTAATCACAGTGATTTTTTTAAAATATTCATTCTCTTTATTATAATCAGGGTGATAAACGACAGTCACTTGTCGTCGAACAGGAAAAAAGATCTTCAGATTTCCATTTTGTTTCAAAGGGCCATTACTGAAACCGAAACCACTTAAGTAATTGTTTGTTATTTTCAAAAACAAAACAAAAATGGAATTCTTTTGAGAAAATGGAGACCTCTCGAGGTACTGCTGGTGTTGAGTGGTCATTGAACTATAAAATTGTAGTTCCAATCCCTTACATATATACAATAGTCTGGCCCTTGAAACTCATTTGGTTGGTCATTTAGAGATTCATTAGACTTATCTCAAGACCTTTACTCACTTTTATTGGCCGAAAATCAAAAGTGATGTCGTCAAATACTGTAGATCTTGTCATACTTGTCAAATGGTAAGACAGCCCAATCAGAAGATACATAAGGCTCATCTGCAAGCGCCATTTAGTAGAATTATGGCAGATTGGTTTGGTCCCTTAGCTAAGACCAAGTCAGCTAACAAATACATGTTGATCAATATGAGTGCGTCAAAAAGGTTTCCAGAGGCAAATCCTTTGAGTAATTTTATATCTAAAACATAAACAAAGCTTTGATAGAGTTTGTTAAACTCACTTTGATTTTCCAAAATCTGTCTAATAGGTTCGAAGGTCAAATATTAGGTATTTTCAGTCTATTATGCTTGAATTTGGCATGCAGCAGTGTAAGTCGAAAGTGAAATTATAGTTTTACAGAATTACAATGTTGAAAACATATGAGTCTGGAAATGGAATTATATCCCTTGCTCATTCTTCAAATTTTCCTTCAGATTAGATTTTACGGTCCTTACAAAGTTCAGAAGAAAATCAATGAGTTTAATTATAATATTAGTGCTCATGGGATCTTAATAAATTCCAGATGTACCCTTATACTGAAAGATATAACCAGGTTAAACATGCAATTAACTTAGTTGTACCTGTCCCACTCAGTAAAGATTTAAGCTAAGGAATTTCATCGGATTCTCTTTATATTGGAGTGATAAATCTTTGGAATTCAGATATTATGAAAGATCTGGACTAGAAACGTTCACATTTGCAACAGCAAGAAAGAAATGAATCCAAACTGATAGTCTTGAGAATGAGCACTTATTTTCAGATGTTCCATCAAGGACAAACAAAATTTTCCATGACGTTGAAATCGTACATTCCAACCCTGTGAAACAACACCCGTATATAACGAACCCTCTCAAACAGGAACATTTGAAAATAGAAATTCAGTATTTGCTAGAAAATGATTTCATAGTCAAGTAAAAGTGACTGTAGTTCATAATGCATACTTATTCATATCTGATCAAAATAATTATGATGTTTATATCCATGATGTCATCATCTACAACAACACCTGGAAAGAACATTTTGCAACAATTCGGAAATTCTTCGACAGACATACCGTTGCAACGTTGACAATTAATTTATCTAAACGTGAGTTCTGCTGTTCTATTGTAACGTTTCTACGACATATCGTGTGATATAGACAAGTTAGAATTATATATGCTAAGGTCAAGGTTATCTCTGAATTACCTTTGCCTGTTAATAAAAAGAAACTGATGTGATTTTTAGGTATGGATGGGTACTATTGGAAATTTTGTTCCAATATTTCTATATTTGCTGAACTCCTGACAAATGTTTTGAGTAAGACTAAGTTTCTGTGGACTAAGAAATGTCAGTATGCTTATGATAAGTTCAAAGCCATACTTAAAAACGCGCCAGTTCTGACAGCGCCAAATTTCAAAACAATAATTTCAATTATCTTGTTGGAGATGGAGCAGTTTTGACTCGAGAAAACCAAAAGTGGTATTGATCATCCAGTATGTTATTTTTCTAAAACATTAAACGAGCATCAAAAAAATTATTCAACAATCGAGAAGGAATGTATGGCTTCGATTGGCGTTACAATTCTTTGAAGTTTACCTTATTTAAACTCCTTCTTTGATCACTGTGTTAAGTGACATCAACCCCCTTGGTTTCAAGATGGAAAAAAAATCAAAGTCTACTAAAGTAGAGTTTTTTCTTACAGAAATATAATCTTGCCATCAAGAACATCAAGGGAAAATATAATATAATAGCAGATGGACATTCACATGTGTAGTAAAGTTTTTTTTTTATGTACACTGTTTGTAAATCATAATAGTACTTGTTTAATTTTTCTTAAACATCATATATGATTAATTTTTGATAAAAGAAAAACTTTATTATATAAGAAAAAATATGAGGAGGGATGTTACGTATATCTGATTTTATATATATTTGTTTTAGTTTAGTTGCTTGTTTGTTTGTTTTAAATTCTTATTTTATACACGTCTTTGTAATGTACATTTATTCACTATAAATGGTCTTTTTCTTTCTTTCAGAAAATCGTTTGGTCTGAATTTTCGTCGGTAAACAAGTAGTGTTGACCTAGATCATGGCCTTGATTCAAGTTTAGATGCAAACACATAAACAGGCTTTATTTTAATTTAAAATGATTGCTTGTTGCCAAGGTCGAGATGGGACTAGTAAAGACGTAAACAACTTTTTATTTTTAAAATAAACATTATCAGTTCTTGTCAAGGTCATGGTAGGAGTACGTGATATTAAAGGTCACGCGACTACATTGTTCGTGATTTGGCAATTTACAGATTTGTTTCGAAACTGCGTTCTAGAATACGATATAATCTTTGTTTTAGTGAAATATAGCTCGTTCCGGGCTTTTGCAAATGACGTTAAGTGAGTTTCTTTTGTTATAGCCAGTTTTAGAACCAATTAACAATACTTCAGTTTATTTGGATTTTAAGAGATTAATTCGTACTTATGGAAATATTTGATGTGATCATACAAAATTCTTGGACAAAGGCAGTTTATCAAAATCTTATTTGGATTTACAACAACGTAAATATTGTGTTTCCACAAGGAACTATAGACAAAAACACAAAACAGGCTTCAACATACGTCATCGTCTTCCATCTTGAATTTTCCAACAAGACTCAAACTTGAATCTATTTCATTACTAGGACTTTTGTAGGTTAATTCGTGGATTATTTCTGGATTCATTTTAGAATTGATTCTGATTGAAGTTTTTTCTCTATCTTTACAATCTTTTCCCAGGTAAAAAAATTATTCGTTAAATTTTTACAAAGCTTGCTGTTTCCAATCTTACTTTGTTACCGTTTATTACAGCCTAAACACACACACACACACACACACACACACACACACACACACACACACACACACACACACACACACACACACAATCGTGATGAAGAGTGCACCAAAGTTTTGTGAACTTGATTCAATTCCGACATCACCGCTACTTGAGTGATTAGACCCAATATTGCCTTCACTAACTGATGGTATTAACATCTCTCTCTCATCCGGAGAATTCCCATCATTTTCAAAACTGCCACCTTAAATCCTCTGCTGAAGACACCAACACTTGACCTTAACGATTTAAAGAACTACCGCCCAGTTTCTAATCTCCCATTCATATACAAAGTCTTAGAGAAAGTTGTTCTAACCCAACTTGTATCTCATTTGAATTCAAACAGTCTTTTAGCAATGTACAGTCTGCATATCGCCCTTGACACAGTACGGAAACTACTCTTCTGAAAGTATTTAATGACATTCTCTCTGCTTTGGATAGTGGAAATATTATAGTCCTCACCCTAATTGATTTGTCTGCAGCATTTGCCATGATAGACCATGATATATTACTTCACCGTCTCCAGCATGTATTTGGCATTCATAATATGGCCTTACAGTGGTTCAAGTTCTACTTAGTCAACAGGACACAAATTTTATCTGCAAATTGAATCCATTCGAGCCCAGTTGATCTATGTTGTGGTGTTCCACAGCGGTCTGTTCTTGGACCTGTTCTCTTCATTATATACACTCAGCCGCTCTCAAGTGTCATAGATCATCACCTAGTGTCTCACCAATTGTACGCTGATGATACACAAATATACCAGTCTAGCCATCCAACTGAAGTTGATGCTACCATCCATGGGGCAGAGAGATGCATTTCTGGTGTGAAATCATGGATGACATGTAACAAGCTGCAGATGAATGATGATAAAATTGAGGCACTTCTGATAACAACACAAAGACTTCTCAGTCATATCCTTTACCTCAGACAATACATATCAGCAACACCAAAGTTAAATTCTTACAGTCAGTACGAAACCCAGGCGTTACTTTAGACAGTACTCTCACATTACACCAACATGTCATGAACATATGCAAGGCTGCATATCTTGAACTGAGACGCATCAGTTGCATTCGCAAATATCTTTCAGTTGATGCCACTAAAACACTTGTGGGTTCATTAGTACTTTTAAGCCTTGACTATTTTAACTCAAATCTGTATGGTTAGTCATAATATCTACTCCAGAAACTTCAAAAAGTTCAAAACACAGCTGATCGGATCATCTTTAGAGTGATTCAAGTAGAGCACACCTCACCACTACTCTCTACCCTACACTAGCTATCAATTCGATACAGAATCAAACACAAAGTTTGTTCTATGTGCTATGTTTCATTGACAGACTCGAGTCCAACATATCTATGAGGCGTCACCCATGTGTATACACCAGCAAGATACTTACGCTCCTCTTCTGACAATCGTATACTCATTGTTCCCACTATGAAAACGAAGTCATATGGACAAGGTTCTTTTGCTTACCAGGGCCCGGTGATGTGGAACAAATTGCTCATTGAAATTAGACACAAAGATACAGTGGTCCCTTTTAAGAGTGCTCTTAAAACCCACCTTTTATGACTGCATGAACAAACGTAGAGACCTAATAATGATTTGTATATTATATGTTTTCAGCATGTTTTCATGTTTTCCGATTTCATGGTATTTGTGATTTGTTTTTCTGTAATGTAGTCATATCATTATAGATGCTGTAAAGCGCTTAAAGCTTTTATAGATTAGGCGCTATGTAAAGTCATCATTATTCAACCCCGCCCCCTACCCCAGTCCTTAAGTCCGGAATCGAAATCATTGTATAACTGAGTCTTCAGATAGAACTTCTATATGAAAGATAATACCTCTTTCTGACAGATCATTCAGTTTCTCGGAATTAGCAGACAATACTTCTTATGACAGATTAGTCAGTTTTTCGGAAACATCAGACAATACTTCTTATGACAGATCATTCAGTTTCTCGGAAACAGCAGACAATACGTCTTATGAGAGATCATTCAGTTTCTCGGAAACAGCATACTGATTTTTTTTTTTTTAGGAACAGCGTTAAATGAACTGACTCGTTAAATAATGTTGGGTCTGTAAAACAGCATTACGCGAATTGAGTCATTAAATTACGTCGGGATCGTGACAAGGTTAAAAGAACTGTCAGAATTGTTACTTTACTAAATAATAACATTATGTTCACTAAGGTGGGGAAAAACTTTTTTCCCGTCATATGATTTTAAGTGTATGTACACATTAGTTTGTTTTTTTAACACGTGCAATAATTCTTAGCAAAAGGCCGATTGCGAATATACCCTTTCAATTCAAGTCACCTTGAGTTTACCGTATACAATACAATCCGCTCTTGCCGCAAGATGAATTACTAATTACACTTCTCAAATAGTGTGTGCCATCCAAAGAAGAATGCCGGGCCTTTTATGGCTATTTGCCAATAATAGATAGTCTTTTAATTAGTGAAAAGGTTCAGAGGTAGTCTAATTGAATGTGTTATTACACTGATAAATTACACATGTTCAGAATGTGTAATAACATTGACTCTGGGCTTGTGAAAGTTAAAGCTCTAACATACATACATACATACATACATACATACATACATACATACATACATACATACATACATACATACATACATACATACATACATACATACATACATACATACATACATACATACATAACGCACTTACAAGAAAATTGTGGTACATATAAATGGATATATAACGAGTTATTTTTCTTCTATGTTATACAATAATAGCTTATAAATTTTCTTACAGCTGTTTGTACCTGATATGTGTACAGTTTTACATATTAGTGTGACATAGATATATATTCATCATCGTGTTCGCTTACAAGTACGTACATGAAACCATACATTGAAATGTGCTTGCACATATAAAGTACAAGTTCTACATGTATCATGTTGACACCAATAAACGTAAATAATATATGTTTTGACAGACATTACCGGGTCAAGGCTTATTTTAATAAGGATTAAACGAGTATAGTTAACTGTGCATTTAACAGTGAATTATTGTACTGTTTGAGATATTGATGCTAGTTATAAACTAAAATCGTCTTCAGCCTCAAAGATGTTGAGGGAGCAGAATACTACAGCATTCTAAGTTGTTTTTATATTAGATTGGAGAGTTTTCCCATTTTCTTGAGTGTTGTTATAAACTTACTTGTTTGAGTCAGGTTAGCTGGGTTGTTAGTGGATAACACAAGTGTTTTGTAAAACATTCTCCCTCCAATGCCCCTTCAGGTACCTGGACGTGAGAGGAATGTCTCGCTACAAATATATTTTACCCAACATATTGAACGGTGAACGGAAGTGTAGCAATCTATATAAATAAATAAGTAGTAGAGCAGAAGATACACATAGTGTCAATTCTTGTAACTAATGCTGACAATCTATTTCTGTTGTTTTTTTTCTCACGATAACTGCCATTTCAGCGTATACTATACCGTATATAACGGCCAGTATATCTGGTGGACCCAGAACTCCAGATGTAGTACCGACTCATATGAAACAACTTGCAAACTTTTTAGAATGCTCACTGAGATGATGAGAGATGCGAGTGATCCGAATAAAAGAGCACATTAGACCACTCAATCCCCCGGTGGTCCAATAGTTATTTACAATCCAATGTCAATCAAATCTAGCATGATTATAAATTTACCATTTACGTGCATGTACATACATTTCTTTTCTAACAGCCGTGATCGTATAAGGAATGAGTTCAAATTCTCAATCCTATATATGTTAGTATGGAACGTTTATCTTTCTACCAACCGGTTACCGTTAAAGTAAACCATGCAATATGTATTTAATGAGTATTTCTATCCAAACAGTTCGGTAGAAAACTTCGTTTCTGTCCCACCCATACGGGAGTGCATGAAATTATGATTAATATAGTTATATAATCAGAAAATAGCTCTGGTACTCAATAAACTAAGGTAGAGTATTTCAAACACTACTTCTACTACTACTACTACTACTACTACTACTACTGATAATAATAATAATAATAATAATAATAATAATAATAATAATAATAATAATAATAATAATAATAATAATAATTATTATTATTATTATTAGTAGTAGTAGTAGTAGTAGTAGTAGTTGTAGTAGTAGTATTTTAGTAGTAGTGTCATAAATTCGTCATCAACAACATCAGTATAATCATCATCATCATCATCATCATCATCATCCATTTTGTTTTAAGTACTCCATAAGAAAGGAATATTTTAAACTATGAATTGTCAAATTTTAAATAAGAATTGAACCTTAAGCTGAATGCATTAAGCATTGAGATTTTATCCGGAGAAGACTTTGTGGAGGGACTCTTCGACCTTTTTACTTCGTCACTTCCATATCAGTGCTAAAACTTTAAAGGGGCCAACTTTCCGACTCAATGAAATTGAACGGTATCTTAGCACAGTTTTGAGAAAGAGACAGATGAATATCTGATTTATGTCAAAAAGTCAGTCTTCAAAGGGAAAAGTTATATAGCGTAATTCAGAGATTCTGACTGACGAAAAAAAGGTTGTCTTAGGAAAATGTTTAGAAACGACTGCATATGGCGTACCACTAAGGTGTACACATTGGAAGAAATGTGAATTTAAAGTGACAACCTTGGTCGAAATTCTTTAGTCCCAAAATTCCCGAGAAAGGAGATGTTCGGCTCCGAGGAAACCATTGAAAAAAGAATAGTGCTTTTCTTGTTGAACGAGAAAGGGGCTAGGTGTCTGTTCTGTGAAAAAGAACAAGGTTTTGCACTAGAAACGCACAATTTAAGAAGATAACAACATTATTGAAACAGCTTTGCGAGAGAGAGAGAGAGAGAGAGAGAGAGAGAGAGAGAGAGAGAGAGAGAGAGAGAGAGAGAGAGAGAGAGAGATGCAATCCAAAGACGGAAGTACAATCAAAAAAGTGAAGTAGCGAGTGAAGTCCAAAGAAAGCATTGACGAGTTCAGAGTAAAGGACTAGAAAGTCAAACAAGGATTAGTGAGACTCGAAGAAATAGGAAACGTTGGAACATGGTCAAGAGGAAGGTGATGCAATCAGTTGTGGACATTGCGCTCTTTTCACCAAAACTAATAATAATTAAATCAAATCCAAATTTGACATTTTTATCAAATCCTACTGATATGACTTAAGTTGAATTGAAATTACCACTAATAATTTCTTCGATTAAATTTGTTATATTTCTTGTCTATGGGTTTCGTATTGCATTATTTCTTCCCAATAATCTTGCCCAGTTCTATTTTGATATTGTATATATTCATTCGCACCTGGTCATAACTAGTCAGTCAGAAAACGCCATGCAAATTAAGTAAAACTCATTATCAATACATTATTTACAATGTTTTGTTTGAATTTACTTTAAGCTCGAACGACCACTCCCAGCTCAAAATAACATTACACTTAGCCTTAAAGTCAGTCCAAAGAAAATCTACTCTAACAAAACGTATGGTAAAGTCAGTCCGATAGGAAGTCTACCCTACCTAAAAGTATGGTCCACTCAGTCCGATGGAAAGTCTACCCTACCTAAAAACATGGTCCACTCAGTCCAATGGAAAGCCTACCCTTCATAAAAGTATGGTCGAGTCAGTCCAATGGAAAGCCTACCCTACATAACAGTATGGTCGAATCAGTCCAATGGAAAGCGTACTCTACATAAAAGTATGGTCGACTCAGTCCAATGGAAAGCCTACCCTACATAAAAGTAGTGTCGAGTCAGTCCAATGGAAAGCCTACCCTACATTAAAGTATGGTCGAGTCAGTCCAATGGAAAGCCTACCCTACAAAAAAGTATGGTCGAGTCAGTCCAATGGAAATCCTACCCTACCTAACACTATGGTCGAGTCAGTCCAATGGAAAGCCTACCCTACAAAAAAGTATGGTCGAGTCAGTCCAATGGAAATCCTACCCTACATAACAGTATGGTCGAATCAGTCCAATGGAAAGCCTACTCTACATAAAAGTATGGTCGACTCAGTCCAATGGAAAGCCTACCCTACATAAAAGTAGTGTCGAGTCAGTCCAATGGAAATCCTACCCTACATAACAGTATGGTCGAATCAGTCCAATGGAAAGCCTACTCTACATAAAAGTATGGTCGACTCAGTCCAATGGAAAGCCTACCCTACATAAAAGTAGTGTCGAGTCAGTCCAATGGAAAGCCTACCCTACAAAAAAGTATGGTCGAGTCAGTCCAATGGAAATCCTACCCTACCTAACACTATGGTCGAGTCAGTCCAATGGAAAGCCTACCCTACATAAAAGTATGGTTGAGTCAATCCAATGGAAAACCTACCCTACATAAGAGTATGGTCGAGTCAGTCCAATGGAAAGCCTACCCTACATAAAAGTATGGTCGAGTCAGTCCAATGGAAAGCCTGCCCTACCTAACACTATGGTCGAGTCAGTCCAATGGAAAGCCTGCCCTACCTAACACTATGGTCGAGTCAGTCCAATGGAAAGCCTACCCTTCATAAACGTATGGTCGAGTCAGTCCAATGGAAAGCCTACCCTACAATAAAGTATGGTCGAGTCAGTCCAATGTAAAGTCTACCCTACATAAAAGTATGGTCGAGTCAGTCCAATAGAAAGCCTTCCCTACATAAAAGTATGGTTGAGTCAGTCCAATGGAAAGCCTACCCTACATAAAAGTATGGTCGAGTCAGTCCAATGGAAAGCCTGCCCTACATAAAAGTATGGTCGAGTCAGTCCAATGGAAAGCCTACCCTACAATAAAGTATGGTCGAGTCAGTCCAATGTAAAGTCTACCCTACATAAAAGTATGGTCGAGTCAGTCCAATGGAAAGCCTACCCTACATAAAAGTATGGTTGAGTCAGTCCAATGGAAAGCCTACCCTACATAAAAGTATGGTCGAGTCAGTCCAATGGAAAGCCTGCCCTACATAAAAGTATGGTCGAGTCAGTCCAATGGAAAGCCTACGCTGCATAAAAGTATGGTCGAGTCAGTCCAATGGAAAGCCTACTCTACATAAAAGTATGGTCGAGTCAGTCCAATGGAAAGCCTACCCTACATAAAAGTATGGTCGAGTCAGTCCAATGGAAAGCCTACCCTACATAAAAGTATGGTCGAGTCAGTCCAATGGAAAGCCTACCCTACATAAAAGTATGGTTTAGTCAGTCCAATGGAAAGCCTACCCTACATAAAAGTATGGTCGAGTCAGTCCAGTGGAAAGCCTACCCTACATAACAGTATGGTTGAGTCAGTCCAATGGAAAGCCTACCCTACATAAAAGTATGGTTGAGTCAGTCCAATGGAAAGCCTACCCTACATAAAAGTATGGTCGAGTCAGTCCAATGGAAAGCCTGCCCTACATAAAAGTATGGTCGAGTCAGTCCAATGGAAAGCCTACGCTACATAAAAGTATGGTCGAGTCAGTCCAATGGAAAGCCTACTCTACATAAAAGTATGGTCGAGTCAGTCCAATGGAAAGCCTACCCTACATAAAAGTATGGTCGAGTCAGTCCAATGGAAAGCCTACCCTACATAAAAGTATGGTCGAGTCAGTCCAATGGAAAGCCTACCCTACATAAAAGTATGGTCGAGTCAGTCCAATGGAAAGCCTACCCTACATAAAAGTATGGTCGAGTCAGTCCAGTGGAAAGCCTACCCTACATAACAGTATGGTTGAGTCAGTCCAATGGAAAGCCTACCCTACATAAAAGTATGGTCGAGTCTGTCCAATGGAAAGCCTACCCTACATAAAAGTATGGTCGAGTCAGTCTAATGGAAAGCCTACCCTACATAACAGTATGGTCCACTCGGCAAAAGGAAAATATCAGTGTAATACTTAAGATCATGTATCAAGCCTTTTTGCGTCAGTTTGCCAGTGAAGTTAACTTTGATGAATGACCATGACATTAAACTACGGTAAAGATTTTTAAAAAAATTGATTTCAATTTTAGAGTTACGTATCACAATATTATTCGCTGAACGTTTGTCCGGTATTGTAGTTTGTAAGGGTCATTTATAATAACATATTACATAGCTATGTGTAGATAATACCTTAAGAGATGGATCATTTTGTAGTTAATCATGTTTACTTAGAAGTGTGTTCAAAACATTTGAAGGAACAAATATGGTTTACTTTATATTAGTCAGATTATTTGCAAAGAATTAAGTGATAGATAGAATATTGAAGGAAATTTCCTTTATCCATAGTATTTTGCTATATCATAAGTCAGGTGACAATTTGTTTACAAGGAAGATCCCTTCCTCAAACATAAACAAAACAAAACATTTATTCATTCCTATTTTAATATCAACCTATGGAATACAGTTTAATTGTGTTCAGAAAGGAATTATTGTTTGAAAACATTGTTCGTTTGAATTACAAATTGCTCACTGAAACTTCGGACTAAAGCATTACTTTGGGGTTAAAGCGAATTCATTGGAGGACACTCTGGATAATATCATTTTGAGATAGCCAGATTATTGGTGTATCAGCACATTCAAGATCTGGAATTCATTCGGAACATTATATACTTTTGGACGTGTGATAAAAAAATTTTAGGATTTGTTAGCATTTGATTTACAACTATGTAAGATCCTTTTTGAATTTTCACTATTCCGGGGATATAAATTATTTGTTGAATTTGACTAAACTTGACGGTATGGAATCTTTTTTTGCTTAATTTATAAAGTAGAGAAGGGATACGAATTTCTTTAAAATGCTCAAGAGAAATTAAAACTGATTTCGAAATTTGTACCGCCTCTGCTTTAGACTTTTCATGTACCTCATAATGATTTTAGTTTTCGCATATTTGAGAAAGATTTAGTGAAACCAACAACGATTCACAATGTCATCTAACGTAGTTAGCTTTTTTAATCAGTCAAGATGAGTTGTTTGAACCAGTCATACATTATGATTTCTGGGAAGCATAAACATCTTTAAAAAAGGCACAAATAAAACATATTTGGGCTCAAAATTTAATAGAAAATTATTTTCCGGACTAATGTGCTTTGAGAAATGATTTTTGAGTCTGGTTTTGGTAGGAACTAAAATAATCGCAGTTTAATAACCAAATGGAATAAAAATTAATAAAGCTTAATTTTCAGAAATAAATAATGCAAATAAAGAAAGAATATAGTGAGAGTTACCAATTCAGAGAGATTGAAAGCGGAGAAATAAGCAAAGCAAGTAGCAAATAAAAAAAATAAAAAAAATAATCTTTATCTTTTTCTACGTGCACGTATTGTAACAAGAATGGGCAAGTAATTTTGGATTGCTTTATACTGAAATAAAGCAATAAAATGAGGCAGAGCAACCTTTTCCTGCATTCGACAAACCATTTAGTAGAAACATAGTTGGCTCTGTCCGCACTTTACCTAAGACCAATGCAGGCAACCAATATTTGACTTTGGCATTTTAGATTCCCGTGAACATCTTCCAAATTATAAGCCAAGTTCAACTCTACTTGGTTCTTTTGGATTTTGGTAAGCGACCTTTCTTTTTTTTTTAGACTTGGTTCGCCTTCAGTATTTTAGTAAAAACTTGGGAAAGGAGAATGCAATATTTACCTGAATGGAAACAACGATTATGTGCAAATGCAGTTATTTATGATGTCGAAGGCAGTTTGTGCAAAAAATACAAATAATGTATGTTACATTAAGTAGTGAAATTAGTTTGATTTTGATTAGGTAAATTAAACAACGAAATATTATAAATTACAAAAAGAAAATATGGAACTAGTTTAATTACACAAATTAAATATGAATCTAGCTTATTTAGAGGGAAAGTGGCTGAAATCCATATCAAGTTAAATACAATAAATGGTGAAAAACGAAAATGGAGAACATCTAAATGAGTACACGAAACAAAGGTATCGAATGATGTAAATTTCAGAATATGTAACAAACCAAGAAAGATAATTAGACAAGCATCTATTGTAGAGTATAGTTTTAACGGTACGTCTAGTTTGTTCTTGAATGTTGACATCGCCCAAAGGAGTTACGTATGCAGTGACAGCTATTGTACAAATTCTTATTATAGGCACAGTTGCATGAAGATTAAAAATAAGCTATCACATTGATGTATTAAACGTTGATGTATTAAACGTTGATTATTAAACGTTGATGTTATTAAACGTTGATGTATTAAACGTTGATGTATTACACGTTGATGTTATTAAACATTGATGTTATTAAACGTTGATGTATTAAACGTTGATGTATTACACGTTGATGTTATTAAACATTGATGTTATTAAACGTTGATGTATTAAACGTTGATGTATTACACGTTGATGTATTATTACACGTTGATGTATTGATGCATTATGTGTTTCGTCTTGTTATTCCGTTGAATGTTATCAGACTTACACTCAATCCAGATAAAGGCAATCTCAACATGATCAATGATAAAAAATCCAGTGACCTATACAATTCAAATTTATGCTATATAATCATATTTTAGTCCATTCTGTTAAATAAGTTCTTTATTGGAGTGGATTTACTGATCAGTCAGAGACGTAGATTTTGTGCCTAATTGGCCGTTTTTCTAAAAATTCCCCTTTCCAATTATGTTGCAGTTAAATATGCACCTGATATCCTCTAGTAGTTGTATCTGTTCAAATCATGCTTGCCCTCTCTAGTGTCTTTAGAAATGGGGTTTTTATATTTCTGTTTTTGATAAATACTATTGCTAACTAAATGACTATTGCCTTTTCCCAGCTTTGAACAACATATGCATTATCACAGCATTATAGTATTGGCTAATTGCTGCTCGTGTGCATAGGGTACACATCTTAAACACAATAAATGGCAACAATCGCTTGGGTATTCCTTTATAGAATTAAAAGTCATGGTTACCATTGGGTATTCCTTTATAGAATTAAAAGTCATGGTTACCAGTACTATGTGGTACGTAGACAAGCTTATATAGAAGCCGGTGGTGCTGTACATCTCGCAAATGGTTTTAATTAAAATTCACAACGCATTGCTGAAATTACACAAGGTATTCCACAAAATGTATTACAAAACTTAGTCACGTGTTCAAGGGGCAGATAAGGACCTGACATGGATAAAACAGAATACCCACTTAAGAGAAATACTTTTAGAATATTACACACAATACTTATTACATAAAATATGATTCTTATGGCAAGTCTAAAGCAGTTAACATTTTGAAGACAGACATGTTGGTTTAATTCCGATAACTCACTACTGCACAACATAGAACAAAGATAAGAAATTAAATACCACAAAGATACGGAGCTGCAGATACCAGACAAAAAAGAGGCATTTGATCAAAATGAAAGATGAAAAAAGATGATGCTTTAATGTACGAATAACACTAACAAGATTATTATTGGATTAAATATATGGTCATAAAGGATATAATTTAACAAAACCGCCTATCCACCATCGTGACATTGCATATTTATATAACGCTGCTTAGCACACACAAACATAAGATCGGGTCATTCACACATGACCTTCATTTCTATTAACGAAATCGCAAATTCAAGGAATCACGGCGTTGGATATATCTTATTTATTTTACTTCTAAATCTGCTCAAAGGGGAATATATGAAATACTTTCTTAAGTAACTCGGCGTTTTTGGCTCAGAAGATGCCTGGTTTTTAGCGACGTATTTCATGGAATTGTGTGTCATTGTTGACGTTTCTGCGGCTTTTGCCAGTCCAGCTGCTCCAACTATAGATATTTCACCGGAAATTTCCCTGTCTTCTGACTTTACCATATTGCTGGCATCTTTGTCGTTGGAATTCTCAGGTTTGTTATTGTTGGAATCACCAGATTCTGTGTTTGTTTCATCGTTCTGTTTTTTGTCGGACTTGACTTTACTGGAAGTGCTCCTCCCATCACACAAAATCACGAGAGAAAAGAAAACAAACATTAACTGCAATAAAATAAATAAATAATAATAATAATAATAATAATAATAATAATAATAATAATAATAATAATAATAATAATAATAATAATATTATTATTATTATATTATTATTGAAAATAATAATCATAATAATAATAATACTAATATTAATATATATTAATAATAATCATAAATTATTAGTAATAATAATGATAACATTAAAAATAATAATAATAATGATGATAATAGTAGTAATAATAATAATAGTAATAATAATAATATTATTATTGTTATAATTATTATTATTATTGATAATATTAATATTAATAATGATTATAATAATCTTGAGAATTTTAATAAAAATAATAAGGATAACATTAAAAATAATAATAATAATAATAATAATAATAATAGTAATAATAATAATAATAATAATAATAGTGATCATAATAATAATGATAATAGTAATAATAATAAACTACTACCAAAATTATGATGATAATAATAATAATATAAATAATAATAATAATAATAATAATAATAATAATAATAATATTAATAATAATAATAATAATAATAATAATGATAATAAAATTAATAATACCAAAAACAACAACAACAAAAATAATAATATTAATAATAATAATAATAATAATAATAATAATAATAGTAATAATAATAATAATAATAATAATAATAATAATAATAATAATAATAATAATAATAATAATAATAAACAATGCAGAAAACTGCATCAATTGATAATCATGGCAAATCCGAGTGCTTTTTACTACAAACTGTTCACCACTTCCACCTTCCATCCCCATCCCGATCCACCATACACACTGAACTGTTTGTGCCGCCCTATCTGTTTCATCTGTTTCCACTTGATCCGATTGCATGTAATATGTTTGGTATTGATATTGTCTATCTATCTATCTATCTATCTATCTATCTATCTATCTATCTATCTATCTATCTATCTATCTATCTATCTATCTATCTATCTATCTATCTATCTATCTATCTATCTACCTAACTACCTACCGTTTCCTACATATTGGCATGTATATATTTCAAAACTGACGTATATCTGATATCTGATGAAAACCGGCGAACAAAACAAGCGATATATCATCAAGATGTGGGTTACAAATTGATGATATTGAAATTTCAATGCACATTTTCCATAGCTAAGTTTTCGAGAAAATAAAATTGTGAACGTGATTCCCGTTTATATTGCGATGTTATTCTTTTCACCTCGAGCATCACGGAATAGCGCTTTATATATATATATATATATATATATATATATATATATATATATATATATATATATATATATATATATATATATATATATATATATATATATATATATATGATACAAATCTTAAGGGAAATAACAGTCCTTCCAAGAATACTGGATGCAGCAAAGGATCACGTGTGAGATGGATTGATTAATATAATTTATCGATTTCAAGGTCAATAAAATATTTTCCAGCATCTGCAACAAGTTTAAAAAAACTAACTGAAACATAATACATTTAAAGGTTTATTTTCTGTAGAAACAACCATGTAAAGTTTTGCAGACACGACGGTTTTTGTGTTTTATATGTTTGTCTTGTATATTTGTGTGTATTTGTCTTTATAAAAGACTAATTAAAGAGTCAAATGAGCTCACGCTATTTTAATACTAATTTTGCATTGTTCGCTGTCAGTTTATTGCAAAGTTATGTGTGTGTGTGTGTGTGTGTGTGTGTGTGTGTGTGTGTGTGTGTGTGTGTGTGTGTGTGTGTGTGTGTGTGTGTTTGTTTTACTTGAATCTATACTGCATATTGTGCAAGGTTGAGAATGTATCAAACTATACGAAACAGATGAAAAAGGCATCGGCAAGTTGGAAACTTGGTCAACACAATCGCTGCCCGTATAGTAAATAGTTACTACTTTTTACCTGAAGCAGAAGAGGCAAACCGAATGCCAGTCCAATGTAGAGTGTGTTTCCAAGATATGGATTCCACACAGCGTCTAAGCAACCCTAAACAGATAAATACGAAAATAATTAAATAAATAAAGAAACAAATAAATAAACGGATCAACAACAACAATTGGTCAAATAACCAATAATGAATATATAACGATTAAATTTACTGCATAACTGCACCTATCTTTTCTCTTTGCCCACGAGCAAACACTTAAAAAATATGAAACTGCAGAACTATGTATGAGAGAGAGAGAGAGAGAGAGAGAGAGAGAGAGAGAGAGAGAGAGAGAGAGAGAGAGAGAGAGAGAGAGAGAGAGAGAGAGAGAGAGAGAGAGGAGGGTGTCAAACTGGAGTGATACGCAAAGTAAATGAGTATTATTCCATGCAGACAGTAGTGATGACAAATAGTGAACATCATGCAATAATGAGAATTTATTTACACATTGCAAACAATAGCAATAATGTACCGAGCCTTGGCTGTTACCGGCTATTTCCTTTAATGCTAAATATATTTACCAATTTGAACGCAGTCGACCTTAGATTGTGTGTCATATAAAGTTTTCATTAAATCCAAACAAATATCGACAGCACTTGTAAATTAGAAAGATTCCAAAAATAAATCACTCGTCTGTACCCCTCGGTTTAAAAAAAATTCTACAAAGAGCTCATATGATGCAGAAGATGTTTGACAGAAAGTAACGCAAGTAAACGAACTACATAATATTCCGAATATAAAAGGTGACAAGAAAGGTATATATCGAATCTAACATCTCTAATGAATGTGACCCATCTCATTATATGTTACTTCACTTTCTTACTGAAAATCAAAGACATAAGGAAATGTTCTAACTTGTACGAGAAAACAACAAGGCATTTGCAAGTTCTCCAAGATATCTAGCAAAAATCCAGATGCCCGTACTGCCATGAAACTACATACTTCCCAGCAGCGACGTTTATATTTTGATATAACATTAATATATATATATATATATATATATATATATATATATATATATATATATATATATATATATATATATGTTTATATATATATGTTTATATATATATATATATATATGTTTATATACTGTACGAGAGTGACATTCATCTCTAGTGAGAGGGTGGGGTATGGGATGTGGGGTTGGTGGGCTATGGGTTCAGGAATGGATGGGGTATGGGTTGTGTGTGGGGGGGCTTTGGGATGTGGGGTATGGGTTATTGTGTGGTTGGGTATGGGTTGTGGGATGAGTGTAGTATGGGATCTGGGTTGGGTAGGGTGGCAAATGGTGCTTTTGGGATATAAATACCTCAAGAGACAGAATCTCTAGACAGTAAAGTGGACACTTGTAGAACGTCGTGATCAAGGTCAGATATTAAACACGGATAGCAAACGGTTTAAAACATATTGAAACCAGACTTCGAGGCAAATGCAAAACAAGTGAAAAATTACAAAACAAGCGAGATGATATTTCTATTTTCAAATTACTTTGATATTCAACCATCTAGTTTGATATGGGTAAGACTATAAAATATAATAAATATCATTTGCATGTCTGCATTTTGTACTTTTTTCCTAACTGAACTGGGTACAACATAGTGACATTTGATATTAATTAGTGACATTTGGTACCAATTAGTGACATTCTGATCTAATTAATGGTAACATGTTGTGACAATTAGGGAATTTTTTAAAATTCATGAATAGGTATGCGTAGGCAAATTGTAGGAGGAAAAAACTGAAAGAACATATAACTAAAAACATAAATCTAACAAGATATAACTAAAAACATAAATCTAACAATATATAACTAAAAACATAAATCTAACAATATATAACTTAAAACATAAATCTAACAATATATAACTAAAAACATAAATCTAACAATATATAACTAAAAACATAAATCTAACAATATATAACTAAAAACATAAATCTAACAATATATAACTAAAAACATAAATCTAACAGGAGGACATGGAAGCTACAGCTAGATCAGAAAGATAAGTTGTGTGTTAAAATATAGACAGAAAATAGAAATGGAAGTTTGAACAGAATTTTCACTTTTTATTTAGCTTAAGGAACATAATTGGAAGAAATATATAAAGATCATAATTAATGGAGGAATGACGCAGGTCGTGAAACGGAATTCTGTATGATTACAATAGAAAATTAACAGCACAATAAACAAACAGAGAAAAAGGAGGAAACTATTTTGGAATATTGTCTATATGCAACGTTGTGCAGCATTTGGTATTGGCTAGATAATTTACTATTTGGACAAAGCAGAAAGTCAACTTTAAAACATGCAAACGAAACGGCAGTATCTATACAACATCAGTTGTACAGCCTGATACCTACAAGGCAGGGTCTATAAAAAATAAACTGTACAATCTGATACCTAAAAGGCAGAGTCTATCCGAAATAAACTGTACAACATGAAACCCAAACGGTCTAGTCAAAATCAACTGTACAACCTTATACCTCAACGGATGGGTCTGGACAAAATCAACTGTACTATGTGAAACCCAAATGGCATGGTCGAAACAAAATCCAATGTACAACCTTATACAGCAACGATAGGGTCTTGACAAAATCGACTATACTATGTGAAAGGCAAACGGCATGGTCGAGACAAAATCAACTGTACAACCTGAAACCTAAACCGTAGGGTCTAGACAAAATCAACTGTACAACCTGAACTCTAAACGGCAGGGTCAATACAAAATAAACTGTGCAGCATAAAAACCAAACATCGGGGTCTAGACAAAATCCAACGGAAAATCACAATATCAAACCTTAGATATCTTGCAAGCAAATCAATTATATGACCTAGTGACAACTTATAAATCCCAAAAATGTTGCAGACTGTGCACATTTGAAATGACGGATGAAAAGAACAGAGTAAATGTCGTTGACCGCGTCCGTTAAAAATCTTTTCCAGTTTTATTTTGTATGTTCCTGCAAACGCTAGATATTTAAAGTCATCGTCTCAGTTTTCTTTCGAGGAATTAAAATAAAAACTTTCTGTATTTGGCCATATCGAACATTACGAAGGACTATTTTACTTGCACCGATTGTTGCCGAATAAAATTGTGACTGATACATACTATGAATAGCCTAGTGTTCTTTGATTGCTTCATTGTTCGTTTAACCTCTCCAGCAATATGTGCAATGTTTAATGTATTGCGAAATGTCTGCAATGCATTGCATTTTCTTCTGCACTGTATATGATGAAAGAAATGTTTTTTTTTTTACAGTAGGATTTTGATATCACACGAACTAAAAGAATGGTAAATATATTATCGCGATTTGTATAGATGATAAATATCACGCTGTGCAATTAACTTATCACGTAAGACCATTTAAACTGTACCACTCCAGTTAGAGCGTCCGCCTCAGATACGTGAGGTCGCAGGTTCGAACTCCGACTGAATCATACAAAAGACATACAATTAGTACCAACAGCTGCCTCGCTAGGCCCTCAGCATTAAGAGGTTTTCGAGTTGCATTTAGGAATTTTCATCCCGATCGAAAGTGTCAATGAAGGTTAGATCAACAGACTAAAGAATTAAACCTATTTCCATGCAACTATCTTGAATAAGGTTGGGCTTGCTCTTGAACCCAAAGTATAAATGATGGATGAATGAATGAACGAAGAGGAAAATACGGAAGTTTAATAATTGTTTATTTTAAAATGTACGTCTGGACTGCACTTCTGAGATATGCTTGATTATATAGACAGATATTTTGAAAGGTTTTATTCTCCGGAAACGAAAGTGATAATGATGGAGGGGCCGATAGATAAACAGACAAAAACGAAAACATTGAAACTGAAGCCTTATGAATATCAATAACCATATCTATCTAGTAGCTTAAAGGATGAATTCAGTATAGCTGAGATATTTTGAACGAAATTGAGTTTTTCTCGAAAAAAGTTTGTCAATTATGGGTGAGCTGACTCTACAAATACTGAAAATAGGATATTTTGAGTAATACAGGGTACATGTGGACTACTGGTCTAATTGAAACAAATATCTTAACAAATATCTTAAAATGTGACGGATTTCTCCACTGGAAGACAAATTGTAAAAGTTGGATGCGTGTAAGATCTCTCTCTCTCTCTCTCTCTCTCTCTCTCTCTCTCTCTCTCTCTCTCTCTCTCTCTCTCTCTCTCTCTCTCCCTTTCTCTTTCTCTCTCTCTCTCTCTCTCTCTCTCTCTCTCTCTCTCTCTCTCTCACACACACACACACACATACACACGCACGGACGAAAACGTTGCAAATGTTGAGTACTATGAATAGCATAAGACACATGTACTCGACTAGACAAATATGTGTGCCATGATTCTTGTAGATATATTAAACCTTTTTGGATGAATAGATGGATAAACAAAAACATATAAATATCAATAAATAGAAGTAAACAAGATAATTCAAAACTGCAGAAGATAAATCGAAACCACTTGTCTAAAATGTGTGCCAAGTTTCACTGAGATATTTCTATATGCAAGTAGTTTATGTTCGGGAAACAAAAATGTGAGTAATACTTATAAAGTTGTATCTTAAACGGTTTAGGAGATTTACCGCATAAATGAATGTTTGCAGATGAAATGGGTGGAAGAAAAGAAGAATTAATACAAAACAATAGAAAATATTAAAACAAAGAATTTTTAATAGCTAAGGACGCATGGATGAAGTATGTTCATGAAACGATGTTGTGAAGGACGGACAGACGGACTGACGAAAGAACTCATCCTACATATCGTCCATAACATTGCTGGGTCGTTCTGAACAATGCTTATCTGCCTCGAACAACGATGGTGCTATATATATCGGATAAATCTGCTGACCACGCAATAAATTCTACAGAAATGGTTTAATTGTGTCAATACGAGAAAAATATAATCATAACATAAATGTCCAACTCACAGAATTCATATAATTGTTCTCTGTCGTCGGGTTGGTGGCGCAAGCGTAATCAGATGCGGTGTTACCGCTGGGTAGCGTTTTACAGCAAGTCATTGGTGTCTGCAGAATACAACTGATGCCACAGACGGACGTGTAGTCACGATTCCATTTCGAGGCTCCAGTAAAATCCTTATAGTTCTCCGCACCACAGCATTTGAACTGGAAATACAATTTTGAATTTATTGGGTTTTCATCATTGCTCTTTTGTTGTTTCGTTTCCTGTTTTGTTTTTATGACAGGGTGAATAAATGGATATGAAATCACCTGATAGATCCATGAAGATAAGCTAGAGTTGAATGTAAAGAGAAGGCAGTATGCATATTTGATTTATTTTGTGTGTTTAAGCTATTTCCAAGAGTGAGAATAACTTTAGTGCGAACCTGCTTTTTGTCTTGTCTGTAAGTTATAAATAGATATATATCTGACCTTGAGTTCCATACCCAGCCATGATTATGACATTAGCAGGTTCCTGAAAAGAATTTGTTTACATTTAGGTGTAATTTACCATATAGGAGATTGAGATCTTTCAACAAAATGTGTACATGTAATTGCTGCATAGGTTATGTGGCTTATGTATAAAAGCCCGAGAACAACAAGTATATTCATTTCTACTTTAATTTCATTCGGTATAAATGTTTTCAGTTGTGTTAATATATGCTTCTAATGGAATCCTTTGTTTAAACGTTATTCATTGGAATTACAAAGTGCTCAGTAACATTTTGGATTATTTAGGGATTATTGTGAATTTATTCCATGGTATTCTGGGTTATATCATTGCTAAACATCAATACAGTTGGCACATTGATTCATCTAAGCCAATTTGCACAAAAAACATTAAATACTGGAATTCATTCAGATTCCTACTTTTAGATGGTCGGTTATTTTGGGTTTAACCCCATTTCTCAGTGCAAGATAGGCCGTACAAAGTCTCCCTCCCCCGCCGTATGTTGGACTTGTGATATAACATATAGGATTATTTAGGATTTAGTTCACAATAATGTACATCTTTATAATTTTCAGTTGGTACTTTAAGGATATAAATTATTTCTTGAATTTGTATAAACTCATTTCTGTTATTTTGTTTAAGATCATAAAGTCTTAGCAAACATTAAATGTACAATCAAAAATATATACAAAACTGCAGTTTTTAAAGAGAAAAAACTCACAAACTCCTCTCGTATTTGTTGCGAGTCAGTATTTTTAAAGTAATTTTAGAGAATAAAGTTCTGGCAAGTCAATGACAGCAACACCATCATGATGTGAAACAAAATTCATCCAGAGATTCATAGAAAGTTGCATAACGAATAAGTAAGACATAAAGACTATGTGAATGCTATATATTAGTATAACGAATAAGTCAGACATAAAGACTATGTGAATGCTATATATTAGAATAACGAATAAGTAAGACATAAATACTATGTGAATGCTATATATTAGAATAACGAATAAATAAGACAAAGACTGTGTGAATGCTATATATTAGTATAACGAATAAGTTAGACATAAAGACTATGTGAATGCAATATATTAGAATAACGAATAAGTAAGACATAAATACTATGTGAATGCTATATATTAGAATAACGAATAAATAAGACAAAGACTGTGTGAATGCTATATATTAGTATAACGAATAAGTCAGACATAAAGACTATGTGAATGCTATATATTAGAATAACGAATAAGTTAGACATAAAGACTATGTGAATGCTATATATTAGAATAACGAATAAATAAGACAAAGACTGTGTGAATGCTATATATTAGTATAACGAATAAGTTAGACATAAAGACTATGTGAATGCAATATATTAGAATAACGAATAAGTCAGACATTAGACTGCGTGAATGCTATATATTAGAATAACGAATAAATAAGACATAAAGACTGTGAATTCTATACATTAGTATAACGAATAAGTCAGACATAAAGACTATGTGAATGCTATACATTAGTATAACGAATAAGTCAGACATAAAGATTATGTGAATGCTATACTTTAGTATAACGAATAAATAAGACAAAGACTGTGTGAATGCTATATATTAGAATAACGAATAAGTAAGACATAAAGACTGTGTGAATGCTATATATTAGAACAACGAATACGTAAGACATAAATACTATGTGTATGCTAATTATTAGTATAACGAATAAGTAAGTAATAAAGACTGTGTGAATGCTTTATATTAGAATAACGAATAAGTAAGTCATAAAGACTATGTGAATGGTAATTATCAGAATAACGAATAAGTAAGACATAAAGACTGTGTGAATGCTATATATTAGAATAACGAATAAGTAAGACATAAAGACTGTGTGAATGCTATATATTAGAACAACGAATACGTAAGACATAAATACTATGTGTATGCTAATTATTAGTATAACGAATAAGTAAGTAATAAAGACTGTGTGAATGCTTTATATTAGAATAACGAATAAGTAAGACATAAAGACTATGTGAATGCTATATATTAATATAACGAATAAGTAAGACATAAAGAATGTTACACATTAGAATAACGAATAACTAGGAGATAGATAGATAGATAGATAGATAGATAGATAGATAGATAGATAGATAGATAGATAGATAGATAGATAGATAGATAGATAGATAGATAGATAGATAGATATTGACTACTAAGATGGTGATGATAGCAGTGATGATGATGATGATGATGATGATGATGATGATGATGATGATGATGATGATGATGATGATGAAAACAAAACTATTCATTTCACGACAACATGAGTAAGTTGATCTCACCTGCTGCATAACTACATTCCAGGCGACGGAGTTCAGGTTCTTTCCCGTGATGCCTTGGTATTCAGACTGGATCCCTGAATTTAATGCTGATGCAAGTGGCGTTTTTAGCTGAAAAATGTGGTATTTATGTTATAAATCAAATTTGGCGCATTCAGAATAAAAATATAAAATGAAGAATTGTAGGAAAGAGGGAGAAATGTTTGTCGAATGATAGAAAAAAGTGAAGATAGGATGAAAGAAAACGGAAGCACTAAAGAAAAGGAAACAAATGTCAAGTGAGTTGTGGGTTGGTGGAGAGAACCAGTACTAACTTTTACAAACCATTACTTACACTGAAGAATGCTTACCAAAATGTTACTGCAAATAAGAATAAATAAATTAATAACATACGAATTTTGAACAATTGTAATATTTATTCAGTAAGGTACTTGAAATCAATGACCACCCCAACCGTCTTGTTCTCTTTTAGTTACGACACGGTTGGTGGAAGACAAAGAATATAAACTTTGACTTGCCTGTCTAAGCAGACAACGAGATATCATCAGTTCTCTTCAGTTGGTTTTGACAATGTTATGCTTAGATAGAGTAAACTTTTCCAAATTGTAAAGTATGTAAGACATTGTGTGGAGGAAAAAATATGATATTGCACTTATATAGTCATTTAGACGATTACGTGCTTCATATGTATGATGGACTACAATCAATATATCGATTATTTGCTTCATATTTAATATGACATATAATCAATATATCGATTACGTGCTTCATTTATAATTTGAACTACAATCAATATATCGATTACATGTTTCATATTTACTATGACATACAATCAATATATCGATTACGTCCTTCATTTATACTTTGAACTACAATCAATATATCGATTACGTGCTTCTTATTTACTATGACATACCATCAATATATCGATTACGTGTTTCGTCTATACTTTGACCTGCAATCAATATATCGATTATCTGCTTCATATTTAATATGACATATAATCAATATATCGATTACATGCTTCGTTTATACTTTGGCCAACAATTAATATATAGATTACGTTCTTCATATGTATTGTGACCCACAATCAACATATCGCTTTATCGATTAAGTGCTTCATATGTATGTTCTACAATGAACATATCGCATTATCGATTACGGGCTTCATATGTATGTTCTACAATCAACATATCGCTTTATCGATTACGTGCTTCACATGTATGTTCTACAATCAACATATCGCTTTATTGATTACGTGCTTCATATGTATGTTCTACAATCAACATAAAGCTTTCATGCTTCATATGTACCTTAACCTAACGTAAATATAGCGATTTTATGCTTCGTATATACTATTACGTACAATCAATATATGTAACTAATTATACATACAATATAAGTTTTAGTTATTTTCAGATGCAGATGTATATGGTAATATTTTCATAGTGAAACGTACATCAGTTGAGTTACTTTCCATTGTTAACTATCATCGTCGGTAACTAACGGTCGCCGATACACTTCGATCCACAAATGAGGAAGGAAGAGGATTTACAACCATTGATTTTCGCAAAAAAGTCAGCTCCGTTCGAGACGCAATCACGCTGAATCCAATTATTCCCCACCCCCTGCCCGACATATTAAAATTAACGTAAAAATATAACAGTCAATATAATTTCTACCTAGGAGATAAAATCTGTGTAAAGCCAAAAGTAAAAATATTAACAGATAATGTGATGTTAAGATAATATGAAAACCTCTTGTAGGTAAACGTAATATTCAGTTCGAGAGTTAACGTGCCTATCTCCGAAATGACCCAAACACTTAAACGACGAAAATAGCATTCTAAATGGAGATTCTGTTAAATGGCCATTTTGAAAAATATTTGTAACTTATACATGACTTTAAGCTCACAAAATCTCTTTGACGGATCAAGTTTCAGTTTGATTCGCGATGTGCCAGTGAGTGTAAGTTATTTATGACAATAAAATATAAATACTTGAGACGAAAAAAAAATATATAAATGAAATTCAAATCAGGATTTGCGATAAATATCGATGATTGGTTTCTACTTACAACTGATGCGTAAGATGTCAATAAGACCACCAAGGTGATTTCACCTGCCACCATAACGAGCACAATGACAACATACTGGAAAAGGGAGTATATATATATATATATATATATATATATATATATATATATATATATATATATATATATATATATATATATATATATATATATATATATATATATATATATATATTACGTAACAAATAATTGAATTCTCAATGATATTAATGAAATGTAAAAGGAACTTAAAGTATTGTGAAGCGAATCCCAAAACATCTTGATAGCGTTCTATGAAAGTTAAAACAAATGAAAAGTCCCGTATAAATTAAAAAAACAGAAATGTAATGATGCGTTAAAATTTGTGACATTGTCAAGATGGTGTTGCAAAGAACTCCTTCGAATAATTCGCTATTGTTCTGGAGTAATATTATAGTCCAAGTGATGAATGCTTTTAATTTCCACTTAACAATCCAAAACAAATGTTTTCCTGTCGAAAAACACATGGAAGCAACTAAAACACATCTGCATATTTAGAACAGGAACAAAAGAAATGAGAATGACTCCAAACAAGGAATGAATCTGATTGCTCAGTTTAAATGAAATAACTTGAGTTTCTTTCAAAATGCACAAATGTCGTCCGTGCTTGAACAGACAGGCGCACGTACGAGTCTCCTTGATGATTATTCTAATTTTATTTCCAGGAACGGATGGAAATATTAGAGTATATAATGTGGAGAAATATCTATGTTAGACCCACTATGCATGTAAAGGACATTTGTGGTTCTCACCTATCTGCCTGTCTTTCTGTATGTGTGTCTATCACATTTCATCTGGTGCATTGGGTATGTATATCCTCGAATGAATGTGTTTGCATACGTATATTACATAAACGTACTTCAGGTGAAAAATGAGTATAATTTGATACTAAAAAAGAAGGAGTGACCGATAGAAAAAAAACAAAGATGAATATTTGTGAGTATTTCTTTATTATTGACTTGTAGGGCTTTTTCTTACAAGCAGTGTCATTTTTTAAAATAATACTGTTTGCAATTTTACATCCGGTCACGTGGATTAATATTGAGCCAAAGTAGTAGGACGAAATCTATGAAATAATTGTATTTTTAAAACTTACATCTTTAATGCAAGGAAAGTTAAACAGAATTTAGCTAATTTTAATAAGGCTGTTCTAAAAAATGAATTTGCAGGTGTCAATCTGAAATCTTGTTAAAGACCCTAGCAGATTTGAAAGTTATTGCATGTACCGTCCGATACTTGATGTTCAAAATTCTAAACGAAAATGAAACAAGATAAAACATCATTAATCTGAAAATTGTATAATTTGTATACCCAAATATTAAACAATATTCCATCAACATTAATTACACTCCTTTATCGATAGCTAATGTAATTATTGCTTTGTCAAATTCATCTGAATACAATAATATACTGTTCCATTTTTAAAATTTAAAAAAAAACAACAACAACGTGTCTGATTTAAAATATTTAGCATTACATATCAGCTGCTGGATTGAATTCGTATTATAATTTTCTTATCGAACTTGTGTAATAACGTTCTTAACTCGTGTTATAAACGAACTATTAGCCTTGCGAAAGTAACGGAGAAAGAAGGATATATCAACATATTAAAAATGCAAATTTTTGAAATTTTTTTTCTTTAAAGTTATGTAGCCAAAAAGGTGTTTAAAATTGGAGAGCAAGGTGAAATGTTCTTACAAATGTATCTGAAATTATGGATAATGAGTCTATATTATCAGGTATAATATAAATATGGACAGTGTATTTAACTTAATTATTTGACATTCTTAAAGTATGGAAAGTAAATATTGAATTATCTGAAATAATGTAAGTATGGACACTGAATCTAATTATCTGATTTATTGTCTATAATTATTCTCCTAGTATGAACAAAATAAGTTTGACATATATAATTGATTCATTGGTTTTCCTTTGTTAACTTTTTGTCTCCCTAATCAAGTGAAGAACAGTAAACTATCCGGAACTGGAGATTTTTTGTGGGCATGCGCATTGAAGCTAAGGGAGGTAATTTTAGGCGCTACGATCAGTAACTCCGTTGTAACCGTGAAACCCCCTATACACCTAATATTACGACTATATTTCACAACATAGCCCTCGTTACAGATCTCAAAATTGCATATTGTGACCAAGGCCGGGCAATGGGAAATTACTAAAATCTTCTAGAACCGTCCAAGCACAATCAACCAGTGAGGAATTAACCCAAAGTCTTTAAACGTCTTATCATTCAGATTTTATTAGTAATTGTTAACATATATGTAAGCATCTATTTGTAGATCTTATGGAATTTTTACGCTCTCGGAGCATGAAACAAAAAAAAACACAAAAACAACCAGCAAATCTATGGGTTATCCAATTAATAGTTTGGTTTCTTGCACGATAAGTAACAATGTGATACAATGACCAGTGTTACCATTTGAAAATTTAAAAGAACTGACACCAAAAAAGCGATTTAATAGATAACATTAATTTAAATCTCTTTTGTTTCTAAATGGGACAGTGAATCAAAAAGCGTGTTGAACTTTCAAATTGAAATCCACATTAACAACAGAGGTAGAGGGTATTTTAAACTATGAAAACTGTATCTAAATTTAGCTATAATAATATAATATGAAGCTTTTAAGGCCTCGAGTAGAAAACTGTGCCGCCTTTTGAAAGTTTTAAAAACGTCCAAGCACGTGGATTCGCGGTATCCTAATTCTGCAATTTAATTGTACTATTAGAGTAAGATTTGATTGGTTGATTAGGATTTTTAACGTAGCTTTAACAATGTAACATACGTACTTCAACGTAAATTAATGTCACGCGAAAGTCATGTCTGATTTATAAATGGAAAGAGTACAAGAACAAGAACAACACACAGTTAAAATCAGGGCAGACTCAATAATTTAAATAGAAACTATAGCAACAATGATATAATGTAGCATAAACAACTGCTAATGTCAAACGTTGAGAAAGAAAAAAACAAGATGGAAAGGTGGTATAGGGACGAAATATATGGAACATAAGTGAATTAACTAAAATCTAATATTGGCTGAAAATTAATAAATGATGATGCAAACAACATGAGATGGCAACAATTCTGAGCATTTTAGCCCTTTTATCTGTATAATCTTATGTGTCACGTTTATCTCTTTACGTTCATGCTCTTTTTTGACTTTCCATTTGAATTTTCATCCCTTTAAGTCTTTGTACTAGACCCTTCCGTCATTTGTCTACATATTCTTCGACTTCTTTCTTTTCGAAGGTCATTCAAATCTTTAACAAGGTCTTGCCATAATGTCGCCAAATCCTCGCAAATAAATAGCTTGTCTGTGTCTCCTTTAAATTTCTTCCATTTTTCAAAACGATCACTCGTTTGTAGTGGTGTACCTAGGGTAAATGGCACCTCGGGCGACGATGACGACCCAAAGGGGTTTAGGCGCCGCAAGACCTATGGCGCCCGTTTCTTTTTTGGCTACCCAAGACCTCTGACTTCTGGGGCAGCCGTCTTATATACCCCGCGTTAGTGCGCTACTGTGTAAACTTCACTGTAACCGCAGCATAGCCGTTGCGCAGACCACACGCTATATATTTGCTGGTGTTATAGACAAGTTGCTCAGTTTCATGTTTTGGGCGTACGTTGAGGTGGCAGTGTCCCTAAATTTTGATTACATGACAGAAAAAAGGTGACGAGTCTGATTCCTTTGAAATCATCCAACTTCGTAATCAAAATCTTTATAAATTGATATGTTTAGCAGTGCAATGGTCTTCGTCTGCGTGGGTTCGAGTCTCGGGATACGTGATTAAGATTGTTAGTAGTTTGTCGTGAATCGGTGATTACTCTCGGGGTTTTCTCCTTTTTATTTCTCTAACTAATATACGGGACGTTAATTGGCCGACATTGTGCTGAAAATCGCGTTAAACCGATTAAAACAAAACAAGTCTGCTTTCATTAGAACCAGTGCTGTAAGATCTTACCGGAAGCAGCTGTAATATTGTTATGTCTAGAGCTGGAATTTGTTTATTCAAAATGTGTTAACTCAAGTGAGTGAGTCTTCTCTGGAAATACAAAGTGCTTAAAATAACATTCCTGGAAATAAAAACTTTATTGTTTTTTGTTGAAATTTCAAATAAGGATATATTCTTGGATTGCATTAGTGTGATTCAACACAAGACTTTTGGTACATCATAACTACATAGGCCATCACAGGCACATGAATTGAAATAGGTCTATGTAATACTATTCATAGACCGTTACGCAAATAAGATGTGTGTTTCTGTTCAAGACTTATAGAAATATGATTCATTTTATATACTTTTTCAAATAGACGCGGATAAATTTGAAGATAAAACAATGTCTGTACAATCTCTAGAATTTGTCACCCGTGTTACCTTAAAATGTTTAATTTTTTTCTTTGAAATATCAATGGTTTTTGAAAGACTGCACGGCGAGGAATGAATGGCGCTACAATAACACTACAGATTTTAAATAGCTTCATATTTGCATTAATTTTGCAGAGTTTGTATCATATTTCAATAAATGTTTATTGTTTTCCTTTTTCAAAACTCGGAACGTTTGTAAAGTCTGTGGTTACCCTATATTATAATAAGAGATGTTCAGGTCTGATTGATCTGTTCCAGAAATAGATTTTCACAGCTTTAACGTGACCTAATTCCAAAGTGCTTGTTTTCGTTTGGTGGTTTACTGCACATCAACACTATCTGGCTATTTATTGTCGAGACAACTGAGTAACCATGGACAGAGCCTGGCTTGTCCGACGGTAAGATCCAAACCCACGCCTTTTATGTGGCTAGTCCAGCAGTCAATACGACTGAGCCACATCAGCTCATATACACCGTCACTTTTATGTGGCTAGTCCAGCAGGCAATACGACTGAGCCACATCAGCTCATATACACCGTCACTTTTATGTGGCTAGTCCAGCAGGCAATACGACTGAGCCACATCAGCTCATATACACCGTCACTTTTATGTGGCTAGTCCAGCAGTCAATACGACTGAGCCACATCAGCTCATATACACCGTCACTTTTATGTGGCTAGTCCAGCAGGCAATACGACTGAGCCACATCAGCTCATATACACCGTCACTTTTATGTGGCTAGTCCAGCAGTCAATACGACTGAGCCACATCAGCTCATATACACCGTCACTTTTATGTGGCTAGTCCAGCAGTCAATACGACTGAGCCACATCAGCTCATATACACCGTCACTTTTATGTGGCTAGTCCAGCAGGCAATACGACTGAGCCACATCAGCTCATATACACCGTCACTTTTATGTGGCTAGTCCAGCAGGCAATACGACTGAGCCACATCAGCTCATATACACCGTCACTTTTATGTGGCTAGTCCAGCAGTCAATACGACTGAGCCACATCAGCTCATATACACCGTCACTTTTATGTGGCTAGTCCAGCAGTCAATACGACTGAGCCACATCAGCTCATATACACCGTCACTTTTATGTGGCTAGTCCAGCAGTCAATACGACTGAGCCACATCAGCTCATATACACCGTCACTTTTATGTGGCTAGTCCAGCAGTCAATACGACTGAGCCACATCAGCTCATATACACCGTCACTTTTATGTGGCTAGTCCAGCAGGCAATACGACTGAGCCACATCAGCTCATATACACCGTCACTTTTATGTGGCTAGTCCAGCAGGCAATACGACTGAGCTACATCAGCTCATATACACCGTCACTTTTATGTGGCTAGTCCAGCAGTCAATACGACTGAGCCACATCAGCTCATATACACCGTCACTTTTATGTGGCTAGTCCAGCAGTCAATACGACTGAGCCACATCAGCTCATATACACCGTCACTTTTATGTGGCTAGTCCAGCAGTCAATACGACTGAGCCACATCAGCTCATATACACCGTCACTTTTATGTGGCTAGTCCAGCAGGCAATACGACTGAGCCACATCAGCTCATATACACCGTCACTTTTATGTGGCTAGTCCAGCAGGCAATACGACTGAGCCACATCAGCTCATATACACCGTCACTTTTATGTGGCTAGTCCAGCAGTCAATACGACTGAGCCACATCAGCTCATATACACCGTCACTTTTATGTGGCTAGTCCAGCAGTCAATACGACTGAGCCACATCAGCTCATATACACCGTCACTTTTATGTGGCTAGTCCAGCAGGCAATACGACTGAGCCACATCAGCTCATATACACCGTCACTTTTATGTGGCTAGTCCAGCAGGCAATACGACTGAGCCACATCAGCTCATATACACCGTCACTTTTATGTGGCTAGTCCAGCAGGCAATACGACTGAGCCACATCAGCTCATATACACCGTCACTTTTATGTGGCTAGTCCAGCAGGCAATACGACTGAGCTACATCAGCTCATATACACCGTCACTTTTATGTGGCTAGTCCAGCAGTCAATACGACTGAGCCACATCAGCTCATATACACCGTCACTTTTATGTGGCTAGTCCAGCAGTCAATACGACTGAGCCACATCAGCTCATATACACCGTCACTTTTATGTGGCTAGTCCAGCAGTCAATACGACTGAGCCACATCAGCTCATATACACCGTCACTTTTATGTGGCTAGTCCAGCAGGCAATACGACTGAGCCACATCAGCTCATATACACCGTCACTTTTATGTGGCTAGTCCAGCAGGCAATACGACTGAGCCACATCAGCTCATATACACCGTCACTTTTATGTGGCTAGTCCAGCAGGCAATACGACTGAGCCACATCAGCTCATATACACCGTCACTTTTATGTGGCTAGTCCAGCAGGCAATACGACTGAGCCACATCAGCTCATATACACCGTCACTTTTATGTGGCTAGTCCAGCAGTCAATACGACTGAGCCACATCAGCTCATATACACCGTCACTTTTATGTGGCTAGTCCAGCAGGCAATACGACTGAGACACATCAGCTCATATACACCGTCAATTTTTACATCATTATTTCATTTTTTTAACTTTGACTAGATATTACAGTAGTGGTATCGTTCGTAAATTTAAATAAAAAGTCGGTACATAAAGTTTTAAATAAAAACGATTAAATTTGATACATCAATATGGCAGATACATATACATACAACAGCTACAATGTCAAGAACAAAAAGAACACACAAAAAAAGCCATCAATATTTATTGAAAACATTGTATCGGATATTTCTAATGTGGTTGGTTTGATGTGTAAATATTTATGTTAACTTAAAAGGTTTACTTACAATAACAAGCAGACATTTTATCTTGTAACAAGCTCCGCAGCAACCAAAAATGCATATTGCAAGAATCAGAACTCCGATTCCGATCAAGGTGTAGGCGACGGGCTCTACAATTGACCCAAGATCAAGGGTGATATCTATTTCTCCGGCGCCAGAGTTTTTCGATGCTGTTTCAATGGCTTCTTCGACTTGTTTTAGCTGATCCTTGTACAAGTCCGAACCGAATTTGAGAAATAGTCCAACGGCTAGAAAAAACAGTCCAACAATCTGATGGGAAAAATGAATTCAAAGGAATTAAACATCTAGCCTGCTACGTACCTCATCCAATTTCTCCATTAATTTTCCTAATTTGATTATGAGATTGACGAGAGAGAGAGAGAGAGAGAGAGAGAGAGAGAGAGAGAGAGAGAGAGAGAGAGAGAGAGAGAGAGAGAGAGAGAGAACCAGAGATGGAATTGCCACAGTGCCGTTAACACTTTTATTTCCAATGAAGCGTTACCACCTTTATGCAAACCATTGGCAAACCATTTTTATTGCAACCAATGGCGATCCCATTTTTATTGCAGCAATAGAGTTACCATATTTATTGCAGCTAGGGTGAAATCAGGTTTGACACTGATGCATTACAATATCTCATTACGAATTATATTACAAGGTACTATATTATACCAATGCCACTCATATCAATCGGAATACAGAATTTATGTGAAAATTTAAAATGTTTTCTCGAAATCAACAGAATAAAATTATAATATAATTGCGAGCTATTTTGTTACAGGACTGTCAACAGTCAGTAACATGGATACTATAATAGATTGTGCCAGTCAGTAACTTGGATATTATAATGGACTGTGCCAGTCAGTAATATGGATACTCTAATAGACTGTGCCAGTAGGCAATATAGATACTATAAAAGACTGTGCCAGTAGGTAATATGGATACTATAAAAGACTGTGCCAGTCAGTAATATGGATACTCTAATAGACTGTGCCAGTAGGTAATATAGATACTATAAAAGACTGTGCCAGTCAGTAATATGGATACTCTAATAGACTGTGCCAGTAGGTAATATAGATACTATAAAAGACTGTGCCAGTCAGTAATATGGATACTCTGATGAACTGTACTAGTCAATAGTATGGATACTTTACTGGACTGTGCCAGTCAGTATAATCGATACCCGAACAGACTGTTCTAGTCATCAATATGGATACTCTAATGAACTGTGCCAATCAGTAATATGGATAATCTAACGGACTATGCTAGTCAGCATTATGGGTATTATAACGAACTGTGCTAGTCAGCATTATGGGTATTATAACGAACTGTGCTAGTCAGCATTATGGGTATTATAATGGACTGTGCTAGTCAGCATTATGGGTATTATAACGAACTGTGCTAGTCAGCATTATGGGTATTATAATGGACTGTGCTAGTCAGCATTATGGGTATTATAACGAACTGTGCTAGTCAGCATTATGGGTATTATAACGGACTATGCTAGTCAGCATTATGGGTATTATAACGGACTATGCTAGTCAGCATTATGGGTATTATAATGAGCTATGCTAGTCAGCATTATGGGTATTATAATGGGCTATGCTAGTCAGCATTATGGGTATTATAATGGACTATGCTAGTCAGCATTATGGATACTCTAACGGACTGTGCTAGTCAGCATTATGGGTATTATAATGGACTGTGCTAGTCAGCATTATGGGTATTATAATGGACTGTGCTAGTCAGCATTATGGGTATTATAATGGACTGTGCTAGTCAGCATTATGGGTATTAAAATGGACTGTGCTAGTCAGCATTATGGGTATTATAATGGACTGTGCTAGTCAGCATTATGGGTATTATAATGGACTGTGCTAGTCAGCATTATGGGTATTATAATGGACTGTGCTAGTCAGCATTATGGGTATTATAACGGACTGTGCTAGTCAGCATTATGGGTATTATAATGGACTGTGCTAGTCAGCATTATGGGTATTATAATGGACTGTGCTAGTCAGCATTATGGGTATTATAATGGACTGTGCTAGTCAGCATTATGGGCATTATAATGGACTGTGCTAGTCATCAATATTGATGCTCTAATTGAGAAGCAGGAGCAAAACGACAGCATTCAGTCAATATAAAAGAAATCTGATTAAACTGAATTAAATACAGCATAGTACGGGTCACAAAGCTTTCTTATATAAATATTTAGTTTATTTTATATTACTAATTTATTTAAATAAGATAAAACCTTAAGCACGTGTAATTCAATATTAGCAATTTATCATTGACATTATTCCTGGGGAAAAACAATCAGAAAGTTATATTTGCTTTTTGAAATTTTGCTTTTTAGCTATGTATCCATAGCGCTTCGCATAATTTTTGTAAATAAATATAATTATAAACAGCTGGCTTTTTTATTTGAACCATCCTCTTTAAAAAAAATCTTTCCTCACAAAGATGATGTTTCTATTAATCCATAACAAGGATTTGGCCTGTTTAATAAAATTACGACACATTTTTACAAGCCATTTCAACAAACGTATGTGCAATTACTGAATTTGGCACAGTAGCGGTAGTTACATTTTAACAAATGTATGAGTAATACTTAATTTGGCACATTAACGGTATTTACATTTTAACAACCATTATGTACAAAACAGCAGCAAGCAATCAACAAATAAAAGTGTGCAGTCATATGCATTGCAAAGTTAAGAACCATCAGACCCAGCAGCAAGCAATCAACAAATAAAAGTGTGCAGTCATATGCATTGCAAAGTTAAGAACCATCAGACCTTTGATAATATGCAATACTTTTAACTATTACACACATGTACAAATTTCAAAGCCGCCATGTTATAACACAGAAGCTATAGGATATACATTTTTAATGTTGAAACCGCCGTTCAATGATGTACATGAGAAATACAATTACACTACTTTATAATAAAATGGGATCCATTAGCAATTTAACTTAATAACATATTTAAACGCAACATGAAATAATAATAACCGTTTCATGAGCAAAGGAGGAAATTTAAAATTCTAAATATCCTGTAAACATTTAATTTTAAAACAAATAAAAAAAAATCAGCATGCAAGTAAAAACGGAAATACAAAATAATAAAGAAATGCAATGGAAATATGTCACATAATAAGGTAGAACAAAATATTTAATCAATCGACGGAGAAATGGAATGCAAAGACTGATATAATTATCTGTTACGATGAATATTTATATGAATACTATCCCCCAATGTCCGTTTAGAATATGACATATTGTTATAAACATATTGTTATGAAAACATGCGATTTATCATTTATTAAGTTATATATCTTTTTGACAGAGGCACATTCTGGACCAGAAATGTGGATTCATGACCAGACTAGAGATAATAGCCAAAGCCCATCTAATCCATCTGAAGGTCTCATATGTAAAGTTGTTTTTTTTAAATCCTAAGAAAAAGGAAAATGTAAAATGCAACATAAGTGATAGTCAGAGAGAGAGAGAGAGAGAGAGAGAGAGAGAGAGAGAGAGAGAGAGAGAGAGAGAGAGAGAGAGAGAGAGACTTACAATAAAGAGGATATTGAACAAAATGATAACACATCGGCCTAACGCTGTGCAGCAACCCATACTTCCGTCTTTTGCCTGTGATATGACAGATTGGAAAAAATATATTCTAAATGTATAAACTTTTAGTAGCACACAAATTACATTTATAATTCTTTTGGGGTTGGCATGTATGATTGTTGCGTGAAAATATTGTAAGTTAATATAATGTTTATGATATATATATATATATATATATATATATATATATATATATATATATATATATATATATATATATATATATATATATATAAAGAATTTGACAGAAAAGATACATTTCTAATATTGACTGTAGTTGTAAGTTTAAAGTCTATTTTGCAAACCGATTTACAAATAATAATAAATAATACAACATTGAATAAGTATTATGAGGAGACAGCAATTTATCGAAACATAATTAGAAAACAACTTGCATACCTTCAATATGTGTTGTGGTCAGCAACCATAAATTCTGTTTCTGTTTTCACACAACTCTTTTTTGTTCTTCCACAAGAACCAAATTTCTATTTCACATGAATCAAAGTTATACTTCCATATGAATCGAATTTCAGTTTCAATAAGAATCGAATTTGTATTTCCACGCTGACTTGGAAAACGGATTATCCTATAAAAATACAATTCCTATCTGAATCGCTCATACACGCAAAGGAACTTGTTATAAAGAACACTTACTGCCTGTTGGGCGGCAATAGACAAGCAGGTTGACGGTATACGTTTGCATTGAAGGAGAAGATAAGTTTGTCTAAAATTGTGTCAAGTGGTATAACATGATAGCACTAGTGAAATATATATTTTAATTACGCCGCATTCCAGTTTTACCACCAGTGGTAAAAATGTATCCAAAATTGTGTGTCTTTTGTTCAGGCACAACGGGTACATGTATTCAGCCGTAATTTTGCTGTAATTAGACCAATTTTAAATACAATGAATGTCATCGCTAGGCGCTTAGCATTAAGATGTTAGAGCTAGGACTAATATCAGGATAATGTGACTAGGTGGGACATGATGCTAAATGTCTGCGGCATGATGTCCAAGTGCCAGACATCACGATAAACTGTCAAACTGCAGATATTGTATTGATATGACTGAATAATTGTTAAAGCTACGTTAAAAATCAAGCTCACACACACAAACACACACACACATGCGTCTGTAAAGCAGAGAGAAAGTTGTTTTATTTAACTTCACTCCAACGTTTAATTTGACGGTTCATTATTTTCCTTTGTAGGTACACCTATGCGATACAATGGCTGGTACTGTTTGTTTTTCACGCACCCCATTTCTCAAATATTTGGCAACTACACACATGGCGTTAGAGGTTTTATGTTCTCTAGAAGAAAGAGCTCATGCAGGACTTAAACCAAACCAGGAAAATTCTCAAGAAATGCGAGGATTGGTGGTGAAGTTTGAAAATATTTTTTCAAATTTGGTGAGCATAATGTGGGTAAGTGGTAAAAAAATGAGCCACAACTTGCTCAACTCGGGCTGAAAATGACTGTCTAAATAAAAAAGAAAATCTAATAGCAAACAAAAACAATAACGAAAATGAAGGTGAGGATTAGAGTGTCACTATTTTTGTCTGATGTTTTTTAAAATACAAATAAAATATAAAAAACCAAGTATTTAAACGAGAGAAATTGAACAAGCAAATAATGTCTAGAAATAGAGTTAAATTTATCATCAACTATAAAGTAGATATTGAACAGTCCAGAAAAAATGTAGGGAAAGATTAGATAATCGTCTTCTCCTTTTTTCGCTATCTAATCTGTATCTACCCTTTGTCTTATTTTTTCTTGGATCTTCATCCAGCAGAAATTAAAGCATGGTAATAGCCCCTCTCGTACTCATTTACACTTTTCTCCGTGTTTCCAATATTTCCATCATTTGGTATCCTTTTTCTTTGTAAGCTCAAGCGTTCTTGATATGTTCGGTACTGCGGCTCTTTCATGGTATACTTTAAGAAATGACTTTCTAGGTCTCGCTGAGGAAAACAATATGGGCATCAGTGATATTAACATCTTTGAAATTCGTAGATGATCGGTGGGTTTTATAAATTCCAGAGATGCTATCAAATTTCTGTTTTCCACCTCTAGCATGTTGTATCCACTTACCTTCCTTTTCACTCGAGTAATAGAGACAACGCAAAGAGTTTGCTGGATATCGACGGCAAACAGAGATAGGATTGAGGTAGCATGGTGGGTAGTTTGTTCTCAATGATGATTTGTTTATTTTATAGATTATCCATACGCTTTGGCAATTGTAGAAGCTTCCTTCAAAAGATCGATTCCTCGATGAAATAAAATTAACTGTAGAAATTGTCCACAGCATTGTCGAAAAATTTTGCTCCAGCTGATGGACAGTATTTCAACAATTATTCTTGAAAGACAGAAAATAGTCTGACGAACTGAGTTGGTACCAAGTGAACAGTTTTTAGTTGTTCTATGTGCATACCGTCTCCCTCGTATTAGCGAACTTCAGGCAGCACAGCGTGTTTATTAGCCTGTCTGTTGAAACAGTGTGAAAAATAGACCTTAGCCATTTCGGTCATTCCAAACGGTTTACAACTTTATTTCGAATGCATAGCGATAGAACTAATGGATTCTTTCAATTGTATCTTTTCCATTTTGAAATAAATGATTTTCTCTCTATTCATAGTCAGTTTTGGAAATTGCATGCAATGTTCTGGGTAATATTGTTTTTAAAAATGTATCCCTCGTATCTTGAGTAGTTGTGAACCGTGACTACATTATATCGATGAGAGTCCTCGTAACACTGGATTTCCTTTCTGTTTCATGTCTCAATCTAAATCAATCCGGCAAAATCAGAAAGAGTACAAGAGTCCGAAATCTCTTTTCTTGTCCTTCTCGACCATTACTACTATTGGGATATTGACAAATCAAGGTTATTGTATTTACTTATCAGACGCAAGATGAATTACACAAACATTGGGATGTGAATTACAGTCTCTTGCGGACTGTCAATGTCAAGAACGATACAAGATTGTTGCAATCGTCATTTAAAATTCCGAGTCTATTGTCATATCTTCGTATGCTTTTGCCGATGATTGAAATCCATAACTTGGTTCCAAAGTGAACAAGAGGGACAAGATGCCTACATGTGGAGCACACCCATAACAACTAACAAGCGTTTTCCTTTATTATTATTGATGTTGTTGCTGACTTTTTATGTCTCGTTTTTTAAACATGTTAGGCTAACAAATGCAAGCAAGAAATGCAAGGTCTGAAAGCTAAACACCCACGACATCTCTCTCTAAAATGGATACTTTGCACCTGACGAACGAAACCATTGTCACGTTTATTTCAATAGTATTACTTTCCCAAGAAATCATGTGATAGTTGTAAAATAGCATAGAAATTAATTCTATGAATGATAATAAACATTAATGTATTTTCCATTAGGTAAACATCGCCGGGTAGACACGAGAACATCGCCAACGACTTGAAATCAAGTAAGACGATGTTCCAAATTTTGAAATATTTGTATTTCAGGAATTCCACAGGTGTTTTTATTTTTAAATCAATGCATTCTGCAAAAATATTAAAGTTCTTACCATTGTTTGGTGCTGTTTATATTCAATTTTATGATGTTATCCCGCGACATTTTCACATTGCTGTAGTATTTGTTTCATGGTAAGTTCGAGACAGTACGATGGCACAAGCTCATATGATTATATCCTGATAACTTACAATTCGAACGATCCTACAGAGACGATAGAAAATCGCACAAAGCCAATCTGAAGCCATTCTCTTCTGGAAGAACATTTGTTACAGCTTAAACTGGCTTCTGATTCGAATAGGGAGAATACGCTCTAAATTAATTATGTTACATGCATTCTGTTTGAACAGTCCTATATATTTTGATCTGGTTCGATCCTACATATTGTGGCACGCACTCCTGTTCTGTCCCCAATTCTGAAGACAACCCGAGAAAATATGGACTAGCGTGGCGTTTTCGACTATTGTTTCAAGCATGCTCTTCGATTCTAGCGTGCATGTATATGTCAAGGTATCATGGCCATTACCAGCATCCCCAGCAACTATTTCCAGAGCCACCCATATCTTTAGAAAAGATAGCTCTCAAGCTTGTTTCCACGCTTTTATCTTACACATTTTTATTCTCTATGTCCATGCATATGTTCACAACTTAAACTTAAACACTCTCCCGCGCATGTTTGGAACTATTGTGTGTCTAAAACGTATATCTAACATTGTTTTACTTGTGTGTAATAGTTTTCAGGCAATTGTATAAACCCTTTTATTTACTTACTAAATTTGCATACTCGAGTTCGTTGTTTCCGTACAACGATACCCGAGGTGATTAATCTATATTGTGTCGCATTTCAAAAATAGAGTTCGGTCCATCCTATGCAGCACGTGCGAAGAGCTTTCAAAGGGAATAACCGAATGACTTCAGTGCATAGACAATATCTGTGTATAAATACCTCACCGCATGTAAAGCTCTTTACATTACGGATTTTCTTGGCAATCAGCGGTCTACTATACTGATTGCACATCTCCAGCTGTAGATCTGTCCAGTGTATGGAGTGTCAAGTATCTAGAGCATTCAGTGTCTGGAGTGTCCGGTGTTATCCGGTGCCGTCTTGTGTCTGATGTGTCCAATATCTGGAGTGCCCAGTGTCTGAATTCTATGGTGTTATCCTGAGTCTAGTGTTCGGATCATCTGGAAAGTGTTCAGCTCTATGGAGTGTCCAGAGTGGCTATAGTGACCCGACCATTCCAAGTTATCAGAGTGATCGCGGTGTACGTGGTGCAATCTATAAAGCCAACCACAGTAATTATTCGTTGCAGCTGTGAAGCTGCACTTTAGGAGCCGTTGAGCGGAAATAAAGTGTTCTGACGACGGAGTGTATCTCCTTGCATATAATCTTGTAGCCGTGGGCTACTTATTTGGCTCGTTGCTGTTGTAGGGTTTAAGGTAATTTTTTCAGCACAATATAGGCTAGACATGGCGGCCAGTATTAATGGAAGAGGACGAACCCGGAAAACCGAGACCTACGAGAAGCTACCGGCGAGCTTTATCACATTCCCACATTGGCCAAATCCGAGACTCGAATTCACGCAGACAGAGGTGAGATGGCAGTGATCCGTAACGGAGAGCGTTTTAGACCGATCGGCCACTCGGGGCCCCTCTTTTTTTGGTTCGTAAAACCCATTGTATCTATCGGACTGGAAAGATAAGTTGTATATCTGTCCTCATTTGTTTGCAGAATTTCACTATGAGTAAATTCATTTTACTACATGAGTAAAATTATACATTGTTTGCTAGCTGAGTAAACTATATCCATCTTTCCATTGTGTAGTCACTGTGAATCATCCACCTCTTGTGTTCCTATTTTATTTAGTAATTTGTTTGTATTTTTCATTATTACATTTATCCGTTTTGGGGTTAATCAATCCAATCTTTGGATTAAATATACACGCACGTATTCATAATTAATTGCTCATTCTAGTCATTCATTATTAAACAAGGTATTCATATCTTCGTCTAAAGTGTTCTGTTGTAAATGCAGAAAACCCACCCGTTATCTTGTGTTTTGGGATATAGCGTGGCGATAAACACTCCCCTGCTGGTGTGTGATTGTATGATTTTGTATATTTCGTCCTCATTCTTTTTCATCCTACAATTTCGTTGGCTGTAAAATATGGGGTAATAACAGTAAATACAAAGAAGGAGTTGAACATTAATAGAATAATGGTGTGGTGGATAGCAATCAAATAATAATTTTAACATTTCCTCCATATGCAGTTTGAAACGGATAATAACCAATAATTTAACGTTATCAGTCAAATACTGCCCCATAATTTCTCCCGTACGCTAACATATAGACATTCTACACACAAGTGTCCCCACGTGTGACCTACGACGTAATGAAAATTCTCTTTGTGACCCCGGGCCAGGTGGTCCATATAGCTATTCTCACGTTGATATGCAATGTCATGTATGGAAATTCAACATATGTTAGTTTCTTTATATGACACAATGGTTAAATCTTCTAAGATATAATATAGTAAAAAGGTACTTCTCCCATAATGGAGGAACTCATTTGACGAATCAAGGGGTGGGTGAGTGAACGTTTCATAGAGTAAGTATGTGTCACGGATAAATGGTGAAATTTATGCCATCGCCAGTTCATTAAGTCCCACAAACCTTTCGTCTACTTATATACACATCCTCCTTACCAAGCTTACCCCCAAAACAAATGATATTTCTAGATCCACCTTTTGGTCAGTCAAATGATAAATCAATCTGATGTTGCGATTGCGGACGATGTCGATTGATCTATTGCAACATGAGGATCAAATGGTTTGTTTTTTCTTCAAATCAGTGGAAATCAAGGAACACTACAAACTTACAAACCGTCTAAGAGAAAAGAATTTAATTTTCATTTAGTATAAATTCTCTGAGGCTAAACGCATGTAACATATGATATTATTATTATTATTATTATTATTATTATTATTATTATTATTATTATTATTATTATTATTATTATTGTTGTTACTACTACTACAAAAAATTATAAGAAAGGTGGACATAGTATTCGTCAAATTTGTCATGATAAGTAGAACTGCACTGTGATCTGAAGAGCTAGACGTGCAATAATTGGTCATTTTTCTTTTAGAATGATACAATGTTGTCTCAATGAAAACAGTAATAGATCATTTTTCATCTAAACCAATATAATAGAATCTCATTAATAGTGTCATTTTTCGTTTACAACAACTATAATGTACACGATTTTGCATAAGAGAAGAAAATAAAATAATTGACAGAAGCAGAAATGAACGCTAGTAAATGATAACAAATACATAAATAGGGATTAGGTTGATTAGGTGTAAATTTTCAGTAAGAATGAAAGTAGGAAGAAATGTGTATTGTGCTATATGACTACAATATTACTGTTATAATTTATGGCTGCCACATGGCTTCTATCCAAATGTGTTCTTAAGCCATTGCTGACTAGAATTTCTTGCACAATCCAAACTATTTATTTTAAATTTAACAAATATTTGAGCAATTAGCATAGTATGCATTTGTAAAATGTTAGGATTTAATTTTTAGTAAAATTAATAGGATTGATATTTTCTTTGAATTGTATTAAAGTAATGTTTTATTTGTTTATATTCTAAAAGATATTAAAGGTAAATTTATTTGTTTTTGTAACACAACTATATAGAATAGAAATGATTGCTGAGCAAGTGAAAAAAGGCAATGTATATAGCCATACTGCATAAGACTGATAAATATAACTAAGAACATTGCCAATATACAATGTTGTGTGAGATTGTATACGAAAAACATAATACATGGATTTTGCTTGCTCAGCTACAGTTCTAGGTTCCATCAGTAAAAATATGTTTCTAACCTAGTATTGGCATAAGTTCTGTTCGGTTAATGAAGGTGGAGTAACCCTCTCTAAACAAAATGGCTTCCAACTAACGGATATCCATATTTGGTCTGACGTCGTTAAAACAAATATAAATAACTACAAAGTTAAGTCTTATGACGTAAATAAGGTGGTTTTCACCTGCTGAAACTGGTTCTTACTGGTTGAAGAGTTAGTATTTTTCTGTCTGATACATAGAGGGTATGACCTTGTCTAACCCTGAATCTGGCCGAGTATGTATAAATACAGTTGCGCAAATCAGGTCAGATTAGTTCTACGTATCAGCAGAAAATTGACGTTTGACTCTTCATTCCAGGTAAGCAACTGTATATGTTATAACTTCTTTAGGAATAAGTATTTTTAATGATTGAGATTTTAATGGTAAAATTGTTTTGTGTACAACATCGCTACTGAATTCTTTTATTCATAATATATTGTAATGGAATGTTTAAATGTTTTAAAGAATTTATATTTAATTATATTATTTAATTATATTTATGTAACTTTTATTATAAAGGTTGAATTCGCTACCAACTTCATGTTTTGATTTAATGATTGAAATAAAGTATTCCTTAAGAAAAAAAGAGCAATATCTAGCAATATATTCTAAATCAATATTCTATTTTAAAATGAGTAAAGTGCATTAATTGTTATTACATTTAATACTTTTACTATCTTGAAATTGATTGAGAATTAACTAGTGTATAATATTCTAAGGTGCAGAAGTTATATGAATAAAATGAAGTAGGAAAGCTTAATGATGAAAATGTAATATGTATTTTATGAATTTTTATTATAAAGCTTTTAGATGTGTTTCTAGAATGTAGTAATATATATGTGTGTTGATTATTTAAATAAAGTTCTACGTATCAGCAGAAAATTGACGTTTGACTCTTCATTCCAGCTTCGATCCCGTACCTGACTAATTCCCTTGACATTTCATCATCGGGTGACATTCTTTATCTGGGGACTCATCCTTTTTCTTCTTACTATCCTCCTGAGTTCCCAGCCTGTGTTTATGAGACTGATCTATAGAACGTTCCAGCCAAACATCTAAGAAAAGTCTCCAAAAAAAAATATCCTCTGATAACCAGCTCCCCAAGTATTATTATTGATTATATAGCCTGAAAAATGTTTTCAATAACGGATGTAAGCAGCTTAGTGGTCAAAATCTGCGCACAACTCCAAACACCTGAACCGGACAATGTATTGTTTACCATTAAATTACACGTCATTTGATAAGTTAAATCGACTTTGATTAGTGTGTAGATTGAGTGGTATTACACATAAATACATTATATCTGTGTGTGTTATTGTGTGTGTGTGTGTGAACAAGAAGGCAATAAAGAACTTGTATTGCATGCAATACCATTCAACTTTCATTAATCTCAATTGATTAGGTGGGATTCAATTTTATTTGTAAAGCACACATTGTCGTGACATCGACTAACTAGTGAAATTATAATTGTTTCACTGGTAGAATTATAAACAGTGCATTCTATTCCATTTATCTTTTCGACAATATTTTTTAAAATTTATTATCGAATCTTGTTTAGTTCGTTATAAAGTTAATGACAGGAAAAGCACCAAAATTCGGTGTATTTAGTGAAAATCTGCAAATAGACTAACCTTTTTCTTTACACCTGAGTTAGCGATCTTTTGCATGTGAAAAGTATGGACATAAACGCTATTCGAAAAATACTGAATATTTTGTTGTTGTTTTCTTTTGGTACCTGTGCCTGTCAATATCGCACTTTCAAATTGTCCGCGGCAATTATGCATCACACCATATACTTACAGATATATGAGCCTGATGTAGCATGGGAGAATGATGGTGGTGGTAGAGTGTAGAAGAATAACAATTTCTTATACTGAGCAAAAATAATATGTAAACTTCGAACTTTCTAATGTTATCTCCGTCGAAAGGCCATGGAAGATGAGACCGTTGTTTTCAAATGATGAGCGGGAAGTGGCGATTTGACGGGAACAATTGATGAATGTGTTTGATACAGAGTGAAAGATAGATGTATCATTCATCAAGTGTTCGAATATATTAAAAAATCATTTGAAGTTCATAATTAAGGTTTGTGATGGTATAGTTCCACAATTATTGACAGCTGATCAGAAACATACTCTTGTTGAAGTCGCCAAGTAGACAGAAACATTGCTTTACACGAGGAAACATGGATGTATTTTCTGAACCGGACAGAAAAGAAAAAAAAATTAAGTTTGAGTGTTTGGAGCCCGGCGACAATATTCAGTTTTACTCCCCACCCCCACCCCAACTCTGAAACCCATTATTGCAGCAAAATTTCCACATACAACCTATTTCAAAGCCCATTTTGGCTCCGCCACTAGTCTGGCGCCCGCGGACACATGTCCTCCTCCGCCCCCGCCCCCCCCGCCCCCCCCACCGCATCCCGCAGCTACGCCTCTGTTGGATAGAGGAAAACAAGCTGAGAGCACAAATCGCTCGAAGAAGTAAGACTGTCCATGACATTGACTCCAGTGGCATACTTAAAGTATTTTCTTTCCTGTGAACCCCTATGTAAAATTTACTGATTGGCGAAGTATATTTATTATTATATTATTATCTATTAAAACCGAGACTCCTTTGGGTCTACGACCCAGGCTATATGGCCACATACTCACCCTCTCCTCCGGTTAGGCCTGCACGAGTAGTAATTACATAATTACAGGAAAAGCTGCAACCGGCTTCGTTTTGGCATGACAATATATCAATAGCTATACTTCTATTTTCACATCGGCACATTTAGTTATCTGTCCTAAGTTTTACAGTACTGCCTATAAATGATATTTAATACTGCCTATAAATTATATTTAATACTGCCTATAAATGATATTTAATAATGCCTATAAATGATATTTAATACTGTCCATAAATGATATTTAATCGATGCAATTTAATCTGGTTCTGTAACAGCTATTTATAATATAGACATATATTTATTATTCATAATATAATCTTGTGAAAGGCGTACAATAGAAAGGAGTTATTCAGTATAAAGGACTCGATAATGACGCCCTCTTCTTCATCGTTTACAATAATTTAAATTCTCATACTTAACTATTTTAAGATTTATTCATATATTTATATAGTTTAACGTAAAACACATCCGTTAACAATATTTTGTCATTGTAGTTCGTGGTATACACATATTTGAAAAAATACCAAATCATGCCAAAAGGGTCAGTTTACATGTTCTCACACCATTAGATTAGTCCTTCTCCACAAACATATGATGATATAAATTAATCAAACATGGCATGCGCCAGATGACCCCCCTCCCCTAACCCGCCATTAAAACTCAAAACTATACAAAGTACTGGACGTTGTTAAGAATGCATTCAAGGGAAGTAATTAAAGCCGACTTAGATAATCATTAGGGTTATGTTTACGTTCTTATCATCCCTTACAATTCAATAACGGAAAAGATTATTGATTGCGAATGAAAAAATCGGTCGTTTACATGTACCAAATATCGTCACGGAAACAGCTCCCAACGGCTGCTGACCTTAAATACTCACCTATAAGTCCGGTCCAACTATAAATAAGACTGACCCAGTCCTGTCGTCCAATAATGTTCCGGCAGGTGGGAGTCTATGCTGTTTGTTCTACGTCTTAGTTTTAATTAAACTCCGAAACGTCTGAAGTCTTGTAGGGATTATTGTGATATCTTGAGAGTATGTTTAGTCGATAATTAGATCCGACATATCTGTTTTGCAGATGAAGATATATTAAATAATTACGTACTTTGCATTATTTGCTCATTCACCCAATGTTAATAAACACGAACGGAACATACTTTCCTATTAATTTTAAACCGAATGATGACCCGAAAGTATCTATTGTTGTAAAGTATTAAACAGTATTTTTACAAATATTTCTATATTCAGTTTTAAGTGTATAATGGTGGAGTCGAACTCTTCTTTCCTACATAAAACAGCGTGAGACTGAGAATGATGTCTGTCCATTTTAAGGAAAAGAGAGCCACTACCACTCTGTTTGTTTTGTTGTTTTATTTTAACAGATCAACACTCGCATTAATAACTAAAATATGCAATATTTTGTGTACCGTACGCAACCACGTACGAGTGCATACTCTGATATGTAAATTATAATGAGCGATAACAGAAAGTATTAGAGGTTTGTCTGGATATGTCACCCTTGCAGCAAGGGATCCTGAGTTCAAGTCCAAGGCAGACCATATGTCTTTTTTATAAAAAAAACAAAAAAACAAGAGCAACAACCTTAACACTATCAAGAACACCGACAAGAACAACAATTATAGCACTTGTCTCTTGATAAACAATCACACGACATTCCTTCCAAAGCGGTAAAGAGTGGGAATATACCTTAATCTGTAGCAGCACATACTAAAATTTTGTATTTAATATTAAGACGCTGCACATGGCCGTTGTATGCCTAGATGTTACCATGGAAAA
>JARLTB010000168.1:2065000-2100000 GCA_030141615.1 Unio pictorum | reverse complement strand
ATAGACAGATCGATACATAGATAGATATATTTGGTTTTAACAGACAACGTGGGGCAATGTGTTACTGCCATTTCGAAAGCTCCAATAACAAAAACAAAGGCCACTTTATAGAAAGCAGTAAGTATTATCTAACTAGAAATGTTTGGCACTTATGTTATATAAACATATAAGCAAACTATAAAGATATTTTTAATTCTATAATAAGGTCACATAACAATTAAGCAATTATCCGTGTTAATGCAGTACTAGAATCTTTTTAATTCCTCAGCTAAAAAAAGCATCTACTGTCATTGAATATGTCCTACATATTAAAATTGCAGTTTTAACTGTGCCATAAAGAACTGAAGATGGAATGGAACTTTCTGGCAACACTTGGCGTTAGCCTAATACTGACAAAGCATTCATAAATATTTGCCTACAGGAAAGAATGAAATATATATTCATATATACTATTTATTGGAGCAGGTTTATGTTGACTTTTTGAAAAAGTATCATTCATGAACGATCTCTTAAATGCAATATGAAGAAACATGTTTTGTTAAGACTGTCAAACGTTACGCTCAGATAGCCGATAATGAAGAGTGCCTGAGGATATCACCGGACTAGCGGAGTCAGTAAGGTGTTAATACAGGGTGCGATAAACATTCAGAAGATGTACATGGAACATTGGTAAATCCGTGAGTTTCACTTCATTTCGGTGTCAGTTTAACCTTCAAAATATCTAACCACAAATCAGCAAACATCTCGGAAAGAATTGTATCTACCGTCCTGTTATTCCTGATAAAGTAAAAATACAAAATACGTCATATTTGTGGCAACTTATACATTGAATTCAAAATGCACTGCATGTCCTGTCGTAAGTGCTTGCTTTATCCAACATGTGTTTGCTGACTTGATCTTTAATTACACCCCATGCATCAATAAAGGATAGATTCTTTAATTATGCGTTAATATCAGTTTCATTGTATCTCTGTTTTCATCTATGTTGTTTGTAATCGTTTCAATTCTACAATTTAACACTAAGAAATATATTTGTCCGTTCAAATTTCGAATGCTCGTATATCATCAACTGTAAACATTGAGAACTGAATCATTTAATTCTTTCCTCATACATATTTTCATGTCTGTAATTCGCTAATATTTACCAGTAACACGCCAATATTGATGATTAACTCTAGCACACACCAATATCATTACCTCTAGAACACGCCGATATCATTGATTAACTCTAGAAAACGCCAATATCATTCACTCTAAAACACGCCAATATCATTAACTCTAGAACACTCCAATATCATTGATTAATTCTAGAACACGCCAATATCATTGATTAACATTAGAACACGCCAATATCATTAACTGCAGAACGCGCCAATATCATTGATTAACTCTAGAACACGCCACTATCATTGATTAACTATAGAACGCGCCAATATCATTGATTAACTCTAAAACAATATACTCGTTTATACTTATTTTAGATTGTTCTATTCAAGCAGTAATTTTATTACGTTTCATTGTAATTTTATTACATTTTAATCTTGATTTGGAGAAAGTTTACCTGCTGAAATTCAATGCTGTTTTTTCAGTATGTGTTCTTATATTAAATAATTGTAGATTTCATATTTGATGTAAACTTCACCCAGAGCTCATTATCTTCCTCTTTGTATTTCTTTTCGTTACCCAGAAGGTCGTTCAGTTCTTATTCTTCAAAACCTCAATACATTCGTTATTTCCTATGTTTCTTGTACTCAGTGATTATGAAATTAAATTCCTTGTAATTGTTATACTTCTTCAATATGAAATTCGACTCCATCTAACTATTATGCTCGATGGCCATGAAATTAAACCCCTTTTAACTGTTATATTATATTACTGAAATTAAAATCAATGTCACTGTGATATCATTTTATTCTCTCTCTCTCTCTCTCTCTCTCTCTCTCTCTCTCTCTCTCTCTCTCTCTCTCTGTCTCTGTCTCTCTCTCTCTCTCTCTCTCTCTCTCTCTCTCTCTCTCCGCTCCGGTGGCCTAGTGGTTAGATCGTCCGCCTCGGCAGAGTTTGAGGTCGTGGGTTCGATACCCGACCGAGTCATACCAAAGGCTTACCAAAAAAATGGTACTAACAACTGCCTCGCTAGGCGTTCAACATTAAGAAGTTAGTGGTAGGACTGGTTGGGCTGGTGTCGGGATAATGTGACTGGGTGGGACATCATGCTACATGTCTGCGGCACGATGCCCCAGTGCTAGACATTACTATAAACTGCCACACTGCAGACATCGTAGCAATATGACTGAATTTTTTAAAAAGCTACGTTAAAAATCCCAATCACACACACACACACACGCTCTCTCTCTCTCTCTCTCTCTCTCTCTCTCTCTCTCTCTCTCTCTCTCTCTCTGTATGTATGTATGTATGTATGTATGTATGTATGTATGTATGTATGTATGTATGTATGTATGTATGTATGTATGTATGTATGTATGTATGTATGTATGTATGTATGTATGTATGTATGTATGCATACTCACTGGAAAATGCCAGTATTTAATCAAGGTTTAATATTTCACTCGACACAACGCAAACGTTTTGTAAAGAGTCTGTCCAATTTTCGTCAACAACCTTTTCTTTTGGTATCCATTATACTATGATAAAATTGTTTAATACATTGGTTGTTCAGCATTAAAAGTTTACATTTAGTCCTATATCATAAACTACATGCTAATAATTACAACAGTCTGTTTTCAAATTACCTATTCTATAACTGAACAGACGAACTGAATTTATTTAAATGTTGCATCTATTGAAAGATGAGATAAGTGTGAGTTCTTTTAGTTCTGTAAGATTATATTAATCACGTACGTACCAGGTTATTTATTATTATAACAGTCTTGTATATTATTTCCAATGAAACGATTTAACATGTGACAATAAACATCACGTACGCGCATGCGTAGCTTCTATCATTGCATGTGTACATCGTGTGTTATGAACTACACGGTTGTAGTCATTATATGTCCAGCTGTGTGGATTTGGAGGTGAATTGGGAGATCTAACTGATTTTGGAGGTGAATTGGGAGATCTAACTGATTTTGGAGGTGAATTGGGAGATCTAACTGATTTTGGAGGTGAATTGGGAGTTCTAAGTGATTTTGGAGGTAAGTTGGGAGATCTAACTGATTTTGGAGGTGAATTGGGAGATCTAACTGATTTTGGAGGTGAATTGGGAGATCTAACTGATTTTGGAGATGAATTGGGAGATCTAAATGATTTTGGAGGTGAATTGGGAGGTCTAACTGATTTTGGAGGTGAATTGGGAGGTCTAACTGATTTTGGAGGTGAATTGGGAGGTCTAACAGATTTTGGACGGGATTTTGGCTGATATCTTGCATACAAAGTCGTAATAACCAATGGGTTTTGCATAACTTGTGTGTTGCTGTCAACAGAAGAGAGACAGATAAAGAAGGAAGATGGTGGTTTCCCCATGGTGAAAACTGGTCTGAGAACTGGTCTTTACATTTTTATGGGAAAATATATACGAGTTTTCGGATGGAAATATTTCACTATATTGGGAGTGCAATATATCCATCCGACAAAACCAGTTCATATTTTCCCATACAAATACAGTAACCTTTTTATTATATGTTCATTTTTGTATTTTACCAAAATCTTAATTATATAAACGAAAATATACTACAAGAGACAAGGTAATTTAATTTATGATGTATTCCAAACTAAATATGCAAGCGCAGATTCTTCATTCCACAACAAAAACATTATTATTGCGCAAAAACCTCCGACTAGATAATTTGAACTACACATCGTTTTCAAATTTGTATTCATATTGTCAAAGAATGCGCATCGCAATAGCTTTACATTTAATCTGAAATGAATAGAGTTTAGTATTGTTTTCTATTCTGTTAAAGTTCGTGTAATGATTAAATTTGTCTGTGTCAATTCCACATTATATACATCTGATTTCAGCAGCGATGGATCATGCAGCGTGTTAACATTTGCAAATGTGTTTTTGTTCAGTCATTGATTGTTTGTAATCATAATGTGGGAAAATATGAAATCTTTCAATTGTAATTATTAAAACGATGCAGTGTGATATAATGTTTAATTTATCACAATAACATCGGAAGAACATGAAGCGTTGTTGATGAGAAAGATAACGCGGAAAGATTTTAGGACAAAATCCACTCCACACTGCAGTTGCCGCGTTGCCTGTAATCTTCGGCAGTATGATAAAATGGATTTTGAAAACAGAGGGAGATGTTGTTTTGAATGATTAATTAATTTTAAATGCTTTTACATTAGTTTGCCTATAGTATGTATATGTGATCAAAGAATCAGCTGCTGCATAGTAACGGAGTAAACATTCATGATCTGTTTTAAAGGTCAATATGTCGGCTGTTATAATTATCATCATGACTTTAATTGATTGTTTGCATGATGCAGGATCATTGTCTTTTAAATTATGAGTAGGTGAAACTAGAAAACTGTCATCATTTATTTTCTTGTCAACATAGTTCTTACCCACATTCTTCTATTCCTCTTCTTCTGTACTTTCTTTAGACGAATAGCTGGAATCATATTTTACCATGTCACATTTATCGCAGTGTTTAGTCACAACTTCTGGTTATCTACTGAATGTTTTTAAATTGATATTGTGAACATAGCTGCTTTACATTGCTATCACCATAACACGTGTCAATAGTATGACACAACCCAGAAGAACATATAGTCTAATACTTAAATCTGATGATTTGCTGTTGAGATCTCAAAGTATGTGGGCACTAATCAATTGTTCTGCGAAAATCGTTCCTGTATCTTGAGCATCGAAAATAAAATGTATAATGGTTGATTTCATTTTTAAACATGCGGATCAAAAATACAGATCGCGTAAGACTTAACTGTATTCAATATGCATCCTTTTCTATATTGAAAACTTATATGAATTTGTCATATGTTCCCACCTCGATATGAATACAGCAAACTCACTCAGAACAACAACTATCATTTTGTTTCTTTTGTTCAGTTACATGACTTTATTGTATATATTTAAGTTCACACTTTTCGAGGTAGTAGATATCCCTTATATTAAAATTGGATAGGCTAGTGAATACGTACTATTATAGTTTTGCAGTTTCGCCAGATATATCTCCAATCATAATTTGGTGAAGGTTTGGTTATTACAGAATGTGTTAAGCTGTTGCAGGTTAGTGTAAAGGTAATGTGAATTTAAGAGACTATCAAGAGTACAGTGTAATTAGTAATGATAACTCGCAAGAATCTCTGCTGTAAGGTACAAGGTAATGTGAATTAAAGAGACTTTCAAAAGTAATGTTTAATTTGTAATGCTAACTCGAAAAACTCTCTCCTGTAAAGTGCAAGGGTAATGTGAATTTAAGAGAATTTTACCAGTAAAGTGTAATTAGTAATGATAACTCGCAATAATCTCTACTGTAAAGTGCAAGGGTAAAGTACTTGAATTAAAGAGACTTTCAACAGTAAAGTTTAATTAGTAATGCTAACTCGAAAGACCCTCTACCGTAAAGTGCAAGGGTGATGTAAATTTAAGAGACTATCAACAGTAAAGTGTAATTAGTAGTGATAACACGCAAGACTTTTGACTGAAAGGAAACTAGTAATTGAACCTCACAGGATTCTCTGATATAACGCATGATTAGTCATGGAAACTCACACCATTCACACGACTATCTTCTCTATCAAGACTTTCTTCTTCAAGGTGTAATTAGTCACGTGAACTCACAAGTCTACTGTGAAGTGTAACAGGTAATGGACTAAAACTCGCAACACTACTGTGAAGTGTAACTGGTAATGGACTAAAACTCACAAGACTCTACTGTGAAGTGTAACTGGTAATGGACTAAAACTCACAAGACTATACTGTGAAGTGTAATTGGTAATGGACTAAAACTCACAAGACTCTACTGTGAAGTGTAACTGGTAATGGACTAAAACTCACAAGACTCTACTGTGAAGTGTAACTGGTAATGGACTAAAACTCACAAGACTACTGTGAAGTGTAACTGATAATGGACTAAAACTCACAACACTACTGTGAAGTGTAACTGGTAATGGACTAAAACTCACAAGACTCTACTGTGAAGTGTAACTGGTAATGGACGAAAACTCACAAGACTCTACTGTGAAGTGTAACTGGTAATGGACTAAAACTCACAAGACTCTACTGTGAAGTGTAACTGGTAATGGACTAAAACTCACAACCCTCTACTGTGAAGTGTAACTGGTAATGGACTAAAACTCACAACACTCTACTGTGAAGTGTAACAGGTAATGGACTAAAACTCACAAGACTCTACTGTGAAGTGTAACTGGTAATGGACTAAAACTCACAAGACTCTACTGTGAAGTGTAACTGGTAATGGACGAAAACTCACAAGACTCTACTGTGAAGTGTAACTGGTAATGGACTAAAACTCACAATACTACTGTGAAGTGTAACTGGTAATGGACTAAAACTCACAACACTTTTGTGAAGTGTAACTGGTAATGGACTAAAACTCACAACACTGTACTGTAAAGTGTTAATTGTAATGGACTAAAACTCACAAGACTCTACTGTGAAGTGTAACTGGTAATGGACTAAAACTCACAAGACTCCACTGTGAAGTGTAACTGGTAATGGGCTAAAACTCACAAGATTCTCTGCTGTTATGAATATTTAGCCAGACTCTTTATCATAAAGTGCAATTAGTAATGGGAACTCCCAGATATAACGTACAACAATCTTCATCAACACAAATTAAATCAATTGAATGTACGATATTATAACTGTAACAAGTGCAATTTGTTTACAAGGCTACATGCACCGTGCATTTCAACAAATGCTTACGGTGTTTCCTTGCCAATGACAATATATATATATATATATATATATATATATATATATATATATATATATATATATATATATATATATATATATATATATATATATATATATATATATATATATATATATATATATATGCCGTGCCTTTCAAATGCACGATTACATTATTATTTCCTTGCCGAAAAAGAAATTTTGTACATACTAGCCAGGAATTGATGATGACGACTTTGAAATAAAAAACCGAAGCTTTACATTTTCAACCAGATAAAACAAGATTTTACTTGTTTTAGGTGACAGTTGTGCGACCTCGTCATCTCGTTTTACTTATTGGTTTAGAAAAAAACACAGATGCGATTGTGGGCCATATAATGCTAAGTTTTTTTTAAAGCAAATAATTTTCTTCCAATATATAGTGTGATTAAAAACTTTATTATATTTTATTAATTTTTTCTCTCGAGCAACTTTATTCGAGCATGTGACTCTATGAACAAATCAGAGAGCCTCTGATATTTTCATAGCAATAATAAATATTACCTATTTTTAAAAGTTTCAAATATTTCTAGTGCATAATGTTTTCTTCTGCAATTTAGTTAGCATTTCCGTATTTGTAAATTTACTGTGTAGCAAAAAAAAAAAAAAAAAAAAAAAAAACCCTCTCGTAAACTCCTCTTTAAAGTGAAGGTAAATCTGAACAATGTAACAAATGAAAAGAATGCCTGGATATGTGTGGGCACTAATGGTGTTTTATATAATAAATAATTTAGTTACTATCTGTTGAATAAATTTTAAATGATCAAAATGCGTAAAGAAAAACAGGATAGATAGATAGATAGATAGATAGATAGATAGATAGATAGATAGATAGATAGATAGATAGATAGATAGATAGATAGATAGACAGACAGACAGACAGACAGACAGATAGATAGATAGACAGACAGACAGACAGACAGTTAGATAGATAGATAGGGGGGCGCTCACCAGTTAATATGTACTTTTCAGATAGTGACGTATGTGAGGTGAAGTTGTTTGCATTTGTAACATGCACAATGGAGATAATGTTGGCATATCTCAATGCTACTTTGATGTAATGTGGCTGATATTTCTTTGGATACTGCACTTGTGGAAATTGTAAATGATCTAAGCGCATGGTATAACAAAATGGATGCTCCCTTGTGCTTGAAAAATTAGCCAGAATTAATCAAAAGTACACTAACTTTAGCAGTTATTAAACTAGGGAAAACGAATTTTGCTGAAGTAGGCAATAGCAGCTTCTGAAAGTGCAATGAACAAATTACAAAATATCTGAAAAGTAAAAAAAGTTATCGTACCATTTTTCTACAATTTACCTCTGAAGTCCAGGGAGTGAAAATGACCATGCGGAGCTAGCAGTTTGTTTACATGAGCACATCTTATGTTAGCCCAAGCTGTATACTCTAGAACCTAAAGTACACCCATCAATCATACATCAAAATAAAGGGAATTGAAAGTTCTTCTCCCAACATCTAAGATATACAAAGTCTTTATTATATTGCCAGTATAACCAGTGAAGAAATCCCAGAAAATTATTTTTCTTTAAAATTCTAACCCTATGCAAAGTACGAAACTGTAGAGCGCCACCTAGATAGACAGATAGACAGACAGACAGACAGACAGATAGATAGATAGATAGATAGATAGATAGATAGATAGATAGATAGATAGATAGATAAACACGCTGCGTCATGCAGTCATTCTCTAAGCAAACCTATGATGCATTTCGTAGAAAATATTTTATGACAAAATGCATTGAGTCAAACATTTATTAAAATGAAACCAAACAGTTAATTAAAATGTCAACATATATTATTCTCATGTTTAATAAAACAGATATTATATTTTTGGAAAACAAATTAATTATAAATGTATTTCCAGCTTAATACAATGCTCTCTCTCTCTCTCTCTCTCTCTCTCTCTCTCTCTCTCTCTCTCTCTCTCTCTCTCTCTCTCTCTCTCTCTTTCTCTCTCTCTCTATTGTTTTGTACTAAATATTTTTAGTCATTTTGATATTTTGTTTTTTTCATGACGTGTCAATAGAAACTACGAATTAACGTCAATAATTGTATGGTTAGCGTATTTTACCGCTTAGTTTGAAAGCATTCGGATGATCAGTACAAGGTTTAGCCGAGTCTTCATTAACTTAAGTACATATTGTCTCGAAATATATTCAGTAACGTACATGATTATACAGTCCTCACTGTAATACATTCTTCCAGTTTTGAGTTTTGAAATTTTAGGGAAATAAATATAAATACGTCATTAAAAACTAAAATTACATTTTACCTGAAATTAGAAATATGTGTTTGCTGATCAAAGTCACAGTAACAATCAATTTTGTAATAGATATTCCGAAATGAGACATACGTATCCAGTCCAATACCCTTCTAAAGTCGGATAGTCATTTACGCAGTCTATATTCAGAACCAAAACTCACAGACGGAAACATACAAATCTGATATTTAATATCTTGCCGGAGACACCTTGTTTTTTCTCTGACCTATCGCAGGACGAGCACGGGTGTTAATCTGGGTTTCAGTTTTCATGGGGGCAACTTTGTTCTTTTTTATTGGTCCGTCATCGGAATGCACTTCCTTCCCAGTAAAGCAGAAGATAATGACGGCAAGAACAATCAGGAGGGTCTGTAATAATAATAATAATAATAATAATAATAATAATAATAATAATAATAATAATAATAATAATAATAATAATAATAATAATAATAATTAGTAGTAGTAGTAGTAGTAGTAGTAGTAGTAGTGTGTGTGTGTGTGTGTGTGTGTGTGTGTGTGTGTGTGTGTGATTTAGAATTTTAACGCAGACATGTAACATGATGTTCCATCAAGTCACATTATCCTGACACCAGTCCGACCAGTCCTAACACTAAACCAAGTGAACCAGGTTTTGTCATCATTTTTTAAAGTTAAAATTAAACACTTGCTTCTTGATGTCTTCCAGGTTCTGAATCCTGAATCGGTACTTTTAAAACAATGTACAGTATTTTCAGATAAAAAATTATGCAAACTCAAAATCACACGTGTGATTGATATATAGTAGCAAACTTAATCAAATAGGGGCAAGGGATATTCAATATAAACGTGTCCACCATTTTTAATGCTTAGCAGTGTCGTTCTGGTACCAGCAAGGTTCGCTTTGTCATTAGCAGTAAGTGTAAGCTGATACAACATAACCAGCAGGAGTAGTAGTTGTAGCTGTAGTGTCATATTTGTAGCTGTATTGTCATTTTTGTAGTTGTGGTGTCATATTTGTAGCTGTAGTGTCATATTTGTAGCTGTAGTGTCATATTTGTAGTTGTGGTGTCATATTTGTAGCTGTGGTGTCATATTTGTAGCTGTAGTGTCATATTTGTAGCTGTGGTGTGATATTTGTAGTTGTGGTGTCATATTTGTAGCTGTAGTGTCATATTTGTAGTTGTGGTGTCATATTTGTAGCTGTAGTGTCATATTTGTAGCTGTGGTGTGATATTTGTAGTTGTGGTGTCATATTTGTAGCTGTAGTGTCATATTTGTAGTTGTGGTGTCATATTTGTAGTTGTGGTGTCATATTTGTAGCTGTTGTGTCATATTTGTAGCTGTAGTGTCAATTTTGTAGTTGTAGTGTCATATTTGTAGTTGTGGAGTCATATTTGTAGCTGTGGTGTCATATTTGTAGCTGTAGTGTCATATTTGTAGCTGTGGTGTCATATTTGTAGCTGTAGTGTCATATTTGCTTTAAACTTGTACTATAGCAATAGAGCTAGCAGAATGAACGTCACCAGCTATTGTTTTGGCAGACTGAGTTGTGTCACTTGATTAAAATATGCAGTTTGGGTACATGTAGGAAAGAAGCAGAACCATCAGTAAGAATAGAAAGCGTATTAGTATTAATTTTGTCTTAATTGCATATATTAAGCGGTAGGTGAGAAAGTGTGTTAGTATTAATTTTGTCTTAATTGAATATTATTAGCGGTAGGTGCAGTTTGGGTACATGTAGGAAAGAAACAGAACCATCAGTAAGAGCAGAAAGCGTATTAGTATTAATTTCGTCTTAATTGCATATTATTAGCGGTAGGTGAGAAAGTATATTAGTATTAATTTTGTCCTAATTGCGTATTATAAGAGGTAGGCGAGAAGTATAATTGTATTAATTTTGTCTTAATGTTATAGTATAAGCGGTAGGCTAGAAGTATATTCGTATTAATTTTGTCTTAATGTCATAGTATAAGCGGTAGGCTAGAAGTATATTCGTATTAATTTTGTCCTAATGTCATAGTATAAGCGGTAGGCTAGAAGTATATTAGTATTAATTTTGTCTTAATGTCATGGTATAAGCGGTAGGCTAGAAGTATATTTGTATTAATTTTGTCTTAATGTCATGGTATAAGCGGTAGGCTAGAAGTATATTAGTATTAATTTTGTCCTAATGTCATAGTATAAGCGGTAGGCTAGAAGTATATTAGTATTAATTTTGTCTTAATGTCATAGTATAAGCGGTAGGCTAGAAGTATATTAGTATTAATTTTGTCTTAATGTCATAGTATAAGCGGTAGGCTAGAAGTATATTTGTATTAATTTTGTCCTAATGTCATAGTATAAGCGGTAGGCTAGAAGTATATTCGTATTAATTTTGTCTTAATGTCATAGTATAAGCGGTAGGCTAGAAGTATATTAGTATTAATTTTGTCCTAATGTCATAGTATAAGCGGTAGGCTAGAAGTATATTAGTATTAATTTTGTCCTAATGTCATAGTATAAGCGGTAGGCTAGAAGTATATTAGTATTAATTTTGTCCTAATGTCATAGTATAAGCGGTAGGCTAGAAGTATATTTGTATTAATTTTGTCCTAATGTCATAGTATAAGCGGTAGGCTAGAAGTATATTTGTATTAATTTTGTCTTAATGTCATAGTATAAGCGGTAGGCTAGAAGTATATTTGTATTAATTTTGTCCTAATGTCATAGTATAAGCGGTAGGCTAGAAGTATATTTGTATTAATTTTGTCTTAATGTCATAGTATAAGCGGTAGGCTAGAAGTATATTAGTATTAATTTTGTCCTAATGTCATAGTATAAGCGGTAGGCTAGAAGTATATTTGTATTAATTTTGTCCTAATGTCATAGTATAAGCGGTAGGCTAGAAGTATATTTGTATTAATTTTGTCCTAATGTCATAGTATAAGCGGTAGGCTAGAAGTATATTTGTATTAATTTTGTCTTAATGTCATGGTATAAGCGGTAGGCTAGAAGTATATTAGTATTAATTTTGTCCTAATGTCATAGTATAAGCGGTAGGCTAGAAGTATATTTGTATTAATTTTGTCCTAATGTCATAGTATAAGCGGTAGGCTAGAAGTATATTTGTATTAATTTTGTCCTAATGTCATAGTATAAGCGGTAGGCTAGAAGTATATTAGTATTAATTTTGTCTTAATGTCATAGTATAAGCGGTAGGCTAGAAGTATATTAGTATTAATTTTGTCTTAATGTCATAGTATAAGCGGTAGGCTAGAAGTATATTTGTATTAATTTTGTCCTAATGTCATAATATAAGCGGTAGGCTAGAAGTATATTCGTATTAATTTTGTCTTAATGTCATAGTATAAGCGGTAGGCTAGAAGTATATTAGTATTAATTTTGTCCTAATGTCATAGTATAAGCGGTAGGCTAGAAGTATATTAGTATTAATTTTGTCCTAATGTCATAGTATAAGCGGTAGGCTAGAAGTATATTAGTATTAATTTTGTCCTAATGTCATAGTATAAGCGGTAGGCTAGAAGTATATTTGTATTAATTTTGTCCTAATGTCATAGTATAAGCGGTAGGCTAGAAGTATATTTGTATTAATTTTGTCTTAATGTCATAGTATAAGCGGTAGGCTAGAAGTATATTTGTATTAATTTTGTCCTAATGTCATAGTATAAGCGGTAGGCTAGAAGTATATTTGTATTAATTTTGTCTTAATGTCATAGTATAAGCGGTAGGCTAGAAGTATATTAGTATTAATTTTGTCCTAATGTCATAGTATAAGCGGTAGGCTAGAAGTATATTTGTATTAATTTTGTCCTAATGTCATAGTATAAGCGGTAGGCTAGAAGTATATTAGTATTAATTTTGTCCTAATGTCATAGTATAAGCGGTAGGCTAGAAGTATATTTGTATTAATTTTGTCTTAATGTCATAGTATAAGCGGTAGGCTAGAAGTATATTAGTATTAATTTTGTCCTAATGTCATAGTATAAGCGGTAGGCTAGAAGTATATTTGTATTAATTTTGTCTTAATGTCATAGTATAAGCGGTAGGCGAGAAGTATATTTGTATTAATTTTGTCCTAATGTCATAGTATAAGCGGTAGGCGAGAAGTATATTTGTATTAATTTTGTCCTAATGTCATAGTATAAGCGGTAGGCTAGAAGTATATTCGTATTAATTTTGTCTTAATGTTATAGTATAAGCGGTAGGCTAGAAGTATATTTGTATTAATTTTGTCCTAATGTCATAGTATAAGCGGTAGGCTAGAAGTATATTCGTATTAATTTTGTCCTAATGTCATAGTATAAGCGGTAGGCGAGAAGTATATTTGTATTAATTTTGTCCTAATGTCATAGTATAAGCGGTAGGCTAGAAGTATATTCGTATTAATTTTGTCTTAATGTCATAGTATAAGCGGTAGGCTAGAAGTATATTCGTATTAATTTTGTCTTAATGTCATAGTATAAGCGGTAGGCTAGAAGTATATTAGTATTAATTTTGTCTTAATGTCATAGTATAAGCGGTAGGCTCAACAAATGCTGCATCATCAGCAGTGTAGTTAACAGCAGCATTACTACCACTAAATATCATTTTACGCATGCGCAAATGAAGTAAATGATGATACGTAGTAATTACGTTTGACATACTCGTAATATCTTTGAAATACATGTAACAGAATTAATATCTAACTAACGTTTATGATCAATTAACTGTACAATGCTAACCTAAACGTAACATTTTACTGCACTGACAAAAATAAGGCAGAAAAGTATTTATTAAATTACCGATAAACCTTTATTTGTGTAATTATATCATATGACTTTATAGTTCCAATCCTAATGAGTATATAAGTAAATAAATGTTGTATAGCATTATAATAGCTACAAAAGAATTAGCAACAACATCAGTAACAGTGACGCAATTTATATCAAGGTCGAACACGTACGAGTTTAACTCGGAAACTATTCCGTAAAAATGATTTAGTGAAGACATATGGGATAATGTTGTTGTGACTGTTAGCGTAAGCGGTTATCCTTCAACGTCATGGCAAATTATAACCAGGTGTCGAGACGCCCTTATTAGAAAGAAAGAAAGAAAGATAGATAGATAGATAGATAGATAGATAGATAGATAGATAGATAGATAGATAGATAGATAGATAGATAGATAGACACACACGCACTAACACATACTCCCATAAGTATTTACTTTAAAGATGAATACTGTTGTTACACGCACAGGGGTATTCATTTGACCGAGCGGTGTCAAAACCCTGGCGCGAGTCACGCTGGAAGTCATATGTTTTCCCCAAATTTCCAAAGACTTCCATACAACTTGAGTTGTAAAATGGAAAGAAAGACGTGTCTGCTATAATTATTAATCTTTGCTGTAATCAATGGGCGACCCAGAGGAGACAACTTGCCCAAGAGTCCATTAACCGCACCTTAGCATGGTTTTTCCTCATTATCATCCTATTTCCGTACCGCAAGCCCGTCATGCCATAGAAATTCCATTAGTATTCCCTTACTAACTGGGAAATATTTAACTGCGCACCCCTAGGCCAGTCTATCCACAGAATTTCCGGCGTATCACGCTCATATACATAAGCCCATTTTCCACTATGGACACATAAACGGTACCTACCAAGTTCCAACTTATTGATTCCATTATATTCCCCCCCCCCCCATAAATACTGCCATTTCAATCACAACACTTATATACACCGCGGAATTTTAATATGGACTATGTTACCAAAAGGGACAGTCATTCGGCTTGTGCCCAAATTCACTACTAACCACTCCAGCATGGTTCAAATTCACTAACACTCGGCTCTGTGATGTTTGCTCCTACTAACTGGCTAACTATTTCGGGCTAGTAATGTTTCCATGGCACCGAAGACCAAATACTCGCACAAATTAAAAACGGGATGCTGTCAAATACACATACTTCAAATTTATTACACTGTTATAAAAATTCAGTGTACTCACATATCTGTTTGAACATTGAACAATTTGTCATCATAAATCGCCGCTAAATATCAAATTATTCTTTCTATGTGAGTGATACATACACACACACACACACACACACACACACACACACACACACACACACACACACACACACACACACACACACACACACACACATACATACATACATACATACATACATACATACATACATACATACATACATACATACATACATACATACATACATACATACATATATAGACACACACAAATATATTCATAGTGTACCTGGAAGACTGCGAGTCCAGCAAATCCCCAACTAATATTGGCCGTATTTGAAAGGATGTAGTCGTTCCAAACCTTCTTCACGCACCCCTGAAGACCGAGAAAACGAAAATATTTTCACTATCTCCGAACAAATAATGAAAGTGGCTACTTTTCTTCTGGAGTGTCACTCCTGCTTTTATTTTTGTTTTGCTTTTATTATTATCTCTCTTCGGGATCAAAACAAAAAACTATCCTATCAAAGACATAAGCAACATTGTAATTCATATCATGTCAACAGCTAATCTTGCACTGCAGTTTCTAGAAATGGAATGATACCCAATAGACGAGTATATTATCCATTTAAATGAGGTTTGTTCCATAAACGAAAGTGCAAATGACGGATGAATATATGAACAAAAAAAAAAAAACAAGAAAGACGTTACACGATACTGAAACTGAAGAACTGTAAATAGCGTTGTGCAATAAATGTAGTATGTGCACCAAAGTGTCAAAGAGATTTGTCAAACAGGTTTGAATATTTTGCCCCAGAAACCAATGTGCGCATAATGGTAGAATAGATTGGCACGGAGGAATTGTGAATGACAAAATCCACATATGGACAACTTGTCTAAGTCAAGTTACGTGGAGCTGCATGTGACTACTTTGGGGTTGTTATCCATAAACAAAAGGTGTTGATGATAAACGGATTAACCGTTATAAAAAATGAAACGTTTAATGAAACTTAAGAAATCTGAAAAGGGGCACAAACTAACCACTAATGTATGTACCAAGCTTTTATAAAGCTATCTTAAAAGTTTTTTGGAGTTATCTTCAGAAAGCAAAGTCGGATGACGGATGGGTGGAACCCATTTCCCTAAATTTCCTCAATCCAAGTAACCATAAGCGATATACTGATACCTTTGTAATTATCATTGACAATTCTTCAGACCCTTTTGTTTTGTTTTTATTATCTTGTTTAAACTTTTCTTTTACTATGCAACCTTACATATGTTTATGATAATTATCACATCCCGGCTGTGATTTCTCATTTTCCGTTAGTGCCAATCAAACGTAATATGACTTAAAGTCGCTACAATATATTTATCTGTACCCAATTATAGGGATTGAATACTAGTATTTAAGAAGAGGCTGTGTTTTTTTTTCTCTCCAATCAATACTGACGTGTCTATTACAACTAAGTACAATTAAAAAGATAAACGTTTTCTAGGAAAGAAAGAAACAGTTCAATTTACAAAAGAACTGACACTTGCCTCCAAATTTGTGCTTTTCTTGTGATTTAAGCACGCTCCAAGGACTGCGTCTTATTTCATCAAAATGTGAATGAAATGTAAGGTACATACCCGTTTGTGCTTAATATTTACATTGTAGCGGAAATTCCCTCTGCTACACTATCGCGAGTCTTGCTATATCGGTTTCTTTAGGATAGGGCTTTGTATTTGGGGTGATACCCCCACTGTAACTGTCTGAGGATATGCACTCCAGAGTGTGACAGTTTTCTGCATCAGCGGGATACCGTCATGTTCCTGGCTTCAACTGGGTCGTCCTTACGGGTCGTCGACTGTGTTGCCGAGTCGTCAACTGGGTCGTCTTACTGGATCGTCAACTTAGACGTTGAGTGGGATAGCTGAATGGCTCGTCCAATGCATAGCTAACTGGATCGTCTTTCGGGTATCCGACTGGGTCGCTACCTGGGTCGTCGAAAAGATCGCCGACTGGTCGTTGACTCAGTCGCTGACCTTGTGGTCATATGGGTCACCAACTGTGGAGTAAAGTGCGTAGTTGACAGGGTCGTCGTTTTCGGTCGCTGTCAAGGTGGTGGTCATTACTCGCTCAGAATAGAGAGAGAGAGAGAGAGAGAGAGAGAGATAGAGAGAGAGAGAGAGAGAGAGAGAGAGAGAGAGAGAGAGAGAGAGAGAGAGAGAGAGAGAGAGAGGTGAGGTTAAGAGATAGATGATAGGAGATAGATCTTCAGTTGAAATGTGTATTGTCGCCAGATAGTGATTCCAAACTATCAGCTCTTCTTAAAAGGGCCTTGTAGCGACTGTATTTTGGACGACGAAAGACATAGTCCCTGCTCTTTCTAGATTTCCAGGCTTAGCCCTTTTCATTTCAGATAACTACGACGATACGCTTGCTCATGGCGGAATGTTATACTGCTTCATTTGCAAGGGGACGTCTTTTTGCAATATTGCTTCAAATCACACCAACATTGCAGGCACACTTGACTTGTATACAGATATCCAAAAGGTGGAATCACATGACTCTAACTAGACGTAAGACGGCACTACAATGCCTACTGATATTTATAACCTTTAATGAAACGAAAATTAAAGTCCATGGCTTTATCTTAGTACATTATACTTAATACGAAAAATTACAGTCCATGGCTTTTTCTTATTACATTATACTTAATACGAAAATTACAGTCAATGGCTTTTTCTTATTACATTATACTTAATACGAAGATGGATGTTGTTAGAAAAACTTAGATTTTATATTAGATTGCTGATAAGTAACATTCTGGTGAAAGGATAGTTTTGAATACGCCTAAAAAAGTTAAAAAAATAAAAGTTTAAATCTTTCGTAAATCATCAAACCGCATAACTACAATTTAGCAAATTTAACTGATACAAATTTTGAGATTGCAAATAAACACTATCTGAACTTTAGCAACCATATATATATATATATATCTATATCTATATATATATATATATGTGTGTGTTGTTGCGACTATATGTTCATAAACTGTGTACATAAAGAAGCGAAACCATGTATAAATGAAAATGGGAGCGAATTTTACACTATTATGAAGTGAATCAAAAATAATCCTGATAAAGTTCTTCCAAATAAATGAAAAGTTCTTTATAAATTTAAAAACTGTAAATGTACTGTCCAGCAAGAATATTATGGCCCAAAATATTGAACAAATTCTATTAACAGTCCAAACAAACGTTTTACTCCTCGAAACGTTTCTAAGTACAACACTAGCAGCAGAGGGGGTGAACAGACCACATTTTCAAGCAAAAATAAGGCTTCCAACGAAATCTCATTTTAACCAAAAAAAATAGGTCTCCATTTGGCAAACGGAGACTTTACGATTTTTCAATCAATTTTGGTCGCAACGATGTGGTCAATCACCCCCTCTGCTGCTGCAAGTTAACAAGAATAATAAATGATTTTAACCAAATATTTGATCGAGTCCGATACGATATCGTGTTCGAGGATCATGTAAATTTATTGTTATAAATCCGTGCGGAGTCGACTGAGCGTTACTAATGAAATTGTTAAATTGATTGAAGTCCATATCAGAGCACCATGTCTGCCAAATATTTCTAAGGGTATGAGTATCAACGCCGTTAAATACACACAGACAGTAAGTTACAGTTATCTCTGATCACTTTTGGAATCTGAGTGTAGCGTTGAGTGACATATATCACATCAGTGATTTTATGCCTGCCTCGGGAAAATATTCTAGCTGGGTTTTTTTGATTGTCTAACATCACATCGTCGTATACGACTAAATTGTTAATGCTTCCATCAAGGTCATCCACGGATGGCGCCTCGTCAATATCAGTTATAAAATCAATGGCGTTCTCACCCTTAATTTCTGATGCATTCTCGTTAAAATCCTTTAACACTTCATAGCATCGTTGATCATCTACGCTAGGAGCAACTAAATACAACTTATCCCACTTCATCCATCTCATTATTAAATTGAGCAACAATTGCGTTTTACCGGATCCAGATGGCCCGATTATAATTGCGCGGATAGAGTTTGGTAGCGCTGCATGATGCTTAACCGGTTCTCTTGCTTTGGTCGCTGAAAAATCAATTATATCCATATTTCTATACATAAATTATGGATCTATATTGTGTGAAGTGTAAAACGCGTACTGGCACAGATGACTTGACGACGATTACAACTAGAAATAACCGATCAGCGCTTTCTGGTAAATGCGTACAATGTGGTACAAAGAAATTTAGATTTGTGTCTATGAGATCTGCAGGAAATGATGTTTAAAAAAAAAACGGGGAGGTGATATCGCAGCCAAATTGGCGAAGCTCCCTGGAACCCCATGGGCAAAGTATCCAGGAGAAAAGCACCTTCCAGGATATAGCTACTGTGGCCCAGGAACACGATTAGATATCAGACTTGATGATCAAAATCAACCCCGATCCGGCGAGTATCCGATAAACGCTATTGATAAGGCGTGTCATGCTCATGATGTTGCATATAAAAGCAGCAATCTGCAAAACAGGCATCTCGCGGATGTGAAATTAATTCATGCGTTAAATGCTATTCCTGATAAATCTTTTAAAGAAAAGTTGGCTTCGTGGTTGGTAAAATCAGCTATGAAAGGCAAATTGATGATGGGCGCTGGTAATAAATAATATGGAATCTATTTATTATTCTCCAAAAGGATACTGGCGGGGTAGCGCTGCAATCAATAAACTTGCCAACGCCGCAAAAGTGAAAAAGGCCACTGCGGCTAATTGGTTATCCAAACAGGCTATATGGCAAATTTATCTACCGCGTCCTAAACAAATCAATTTCTCGCATTTTGATGTTACCGGACCCAATGAAGTTCATCAAGCTGATTTATTGTTTTTACCACATGACAACGGTTACAAATACGCGCTAACCGTAGTTGACGTTGCGAGTCGATACAAACAAGCAGAACCATTAAAAACAAAATCATCACCTGAAGTTGCTTCTGCATTTGAAAGGATTTATCGACGAGGCCCACTACGCTGGCCAAATCTGTTACAAGTTGATCCTGGCAAGGAATTTCAAGGCGCTGTTTTATTAGCGATGAAACATCATAATGTCACCATACGACGAGGGCATACTGCGCTACATCGCGATCAGGCAATTGTTGAACGATTTAATCGGACTCTTGCTGAACGGTTATTTGGATATCAATACGCGAAGGAGTTTATTCAGGATAAAAGATCCCGTGAATGGGTCAAGAGATTACCAGCTGTGATTACCGCGCTCAATAACGAGATTACTCGAACAATTAACATGAAACCTGTCAACGCGATTAAGAAAGCGTCTATACCAAAAATGGAAATCCAAGGAATTTCACAAAAAGATTTCAAAGAACCAATTCTTGGTAGTAATGTCACTGTAAGGTACTTATACGAACCAGGAGAGCTTGAGGGTGGTAAAAAAAGAGCTACCGATCCTATTTGGAGCGTCACTACGCATAAGATATCTACTATAACACGATCTACTGGTAGACCAGCAATCTATAAACTGGATTCAACTGCTCCTCAGCGAGGATTTACTCGACAACAACTACAGGTAATCCCCGAGGATACTCAATTACCACCGCGTGGTCTTAACTAGCACCCCGGCGTCTGTTGCACTCAAGACAAGTCAACATCACATTGTTTCTGACATGACCGAGACTGTTATTTTTTCTGTCTACGGTAAATTGGCGAGGATCTTTATCCGAATACTGCCAACGCATTATACAATTGCAACTCGCGCAGTGATTATTCTGTTGTTGTTTCAGCGTAATTATTAATTCAGCATCAATGTCAAATTCTCTATTATTTTTTTTATCCTGTTGTTTATAACCAGAGAGTTTTTTTCTGATTATATCCTTGACGTTGTCGGCGCTGATTGTAGTGTTATTATCGTCACCAATGATTTCATCATCGAAAACAATTCTTCGAAGCTGATTTATTCTTCGTACTCTGGATACTGCGAGATAGACTAAATTTGACCATTCGATGCGATTATCTACCATCCAAACAATTGTATCCGATATAGTCAATCCCTGTGAAGAATGTATCGTCGCTGCGTAACCTAACGTCCATGGGGATTTATCAGCACGCAATGCATTTTCGACGACGCTGATATCAACCAGCACAATATCATTTAATACGAGAATTTGTTTTTCACGTTGTCCTGGAATATCAACTTCAATGTTCTGTTTTCGTGTATCCGAAGGCCTATAACAAAGAGGCACAGGAAGTGTTGCAAATTTTTCTTTATGCAATTTAAATAACTTCATCTGAAGTGTGTCTCTGACTATTTTTCTACTTGCAATTATCAAATCGTTTGGTCTCCACGTTTCCCAAAAATCTTTTAATGGAGTTTCTGAAATTATTTCACGCGCTATTTCGCATTGGATTCTGTCCGGTTGTAGTCTAAGTAGCGCTTTGAATTCTCGTAATCGTTCATCAAGTGATCTATAATCAGTGGTGATTTCTTCATAGTAGTCTACAAAACCCTTTAGCCATTCATGTGGAGATGCACCGACAAATGGTGGTGGTTGGCCGTGATCACCGCACATGACGACTTTTGTGTTTTTGTTTAACAACCACTCGAGAAATGTTTGTTATACATCTAATGACACTGTGCATATTTCATCCCAAATTATGATTTCAGGAATGAATTTATCACCCATACGCTCAGGAGTCCATTTGTCACCCTTCCATCGAAAAAAACTGTGGTAGGTACAGGCATTTACCCCTCGCTGTATCATCTCTCTGGCGAGTCTGTGAGTAGGTGTTAGGACAATCATGTTTGACCGACGAAATAATTCAATTGCACGAGTTGTCTTTCCTGACCCACCACAACCGTTTAAATAAACTGTCTTGTATCTACACACTGGATCAGATACCGGTGGTGCATTAGAAAATTCTGATTGAATTTCAATACGGTTACATGAAAGATATTTATTATCCATGGTAACGTCTGCGGATTCACAATACTCATGTAGCGTTTCCTTTTTAAATCGCCAACGCCCCCACGCTTCCTCGGGATCTGTGAATGCCGCTACAGCTGATTTGTATTTATTGTGGATATACATCGAATCAGTGGCTACTCTAACCGCGGTATTAGGAAATCTATTTATCATCGAAAATAAATTGATAGAAGCATAAGCTAGCATAGAACTTCTCAAATGCGTATATTGTTTAATATATCCATCACAGTAGGTAACAACCGTACCTAATTTCTCACCATCGGATAGGAAAGCGTCTTTACGATTTACAAGTTTTCCCTGTTTCGTTAAATCCGTTACAATAAAATCGTATTCAGCGATGTCTATGATCAACCGCGAGGAATATTTTGCATTGTCGTATCTTCCACCCTGGGTAAATTTACCGATTATTCTTCGTCCAAAATCTTTTGCTTGTCCGCTTTTAATTTCAAATAACTTCTTAGACCAATTCATGACTTCTTCCTCGCTGAAATCAGGAAATTGTTTTCGCTGTTCGCTAATTATACGATCTAGATCGGGTTGTGGTAGCCAAACTTCTTTCTGAGCTTGATAGGATATAATAGCTTCGGAAACAATCAACGACGCTAGCATACCACAATCAATCATATATCGTAGTAACACTATTGGCATCCAGGCCTTTTCAGATATATGTCTACCAATCCAAACATAACTACACGGATGTAACCCTGTAGCGAATTCAAATGATATCACACGAGCGAATCCGGTTAAATCAAAATCAGGTAATGGTCCATTAATCGCAACACGAGTCATTTCATGCGTGGGGTGTCCAAATCGTTTAAAGTACTCAGCACATTCCCCATACCCGAGAAAACTTCCAGGATAACACGCGGATATATCAATTGAAATCATACCATCACGTGAGTATTTTGTATTCCACAGTCCTCCATGACTAAATTCGACGCAACTCAATTTAACGTCCTCGAGAAAATCACTTCGTGTTGGACGCCATGAGTTTTTTTCTCTTGCGAAGTGAGCTACCACCGATGGAATAGTAAAACTATCCGTGAGTAGTTTTTCATGGAAACTCTCCGGTGAAAAATCATTAGCGATTTTTCTCATTCTATTATCTAATTCTTCAACGCGATATAATTCACCATTTGGTCTTACAAATTGATCAAATCCTATTTCGGGATCTTCATCACTTCTAAGTAACCACACTGACACAGGATCATCTTTACACAGCGTGTGAATAGCATCGAATAATTTCTCTTCATAAAAAACATCCCCGACGAATTCTTGGGGTATATATCTCACGGTTCGTTCTCGTGGAAATATTGTTACCGCAGATGTCCACGCGTGTTCGTTATGATCAATAATTTTAATTGGAGCTCCTCGCGATTGATATTTCGGTTCGTATAATACTTCTCCGGTTATTGTCGTTACTGATATTGGGAATTTTAATGATGCTTCTAATTTAGCTATATCAGAAATCTTTGCACCGTGCTGTTTCACTGTCAGTTCCCATTCGGTTATTTTCCTACGTCGCAGATCAGTTAGTTTATTTCCTCGGGATGCATTTGTGAAGTGTTCCATTACCCGTGTTGCTACACAATTCAGCGAACTAGAATATTTCATAGGAGCTAGTTTTGCAATATCGGGTTTATCATTTAACGGATATATCCCATAAACAATTGCTGTTACCGGATAAGATCTCTCGTAGTATGGTTTGTCGATTCCAGTTAGAATTCCTGGTTTGGAATCTCTACTTACAATGACAGTTTTTTTATCCCTGAGAATCGGTTCAAATTTATCCCTGATAATCCATTCGCCGCCGACTTCGATAATGAATTTTATTCTGAAAAAATACTTCTGTTGGGAATTGCATTTGGATGCTACACCCTTGGATTTCCAACCCGTTGGCGAGCCAAGATGTGAAATTATCTCAGCTGCTCTTTCATCGTTCATAGTAGCATCGATGATGGGTACATTGACATCATCATTGATAATTCGAAATGTCGACCAACAGTATGCTGCACCGTCTCGGTAGAATTCATTAAAACACTCCCTGATTTTACCCAGTATAGTTCTATCACCGATTAGACGTTTTGGTGTATCAGAGACTCTATCGAGATTGAATTTAGTATTTTTCCAGGGTTTAATTTTCGATAATCTCTTGAACTCCTCCATGTTATAATTAAAACAAGTATTTAAATAGAAAAATATAGTATAATGAATCACTGCAAGTGGCTTATGATTGGATCAACAACCCCGTGTAACAAATCATGCAGGAGCGAATTCTGTGGGTATCATATGCAAAGCGTGAGAAACGGTTCAAAAGGTCCTCTCCCATGCCTCCGATGTGGGGTGGGCGTTAGAGGAAAATCACAATTATGCCTCAGTTGCGGCGCAAAACGATACAGGGAACTAAAACGCTATTATGACAAACGAATCATTGACCCTAGCGTCCTTGATAAAATCAAGGATAAAATCATAAAAAGCCCTCAAGATTATATCCAGAGATTTATAATAAATTAGACAAATAGTATTATTATACAAATGAGCCAAGATTTCAGACCTCATCCAGTGCTCGTTAATTACGAAGCCTCCAGTGATGGTGTTGTCAGGCACCGCAGACTAAGAGAACCGATTGGATGGGTAAATAATATGGGATATTTGATGTTTACAGCTGGGAAGAAGAAATATCTCTGTCACAGAGCCATCTATGAAGCATTTTACGGATTAATCGAAGACGGATTTGTGATTGATCATATCAATAATAACAAGACTGATAATTGTCTTGTGAATCTTCAAGCCGTCTCACAAAGTCGGAATACAAAATTAGGTGGAACTGGCAAATACGCAAAACGACCTAGGGGGGTCAAATCGTTTGATTTAGAAAATAATGAAGAGAGAAACTTTCAATCAATAAATGAAGCCAGTAGATACTTTGACATTTGTGGGGCTTCAATTCGATTTGGTGCAGAAAATATAATTAAAACTGCTCTGTCTAACAAAAATGGTCATAAAATAAAATTCGTATACACCTAAAACGATTCAAGGGAGATAAATCCTTTATGGATAAATCCGCTGCAACTCGCACTCTACCTACTAAGTTCCCTTGTATTATGACGTCAAGGAATTGTGTCGTCTGCTATTTACCTGTATACCTTGACTAGGCGCCGCACACGTGACTGTAATGGGGAAAATAGCATTGTATTTTTAGAAAAAGGTTTTAGAAATCCTTTTATTGTCGCTTGGGCTAAAACTGCATTATTTATAAACAGTTGTATTTATTTAGACCATTTAGTACAGAATCCATCGCAATACCTATGTTAGCTCAGCCGGAAATACTAGTGTTTCTCATTCATTGACGTAGGTGGGCGTGGTTAAAATTCCTCTGTATACAGCTCTTTGTGATTTAATCGATAAATGTACTCGTCTAGAGAATTAGAACAGGGAATATACGCTGCTATTTTTAACAACTGTATTATTTTGTTTAGTGCTTCATTTAAAGTATCTGTCAGTTTTAAATGTTGTGAAACAGCATTAATAAGTAATTCAAGGAAATAAAATAAAACACTCGTGAATCAACAGCTGCTGTATTAGTCACCTTATATACGTTACGGATCGTAATAAGCTTGGGGCTTTCGAAGGCCAATTCCGCCGATCAAAACTAACCAACGCCATTAACACGGGCGTGTGGTTGTCTTTTGTCAATCATGCAACCGGGTTAATTTAGTTTGGTTGCTTTTGATTGGTTGGATTGGCCGTAGAAAATCTGCCCCGTCGTTTCATGTTTGTGCTGTCTTGTGCCGTCCCACATCATTACCATCCAATCGTTTCATTGAATATATCCATCCTTAATTAAGTTAATTAAGTATATGTATGCCTAAAATTTGCCGCAACACTCGAGTGGAAATATATATGGCATTGTGCCGTCCCACATCAATCGTTTCATTGAATAAATACCATCCTTAATTAAGTATATGTATGCCTAAAATTTGCCGCAACACTCGAGTGGAAATATATATGGCATTGTGCCGTCCATTAATTAAGGTAATTAAGTACATGTATTACGTCACCTCAAGCATATCTTCTGGGCGGTCTAAGATGATGTTTGTCACCTTAGGCCTCCCGCCGGAGATGTATGTTTCGGGTTACTTTGGGCTTACATGGATGCGAAGGCACCCAAGGAATTCCAAAGATATATGTTGTCACATACCTCTGGGTCTCTTTCACGTTATTTGACGCGAAAGGGGTTTCCAAATGGGGTTTTCAGTACAGCATATACATGGACTTAATTAACTTAATTAAGTTTTTTTTAATAATTAGAAATACAGTATACTATATTTATATAAAAATATAAATAATGGATATCAAAGATGTAAATTCTATAATTGCTGAAATTTCAATTTTAAAGAATAAGGGGGTAGTATTATCTAAAGATCTCGACGCTGACAAGATTACCTCGGAATATGAAGACATTGAGTATCAGTCTAGTAGGGGTCGTTATGTTTTACCTAAAATGTACAGACTCGTGAAAGGAATTCAAAAGTCCATCTATGCTTGTTTGTACGGTAACGATATTGATGTATTTATAACGCTATTTAACAACGTTGAAGCAATACGTCAAAAGCTCGGCCAAGAGTATCAAAAACGAGCTGAAATTAGTTCTAAGGTTCGTGATCTTAGAAAAATATTAAACGAGGAGCGACCAGTATCCTAGCCACGTGAGCGTTACTATAAAAAAATTTATTTTTTTTTAGCGTTTTTTGTAACTACATAGGATTTTCTCCTGAAAGGATACTCAGCAGTTTGGGTTTACTCATGCAATTATGTGCGTACTGGATGATCTGGTCGTGGTAGCAGGTAATCACCGCGACGCCTCCATTTTCACGTAGTTGTTGTTGTTGTCGCGTCGTTAATAAAAATCGTTCATTTCCGTTCTCAGATATTACAGTTTTGAAACCCTCAGCGATGTTCTTTCTGAAACACTCGCGGATAGCGTCGAACAGTTTAACCTTGTCGGAGATGGATACGTTAGTTTGATGGTACATTATTTAATTTTAATTGTGATAGTTTCACATTTGAAAACTCAGTTCAGAAACGATATATGGTAGGTGAATTGCTTACAACTAGATTAGCCCGAGAGCGGCTAGCAGCAATTAAAAAGTTTATAGCGTTTCGAGACAGAGTTCGTGAGAAACTTCAACAACGACAACAAGCGCAGACTGACTTTTCTGTGTCAAGTGAACAACTGTTCGCCCCGGTAACTAAGGCGACCAAAGATGTGAAAAAGTTAACTGAAGCAGCGATATACGGAGATATTCCTGAGCGAGAACGAGTAAAGAAGGCACCGCTGCTTGATACACTTGAAAAGATAGCAGCAGAGACCGGACAAACACGCGCAGGGATACAACAGTTATCCAGTGATATAAAAACTCAGCGCGAATATGAACGATTAGCTGATATTGATGATTCTGCACCTGAAACTCAAAGAGTTTCCACACCTGAACCACAACCTGTTGATGTCGTCACCCCAAAAGGTATTCCCTTTATAGACAAACTCACCGAAGAAGCTATAACACAAATCAAACGACCTCAATTGGAGAAACACCAGGATTATGCGACTTTTGGTGATTTCGCCGCCAAAAGCTTTGATTCTAGAAAGGATTTTTTAAAAGACGAGTATAAAAACAGTAAAATAAGCCGAGATGAATGGGTTAATTGGTTGTATAAAACGAATAAGGTGATTACTGGTAATTTGAAAAAGGATACAATTGAGTATAGATCTTTTAAAGTAGGAGTTGATAGTTATGGTATACAAAAACAACAAGAACGAGAAAAAAAAAGTCGAGGCCGACAAAGGCAATTACTTGATGATAGTCAGGGCGCAACTGGTACAACTAAGGAAACAAGCGGAAAAGGATATTCGATTAAAAATCCAAAGGATTTCAACGCTGGAGTCTTTGACTATACCGTGACATGCCCTGGTAACATTCTCAGTGATATATCAAGGTTAGAGGTTCTCATCGGAGGGAAACGAGCCGGAAATAACTCACCGGAAGTAATTAATGAAGCAGCTGATATCTGTAGACGATTATTTGCCGGCGGTATCATGGACATTAATGTATATCGAGAACTCATTGCTGAATTAGTTGAAAATCACAGAGACGCTCTACGTTATGATGAAAATCCTATGGATGTAAGCGATTGATCACTAATTGAAAAACTAATAGTTTTATAACAAGATGATTATACACTACAACCATGATAAACCAGTAAGCGTCTACGTGGTGAACTCACGATTGCCTGTTTATAGAGCATATTACGGAGATGGTTTCGGCAATACCATTGCGGGGTTATTTACAAGAATGGCTCCAAAAGTGGCGCCGTTAGCTAAACAATTATCAATGAAAGCCATTGATGTAATTCGTGATAAAGGAACCAATTTCGTTGGAAATCTTGCCGGAAAGGCATTTTCTGCAGCGAAAGATAAAATAGCATCATTGGTGCGAAAAAAACCAACGAAATCTCCGATTTTGCTGCCATCAACTACAGTGATGCCTGCAAAAATCAGCAAAGCAATAAATAGCGCAGTGGAAGAAGAACTAGCGTCGTTGACTCCGGCTTCACCGGTAACAGATAACGCTATCATGAACGCGATAGCAGGAAGTGGTTTGAAACAAAAAAGAAATTCGAAGAATTTTCAACGACGATAATTACAATTGAAAACACTAGTATGTTATAAATGTTTAAACGAACAGCTGATCCCGCGCTTGATATGGATGCTAAAGTGGGTAAAGACGATTCCGTCCGTGATTATCAATACTATTCCTATCATGCAATACAACCCGACCTACGATCGCGAATTGAACTACAAGTTCAAGATACCAGCAAATACTTTTTGCCATGTGAAGCGTTTATTGAAGTAGAGGGAAAACTTGTAACAAACGATGCTGTTCATAATGATCCACCATATGCAAATGATTCAAATATCCGAGTTGGTTTTGTCAATAATGGCATCATGGCGTTATTTGAAAGTGCAAGATATCTCATTGATGGAAAAGAAATTGAATCAATAGACCGTGAAATTGATGTTGCAACAACAATAATCGGACTAGCAAGATACTCCGATGATTATACAAGATCGGCTGGTCCGTCTATGATGTTTGCAAAGGATATTAATGATCACGCTGATCACCTTCAATACATTAAAGTGCTAACACCGCAAGACACTTCAGTTGCTAATCAGCAAGAAGCAGCTAATCCAGAACGTCGAGCTAGACCCGGAGCTGCGTTTGATATTCTCGGAGGTGTTAATGTTAATTTCAATCTAGGGTTTGCAACACGAAAATTAGCATTGGAAGGAGAAGAGAAAAAGTTTTCATGTGCGATTCCACTCCATCACATATTTGGATTCTGCAGAAATGTCAGAAAAGTCATCTATGGAGCCAAACACACAATCGCGTTAGTGCGAAAAGGCAATGACAATGATGCAATTTGGCGTACTGGTGCCGCTGATGGTAAAGTCGTTTTGAGTAAAATAGTATTATGGATGCCAGTAATGACCGCATCAATTGCCAGAGAAGGGCAACTGCTCTCATTTATGGAAACAGGCGGCAAATCATTGCTAAGTTGGCTAACAACAACGACTGACGTCAAACTGGATAATGTTGCTGATACATTTACATGGCACTTGGCATCAAAACAAGGCGTTTCAGCTCCACGTCATATATTTATTGCGCTGCAGAACCAGAATCGATCAGGCTCCCAAGAACGCAGCCATATGATATTTGATCAATTAGGGGTAAGTGAGGTTTCGCTGAGAATAAACGGACAACAAGAACCAACCGAGGATATACAACTTGATTACGAGAGCAACCATATAGCACGTGTATATCATCGGATGCTGTCATATATGGGTCGTGATCAAAACGTTGATACTGGTTTACAAATATCACAACTCGATTTTAAGAAATTGTATCCGATTTATTACTTTTCGCTGGAACATCTTGATTTAATGAGACAATCCGTCGTCGACATACATTTTAGAGCTCGTATAGCCCCTGGTGGTGTTAATTATAGAGCGGTTGCTGTCATTCTCAGCGACAAATCAATGTTGTTAGAAGGTATTGGTGGACGAATGAGAATCGTTGATGCACCAGTGGAAAATATGTAAATGAAACTTGAAGAGTTTCCAATTAGATCAATTGAAAGCATAAATGTGTTTTACAATAAAATGACATATAGTGTTATTAGTGTCAAGCTGACTGATGGTCAGGTCAAGAAATTGCGATCAAAATCCGCTAAGGAATGTGGAACAACAATAACGTTAAAACCAGCGCAGATGTCCGGCGGTACACATAAAATATCATTAACGGATCGTCAAATAAAACATTTCAATGATGCAATGAAAAATAAGCGAGGAGTTCAAATAGAATTTTCGAAAGCTGCAATCGCGAACATGATAAAATCAGGTGGTATATTTCCATTGTTAGCCGCAATACCAGCATTGATTGCAGCGGCTGCCCCAGCGGTGGCGAAGGCGGCAGCGTTGGGAGCCGTTGGTACCGCGGCAGGGATGGCGTTGAAAAAGGCAACTGGGAAAGGATATAAAAAAAAGGGAAAGGGGTTGTACCTACCAGGAACCCCGTATTCATGGTACAGCGGACATGGTCTAAGAAGAATACCAGGAACGGTTTATTAATTCAGAAATCTTCGATTTCCAGCCCAATTCTCCCTATGTCCAATTTTGATTTAATTGATGCTGCTAAAAAACTAGCGATAAAAAACTTCAGAGGGGTTTTTATGAGAGATCAATTACCGAGAAAACCAAATAACATTGAAACCGGTATCATCAATCTTGATAACAGCAGCGGATCGGGAACTCACTGGGTTACATACGCGATTGATCCGCGTGGGATTGTCTATTTCGATTCATATGGGTTAGCTCCACCAAGCGAGTTTATGCGGTATATAAATTCTTCGATGAAACTCAAAAAGTTTCCGATTTTTTATTCCACGCTGCCAACACAACAATTAAATGATCCACCGATATGCGGCCGTGAAGTATTAAATGTCCTCGCGGAGATTTCATCGTCACAGAAACCACCTCATCTGGTTGTAAATAAATACACGAGTGGGAAATTACAAGGTAATTTTAGAGAATCAATAAATTAAAAATACTAGAGTATTTACAATAATGATTAACATTTGGGGGCAATCTCTGTCAATGTTGGAACCCACCGAGGAAACATCTGCGGGTTCTATCGAGGATGTAAAAAAAATAATTGAAGATGAAATCGCTGAGATGTTAAATTTAATAGATGTTGACCCGAACGAATTAGTTGTATTTCAAGATCGCCAGGGTAAATTGAAAAGCAGTAATATATCCGTGAATGACATTTTGATACGGCAGAGCGATGCCGCTGAAAACTCTATTGCACTTTATTCCAGCGGTGGACGACTTAAACCTGGTAATCTTATTTCTACAATCACCGACGCGATTGCCGCCCACGGCCGTGAGCTAGATGATCATCTTCGGGGTTATAATGCTTTTCGAAGAAATATCGTTGGTAAGTTCTTTGGAGCCCCACCTGTGGTTAGTATGTCTCTCGCGGTCATCAATGACCTTCTGACGCTCTTCTTTTATAACACGAGCACGAATAAAATAATGAGTCTTGACGAAATCAAGGCAAAATATCTCGATATCGTCAACGATGTTGTTAAACTAAAAGAAGATTCCGAGACGGTACAAAAACCCGCCAACGACGCCTTGAAAAAGTTTTTTGGAACCCCACCTGTGATTAGTATGTCTTTCGATGAAATTAAGCGCGTGCTTGACGAACAAAAGCTCACCAACGAGTTTGTTAAAAATTTCTTTAATGGTTCTGAAAGTAACAACGTTACGACGACATATAATAGCTTAGTCGGGCATTATACCGTCCAAACAATTTCTGGATTTAACGACCTCGTTAAATCATTTTTTATGGGCCTTGATAATAAAATATTAAAAAATACAGAAATGACCTATTTAAACATCATCGACGAAATTTTTACCATAAGAGCAGGAATAGATCAGACCCAACGTTATATCAATAGAGCCATTACTAATTTCCTTGGTGCCCATCCCCTAGAGGTTGGTATCAACAAGTTGGTAACCATAACCCTCCCTGAAATTAAACGCGCGCTTGACGAACAAAAACCCGCCAACGACTTCATCGTTAAGTTCTTTGGATCCCCACTTGACGCGGTTATATCTCTCGGGGAAATCAAACGCGTGCTTGACGAACAAGCGCGCACCAACGAAGTGGTTAGAAATTTCTATCCATTTTTCAAACGCGATGGAACGATGATGAAAGATACCGAAATCAAAAAAAATTATCTCGACGTCATCGATGATATTACTAAACTACAAGACGATTTTAAATATCTCCCCGCCAGTGACGTCGTCGCTAAGTTTTTTAAGGTCCCGGTTACATATACGATGAATCTCAAAGATATCAGCGACGATATTCTTAGCCTAAAGGAAGACTCCAAACTGATAAAAATTCCGCATCCAGATATAGACGTTAAAAATATCGTGTATACGGTCGATTATGGGAAATTTGATTCGATAAAAAACTCTAATACTAAATTGGAAGTCAATATCAAAGAGGAGGATCCCTCTGGTATCTACAGGATGACGTTAACCTCTAACAAGCAATTTAATATCATCGTGAGAGGTAAAACCTACTTAGGTGGCACCGCGACAGTAATTATCAGGGTTAAAGAAGAATTTGAGATTGTCGCGGTTGATAACACTATTAGAAAAGAAATACACTGGTGTTTAGAATTTGTAAGTAAAGCAGACATACCCCTGATCTACAACCCTACCGACGGTGAATAATTGAAAACACTAGCGGGTTTAAAATAACAACAACAATGATTTCAGCGACAACAACAGCGTCGACTTTGTCACCGACGCAATATCGATACGACACCGTAAAGAATTTTCCACAAACTTAGCGTTGTTGTCTGAGTATTATCGTAAAAAAATAAAAAAATACCGCAGAAGAATTACCGTCATCGATGTAACTGTGTACTCGATATCCGGTGTAATGGCGTCCGCGGGAGTTATTTTGTCGACGGTGGTCATGATCGCGCCAATTGCAGTTCCAATTGCTATCTCCGCGGCAACAACAATTGCGGCAGTCGCCACCGCGATAACTAAAAAATTATCATCGTGTTCTCAGAAAAAACTCAGCGACGCTACAGCTCGGTACAGGGTGGTATTTGACGCGTACTCGAAATTATCCGAGTTGATCTCGCTGTCGATAGATAATTCGTTCATATCCGATGTTGAATTTTCCACGATGACCCAGTTGTATAACTCAGCGATGTTGAAATTGGAAATTGAAGACAGCGTTAATAATAATGTCACTACAATTCAACGAACTGCAACTGCTTCAACGAATCGCGGAGAATACCACTCCGATACGAACAAGCATGATATCAATAACATCAACAAACCCTGAATTTAGTGTGAACTTCCCTTCTCCGATTCCAGTGCGTGAGATCGCGCTGGCAAAATTACGAGTATATCATAGCTGGCCTAATATCAGATCGGTTGCATTTGGCGGTCAGCAACCCAATAACACACTGGTGTTCTCGTATAAGAATAAACCCGATGATACTCCAGAGTGGGAAACTGTTTCGTTACCAACTGGGTCGTACCAAATTAAGCAAATCAATGCTGAAATTCAGCGTAGAATAAAATCAATCACTGGAAAAGAATCAAGCATAGCTATTAATCTTCATCAACCGACGCTCTCGTCGTCGATCGAAATAAGCACAGAGGGATACGCTGTAGATATCTATAACAGCTCGTTAAGAATAGTGTTAGGATGGCCTGAAAAACCACCGGAAAAATCCACCGCCGACTTAACCACGGACGTACAATCATATCATGAAATCAATCCCAGTTATCGAGATAATTTATCTGATATAAGAAAAGGAAAAATCGTATATTTACCAACAAAGACACATTGCAATGGGATTTTATCATTGAAAGAACAGCCAACTCATCTGTTACTATTTCATTTACGCTAAGTGACGTCATTGATTATTTTAAGGAAATTAATCAATTATATAACACACAACTAGAACAACTACAGCAAACAAAATCGCGAAAACACATTGAAATAATAAATCAGCTTGTATCTGACATGGAATATATCAATGAACTAATTATTAAAACAATAATTAATGACAACAGCGACAGTAAACAACAATTCCTAACCAGTTACAAGACCACAGAAGACAATCTACGTAATTTCAAGCTTCCCGGGTACAAAGCTGAAAGACTAAAAGAACATATTGGTGATGTTATCAAGACATTACAATTACAAGATTCAACTACACTCCTTAAATATAATAATGACCCAGATGGCGGAGGTAGGCATATCGCCCCGTACAATGTGAATATTTCAACGGTGATTGCGCTCAATTTAGTATGTGATGCAATTGAAGGAAGCTATCAAATTAATCTAGAGCAATCAAATCAAGCTCAGCAAGGATATATTCTTTATTCGTTTGCACCAATAGCTCCTCCAGGATTCCTAATTATTGAAAACCCAATTAATCCTGTCTACATGCGATGCCATAATAATTCGTTAACGAGAATTAATTTCCGACTCACCGACCAGTCAAATAATTTAATTGATCTACAAGAGGAGGTGTTAGCGATTAGTTTGTTTGTAAAGTCCTAAGACTCGATCAAATATTTGGTTGAAATCATTTATTATTCTTGTTAACTTGCAGCAGCAGAGGGGGTGATTGACCACATCGTTGCGACCAAAATTGATTGAAAAATCGTAAAGTC
>JARLTB010000168.1:2047500-2060000 GCA_030141615.1 Unio pictorum | reverse complement strand
GTTTTTGAATACATTTTCTGACTGTAATATTGGGTTATTAGAAGGGAGGTTTTAAATATAATTTGTGTTTGAATACAATTTCTGACTGTATTATTGTGTTATTAGAAGGGAGGTTTTAAATATAATTTGTGTTTGAATACATTTTCTGACCGTATTATTGGGTTATTGGAGGAGATGTTGTGAATAGAACATCCGACTGTATCATTGTGCTATTTGAAAGGAACTTTTGAATACAATTAATTAATGTAATATTATATATTTTGAAGGGAAGTTTTGAATACAATTCTGACTATATTATTCTGTTATTTAAAGAGATGTTTTGAATACAATTTTTTCTGACTGTATTATTCTATTATTTGTTGGAATGTTTTGAATATAATATCTGACATTGTGTTATTTAAAGAGATGTTTTGAATACAACTTCTGACTGTATTTTTTTGTTGTTTGTAAGGATGCTTTAAAAATACATTTTCTGACCGTATCAGTCTTGTATTGGAGTAGATGTTTTGAATAGAACTTCCGACTGTATTATTGTGTTACTTGAAGGGAAATTTTGAATGAAAATTGTGAATTTTTAATTTTTTTTAATTTTTTGGGGGGAAATGAAGTTTTAAATGCAATTCCGACTTTATTATTGTGTTATTTGAAGAGATGTTTTGAACACAATTTGTGAATGTATTATTGTGTTATTTGAAGAGAAGTTTTGAACACAATTTGTGAATGTATAATTGTGTTATTTGAAGAGAAGTTTTGAATACAATTTATGATTTTATTATTGTATTATTTGAAGAAATGTTTTGAATCGTTTTCCGACTATAGCATTGTTTTGAATACAAGTTCTGTCTGTATTGTTGTGTTATTTGAATGGTTGTTTTGAATATAATATCTGATAGTATTATTGTATTTTTTGATCGGACGTTTTGAAAACAATTTCTGACTGTATTATTGTGTTATTGAAAGAGATGTTTTTAATACAATATCTGACTGTATTATTGTGCTATTAGTAGGGTTGTTTTGAATACAATGTGTGACTGTATGATTTTGTTATCAGAAGAGATGTTTTGAAAAATATTTCTGACTGTATTATTGTGTGATTTGAAGAGATGTTTAAAATATAATTTCTGACTGTATTATTGTGTTTTCTGAAGAGACCTTTGGAATACAATTTCTGACTGTAATATTGTGTTTTTGAAGGAAAGGTTTGAATACAATTTGTGACTGTATTATTTCATATTTGAAGAGTTGTTTTGAATACAATATCTAACTGTATAATTGTGTTATATGAAAAGATGTTTTGAATACAATTTCTGACTGTATTATTGTGTTATTCAAAGAGATGTTTTAATTACAATTTCTGACTGTATTCTTGTTTTATTTGAAGAGATGTTTTAATTACAATTTCTGACTGTATTCTTGTTTTATTTGAAGAGATTTTTAATTACAATTTCTGACTGTATTCTTGTTTTGTTTGAAGAGATGTTTTAATTACAATTTCTGACTGTATTTGTGCTTATTTTGAAGGGATGCTTTTAATACTATTTATGACTGTGTTATTATATTTTTTAAAGTATATTTACAATAAAATTTGTGACTGTGTTATTTTGTTATTGGAAGGGATGTTGTGAAAACAGCTTCTGACTATATCATTGCGTAATTTGATGAGATGTTTTAAATTCAATTTCTGAGTGCATTATTGTGTAATTTGAGTAATGTTTTGAAAACAATTTCTGACTGTATTTTTGTTTGATTTGAAGATATGTTTTAAATAAAATTTCTTACTGCATTATTGTGTTATTTGAAGAGTTGTTTTGAATACAATTTCTGACCGTATTAATGTTTGATTTGAAGAGAAGTTTTGAAAACAATTTCTGACTATATTATTGCGTGATTTGAAGAGATGTTTTAAATGCAATTTCTGACTGTAATATTGTGTCATTTGAAGAGTTGTTTTGAATACATTTTCTGACTGAATATATTAATATTGTGTTATTTGAAGAGTTGTTTTGAATACATTTTCTGACTGAATATATTAACATTGTGTTATTTGAAGAGTTGTTTTGAATACATTTTCTGACTGAATATATTATTATTGTGTTATTTAAAGAGATATTTTGAATACAATTTCTTTCTGAATATATTATTGTGTTATTTGATGGAATGTATGGAATACAATTTCAAACGGTATTATTATGTTATTTGAAGGGATGTTGTGAAAACAATTTCTGACTGTATTATTGCGTTATTTGAAAAAGCTGCTGACTGTATTATTGTCTTATCTGATGGAATGTTTGAAATACAATTTCTGTTTGTATTTTTGTGTTATTTTCAGTAATGTTTTGAATACAATTTCTGACTGTGTTATTGTGTTGTTTGAAGGAATGTCTTGTTATATTAAAGAAAAAGCAATATTATCATGGCTTTATTCATAATAAATAGGAAAAGAAAAAATGAATTTATAATAATAATAATAATAATAATAATAATAATAATAATAATAATAATGATAATAATAACAATAACAATAACAATAATAATAATAATAATAATAATAATAATAATACTAAGAAGAAGAAGAAGAAGATGATGATGATGAAGATGAAGAAGAATAATGAGGACTTTGCATTGTGCCTAATCTTTAGAAGCTCTAAGCGCTTTACAATTTTTGTACTGATTTTTCTACACTACAGAAGAAAAAACAAAAAAGAACCTCATGAAATCGGAAAACATACAAACATGCTGAAATATATAAGGTACAAATGATTTTTTGGTCTCTAAGTTTTTCCTGCAGTTGAGAAAGTAGCGTTTTAAGAGCACTAATAAACAACTTTGGACATTGCAATTTCGTAAATAGAGGAAACGCCTAAAATGTCATATTAAAATAGATTTAGATCCAGAAATAGCCAGTATACACTTTTGGGAAATATATATCTGAAATTTTAAGTTCAATTAGTTTAGTTCAATTAGTTGATCTTTGTAAACAATATTCATTTTTGTTCTGTATTCATCTATCCAAAATGTTTTCTCCTCTCGGTTAGCCTGAAATCTCATATACAGGCGGGATTTCTTTTGTTTATTTTTTTTAAACTGAACATTGACATCACTATAAGATGATCGTAGCTTTTCAATGGTAACTAAACGTAGTAGGCAATATTTAGGGCTTCTTGATTAAAACTAGGCATTTTAATTTTACGGGATTCGATATTAGAACATTATCGTCCTTTATACCCTTAACAGTGGTCTTGAGAAACAATCCTCAACCGGATACACAGTGTAGCATCATACAGTGCTTTGAAAATATATATGTTCAAATATGGAATCCAGTAAAATGCCAAGATTTAGTCATCAAAGGTTTAATAATATCCATTATTTATTAAAAGCTGATCGTTGTCTCGTTCAAGTTGTTGACACTACATTTCGCTCTAGAAACCATTCGAAATTTCCTCGTATTCTGTCCCAAGAATAGTCAGCAATTTATGCATTAAAGTTAAGTTCCGTTCATGTCCAAGTGTTAATTTGGATTTACTACCTTGGGGACAAACGACGTGTGCAAACGAAAAAATAAAATTTAATTCCATGTATGCAGGTATACATGATGATTTCAATAATGTATTAATAGAATCATTTTTATAATTGTGCATCCATTATCCCACACACACTGGTTCATTTATGACACACTATCGTTATATTGAAATATATTAAAATATTTGAATAATGTAGGGAGAGGGCTATCCGAATTTGTAGAACTCAGTCTGAATCCACTGTATCCCACTGTGAATAAAATAATGTTTAAATAAAACGGCGGTGTTACAGAACTAAATGAATTGGCAAAAGCCTGTGTCCAAATAATATAGAAAGTTTGCAATATATGGTTATTTCGCCTAATTTGAAATAATACTATTTTTTTAAAATATTATTTCCAAAACAACCACGTCTTAATTTGACTTTAAGAAACTATTTCAGAAATTTGTAATAAAATTTCGTAGAAATGTATTTGCAGAACACAATATATAATGTTTATGCAAAATATAACTTTTTTAACAATAACATCGCTGCCACAGAAATTATATGCTTTTAGAAATTAAAATCGGCAAAATTAGCTAGATATGCGTATGTGGCATTCTTAATACTCGTGTACTGACACCAATGTCAACAAATTTCTTTGTTCTTTATAGTTTAGTTTTCTTTGCTTGTATCATTATGAATACTGTACTTATTTGGAGCTGTTTTACCTTTAGATACTGTTTACATCCAATGATAAACAAAACATATAAACTTGAGGAAAGTCATAAAATGTACATATACAGGCGCATTTATTTTTGTGTATTTTCTAACGTATGATACATTTCTAGCACATTGCTTCGACATACAATAAGTTTGATGGATCTGATATATGTAAAGGGTGATACAGTACTACGCGAACTCGTTAGAAAAGGTAAAAGTTATAAAAATCTTACTGAGAAGGGATCATTAAGATTTAAGCATGTTAGACCGAATTCGTCTAATATGCTCTCTTAAATGAAACCTTTTCGCTAATGACATAGAATGGTGTGCTCTTGAGTGTGCATTGCATGCGTTATCAATAGCAAAATATAAAATAAATAAAACGTAGCCCCATATATTTGTAATATACTCTCTCGATCGATAGACCTTCAAGTCCAACATATTGTCTCGATTGGACAGTATATGACTGTTATCATTTACAAATATATCCAGATCTTGTATCTACCTGTTGCATAGCAATATTCCAAGCCACAGAAACAAGGTTGGTACCGGATAGATCCTGGAAGTCGGACTGGATACCGGACTTCAAAGAGCTGGCCAGAGGTGTCTGAATCTAAAGTATACGAAGAATACCAGACTGATATTGAGATAATAATGTATTTTGACAGAGTAACCAACGCAGTATTATCGCAGGCTCTAAATTATCACGGTAAACTGGTAAAGCTGTAGCCAGTAAAGACACAATAGTCTTATACAACAATTTCTTCTAAAATGTCAACATTTTTTTTATAAGTTTACATTGCAAAATAAAATCACATTTTTGTAAAGTACGTGCAATTTCGTTGATCAATGTATACAATACCCAAGTCAACAAAACATGACAAAACAAACTCAGTGTATCGTCTGATGTTTGATAATTATATGTCATACAATGAAGGTAAAGTTTGCAATCTCATTCCATGCTAGCCAATATGGACCTAAATGGACAAAATCTTGCTTATGAACATACTTCTAGTACGTAATAAAGAATAATGTAACAGTTAAACTTTCTTGAAATCAATAAATATTTCAAGAATAATAATAATAATAATAATAATAATAATAATAATAATAATAATAATAATAATAATAACAAATTTATATTTCTTTATTCATATTGCATTTAAAATTTATATAAAGTTAAATAGTAATGGTTTTAATTTTTAATGTTGCTTTACATAGATTTCCAGTTGAACTACTTTTGTGTGTTCGATATTTGATCATTGGATCCGTGGGTGTGTTTTGTGGAAATGTTTTGCCAGTATAAGCGTGTACATTCTTTCTCAATGGTAAATTTCAATTTATGTTATTCATAATACTTGCTTGCCGCCATACCTACGCTAGGCAAGTACAATAATCTGGGTCAGCCACAATATGCTGTTTTATTTACATTTACACGCTGCGATTGACAAATATATTTTATAAGAATATAAAAAGGGAATGTCATCGAAAGTTTACCAATTATAAATCAGCAGTAATGGCATAACAGTTTTAAGATGCACCGATAAGAACATTAAGTACCGCGATAATACAGCGTTTAGCTATAAACATCATTGTCAAATGTCACCCGACACGTCCATTATTTCAGAATACAAGCCTGGAATTGTAATTTGGACGTATCGGATGCAGCTATATAGTTACTTACTTATTTCTACCCCATAGATAAGGTGTGGTTCATGGGTTTTTAAAACATTAATAGAGATAAAGTTTACATCAATTTAATAGATGTAATTACTTACAATCGGAAAATGCAAAATCAAGCTTCCTTACAAAAGAATTCATTAAAGTATATGCCATTATATCCTAAATAAAATATTTGTAAAGCATCCATTGGTATGAAATCAGATTTAAAAATAAATGACATTTTCAATGAAAATTGTCTACTTGGAATGTTCACCCTCAATGAGAAATACTTATTTGATTTAATCTAATATTCGTACTATTGGTATTTAAGTCGAAGTATTGACCAAGAGCCGGGAAATATGGATGATTACGTTGTTATTTAAGTCGAAGTATTGACTATGAGACTGGAAATATGGACGATTACGTTGTTATTCAGTTTGACCTTTCTCATGTCTTAGCCTACTGTCGATAACTTAGGACGATTCAGAACAGTGAAGGGTGTCACCATTTATAATAGAAATACAACATCAATAAAAGTGATAGAAAAACAAATTCACAGTTCAGGCGAATATCAGCTTTTCTTTTTCTCAAAATACTTAATAGTGTTGTGCACTATTTTAAAGTAAAATCATCTAATAATCAATATTCACACATGCAAACGGAGTACAGTCAATATATCATTTGCCAGTAAGTAACAGCTAAGCTGAACGCAAAATAATTTAAGCTAATAATAACATTCAATGCAAATTTTCTTGTAACATAAACATAATCTGTCTGCAGCACATTTCATTATTTGGAGTTCACTAAGGTTAAACGGTAAGATTAAATCACCCTCACAGGACATAGAGCAAGTTGTGTGTAAATATCCTGAAAGGTTAATAATGCTTCAAAACGGAGGTCACAATAACTGCAAGACGAAGTGAACCATGATGCAGGGAAACATTTTCTTTAAGGTTATTATCATTATAAATAAACCGATACGGCAGGCAGAAATATGTCTGCGGAAAATGTATTTCTATCCGCCGGAAATGGGAACTGCACTCAGCTCATTAGGATGTAGCGGGTAAGGATAATCTAACTGGATGGAAAATGATGCTACACATGTCTGCTGCATAATGCCTCAGTGTTAGACATCACTATAAACTGGCACGCTGCATCATATAGATATGCTTGAACAATTGTGAAATATCTCTCTCTCTCTCTCTCTCTCTCTCTCTCTCTCTCTCTCTCTCTCTCTCTCTCTCTCTCTCTCTGTTCATCAAAGTACAAGAACTTCACCTGACAAAATTGTGAGACGCATACTTGATAAGTTTGTTTAATTGCCGTTTGTCCCAACACACACTGTTCTTATAACAAGTAATATTCTGTTAAAATGCTTCTTACCACTGATGTGGCTCCTAAAAATAGAATTACCACGATAATCTCTGCTGTCAAGATTAGGATGGACGGGATAATGTACTGAAAAGAAAAGTATAATGCCTTAGATATACCGTTCAGAATTATTACTATTATCCACACACTGATGTCGTCTACACACATCTAGAAACAATTACTGAGTTAGTGAGAGACGTTACGAAAGCAAGTTAGAATATGATAGAGAATATAATCATAACTGTAACAATGACCGTCGTCGGTGTCTTCATCATCATCTTCAAGACCATTGCCACCATCGTAATTAGTATCATCATTATCTACAAAATAGTTATCGTCATTGCAATTGTGTCAACCAACATAACAACCAACATAACAAGAAGACATAACACATTCGCTCAGCCATTCTTCTTTAATAAAATTATTCGAGAATAGATGCAAAATCCGTTAGTCTACATTGAGAGCCTAAATATTAGTGTAGCATATAATTTCCACAAAAATTCCATACTTTTTAGGTAAACGTACATTCTCAGGTACCAATGTTGAGAGACAGAGTGAAATCAATCTATCGACTGAAGAACATTACAGAAGCATATTAACCGAGAAAACGCACAAGAGAACACGGCTGTGCAGCATCTTTGATGGTGAGTTAAGAGACGGAGAAACGCACAGTGGGAGATTATGAATCGGAATACTTCGCAGTTTAGTTGTCTTAACTGAATTTTCAACGCTGGTTTTATACGCCACTACACGTTTTAATAATTACCGCTCGCACTTGTTCAAAAGTAAAATTTCTGATACTGTCACTAATATAGTCATCTATCAAAATGCCTACGTCAAGACTAATAAAATGACGACGACGACGACGACGACGATGATGATGATGAGGAGGAGGAGGAGGAGGAGGAAGAGGAGGATGTAAAGAACTAAATCCAGGTTCTCGTAAAAAGTGAATTCATCGTATCCTTACCAGCATTAGTAAGACTCGGAATTTATAGCAGGCTCCGCAAAATCCCAGAAAGCAAATTACAAGGAGGAACAGTCCAATTCCAATGAAGACGAACATAATTGGTTCTGTCACAGATCCCAAATCTAGATTAATGTCCACGGAACCCCCTCCCGTAGCAGATATAGACTGTTCGATGCTAGCCTCCACACTGGCCAGTGCACTCTTGTACACGCTCGACCCAAGCTTGAGGAAAAGTCCACCGGCAATGAAGAGGAGGCCGATAATCTGTGTTAGATGGGAAAAAGATATTCACATGGAAATACATGTTCACGGATCAAGAAAACTGAACATGGGATTTACTTATTATCTAAATTACTTTTGCCATAAAAATCGTAATACCACACAGACCAATATATCTACAGAGAGATAGCTAATATATGTTCTGAAAATAGTATGCAGTATCGTTGTTTCTCTTTGTATTAGGCGAATCAAATTTCAACGCATAATTTAAAAATGGAAGGAATTGTGAGGCAATTTCGAACACAACAGTGACGTTATGTCAATTTTTTTTTTGTGGTATAAAATGCGTTCAACGTGGGACTTTTGATGTGTTAACCTTTCATGGAAACTGAAAAGTTAGGGACAAATATAAATCAATTGCTAGAATGTTCGTGTAAATACAAATTAATTATAATAATTGAAATTATTAGAGTGTTAAGAGTCGTAATGACTTTTCCTTGATAGTTCACAAAATAATCATTCAAAAAGCTATGCGTTAAAAAATAAATATTCATGTACGTACCCAAGAATTAAGCTCTATGTTACAATTTGTACGCAATCTGATCCTCTGACAGTGTACGTTTCTTTCAAACACTTAGCGGCTTTTAACTCTATCGAAACTAAATAACATAATATCTTGTCCGTTTCCATTCAAAGTTATAGGCCTTCGTATGATTCATTTCTCGCCATTCCGCAGATATACGAGATACGCGTTATCGATCATACTAATACCATCCTAAAATGCGTTTCGGTCTTAAATGAATCTGGTTTTAGAATACATACATACATACATACATACATACATACATACATACATACATACATACATACATACATACATACATACATACATACATACATACATACATACATACATACATACATACATACATACATACATACATACATACATACATACATACATACATACATAAATACATACATACATACATACATACATACATACATACATACATACATACATACATACATACATACGCGCACGCACGCACGCACACACACACACATATATACATACATACATATATATATATATATATATAAATATATATATATATATATATATATATATATATATATATATATATATGCATAGACATACATATACATACATATATATAGTGTAGCATAATTTCAACAAAAATTACATATTTTGTTAGGTAAACGTACATTCTCAGGTGACAATCTTGAAAGATAGAGTAAAATCATATATATATATATATATATATATATATATATATATATATATATATATATATATATATATATATATATATATATATATGTAGTCGTCCCTCGCTTCGACTTTCGCGGCTTCACTCTAACGCGTTTTTTTTAAAGGGGTGTTATTTTAACCCTTTCATCACTACATACCGGTTTTCCGGTCATGGGGAAGTAATTCCGTAACCCTGGAGACCGCTTTACCGGTCTGGGGCAGTGTGCTTATTTAACGTCATAGTACCAGACTACATACGTTTTGGGATATCTCTAAGAAGTTTCCTATTTTAATGTAGATATTATACTTGGATTGTCTCGCGAGTTAAGCTTGAATTCAACTAGAAATCTCGAGGCAAGTAGGCACATATTCTAAGCGTATTTTCCGAATGGCGAATTTCTATTCAAAATGGCGGACTTCGACGCAAGATGAAAATGAAGTGTCAGATTATGAATTATCAAAATATTTAGCTATTGTGACCTAACATAGTTAATTGAAAATGAGAGAAAACATATGGAGATGCATTTGAATGTGCTTCTGGGAGATAATGATGACGATAAAGAGGACTTTGAAGGTTTTGAACAAGACGAAGTGTGAACTCCAGGTGTTTTTGTTTTCGACGAACCAAAGTGATTTATTTCATTTTTCTGAGAGAGTTGGACCCACGGAAGTGTTAGATGGCTCCAGAAAAGCTTTGAAATACTTTGAAATCATTGATTTAGACGAAATGTTTGAAATTATCATTCATGTAATGTGTTAAATAAATAATTGCTTGTGCATTTTACCTGTTGTGTTACCTGTTTGCACCTGTATATTAAAAGTTTTAATATATATGGACATTTTGTTGAGCTATTCATACAAGTTAACTTCTAACCTTTTTTTTTTATACCAAATACAGAAAGATATCTTTAAAATCGGCAAAGTTATGTTCTTTAAAAGTCCACAGATCATTCTGCTTTCTATACATAATTTTACTTACCATGAATAAAAAGTTGAAAAGTACGATGACAACACGACTTGCTGTCACGCAGCAACCCATGACGACACCGAATTCTGTTTTCACTGCAAAATAAAAATTGAAATTAATACATTAAGTCATTTATATTATTCAGTCTAACCTAGCTTATGAGATGTAGTTCTGCAGTGGTTAGTCCCTGAAATGTTAATATAGATAATTCGGTTATTTCCTTTGGCACTATTTATTTTGCTGTTCTAAATGCAAGATATATCCATTACCAACCATACACACCTCTAAAGTGGCATGCCCTTACCCACCAATCCTACATACCCATTCTCCAACAAGTCAAAATACATATCGTTTTAGATATACAGAAGGTATAGTCTGTACTAATTTAAACGATGAATTGTCTTGGATGGTCAGTTAAAGCCACGGAAATATATTTAAATACAAACATCAACTATCAAATAAAGATGGGAATATTTCGAACCATTTATATACAAACATCAACTATCAAATGAAGATGAGAATATTTCAAAACATCTTTCACCATCTTTGATGGACATATAATGCATAACAAACAATAACACTTCCAATCTCATTAATTTAAGAAAGTGATTACGCTGATGATATTGACGTGAAACAGCTGAATTTATACTATCAAGTGCAGATTCTAGATTTGGGAGAGATGTACAGAGATTGTGAACTTCTGAGAGGGTGACGGGTGTAAGGTGAAGGTGTTTGCATTTGCACCATGCACAGAATACTAATAATAACTGTGTTGATTTTGTGTACTGAAGGTGTTTGCATTTGCACCATGCACAGAATACTAATAATAACTGTGTTGATTTTGTGTACTGTAGCTTAACTTTCTTTGTCTATTATACTTGTGGAAATTGACCTAAGCATATAGTGAACTAAAATGACTGCTCCCGTACGCTCGTAATATCCATCCAAATAGTCAAAAGTGCACTGTTCTTAGCAGTTTTAAAAATACGGAAAAATAATTGTTGCCAGACTAAACAATTCCAGCTTCTAGCAATTTACCTGTAAGGTCCAGGAGGTGAAAATTAGCAAGCGGATCTAGCCGTTTCTTTTAATGGCTGGACAACTAACAAAGGCCAACCTGTATACTCTATAACCCAACTTACACACATCAATCATGCACCACATAAAAGAACTTCAAAGATCTTTTAACAGTATCTAAGATTTACAAGGTCTATTTTAAATAACCAGTATAACCAGTGAGGAAAACATTAAAAAAGTGCTTTAAAAATGTAACCCATGCAAAAATACCAAAACTGCAGAGCATCAACTAAATAATTTCGAAGATATTATGGTGGTTTGTTCGTGCATAATACATCATCTGTACGCCAAAGACAGCTGGTTAGGCAAGGACGGTATGTCAGAGACATCGTCTGTACACCAAATTCAGTTCGCTAGGCAAGGGCGGTATGTCGGTTACGTCGTATATACTTCAAATCAGTTTACAAGGCAAAGGCGTCATTAGGAGACAGCATCTGTACACCAGTCAGTTCACTACCGTTTAATGTGTGGCAAGGAGGTCATGTCAGTGACACCTTCTGTACATCGAAGTCGGCTCAGTACCTTTTCGTGAGCGACAAGGACGTCATGTTGGGACATTGCAAATCAAGGTCAGTTCACTTGGCAAGGATGTCCTGTCAGAGTCACCATCTATACATCAAAGTGAACTCTCAACTTTTTTGTGTAGTGTAGTTTAAAAAAGTCTCGGTTTTATGAAGCATGTTAACATATATCACAGTTACCTTCCTATAGAAGGACGTTTGTTACATTTGGACCAT
>JARLTB010000168.1:1115000-1402500 GCA_030141615.1 Unio pictorum | reverse complement strand
CCTAGTAAGTAAAGGCCTTCGTTGTTTGTAACACTGGAAATTGCCTGGTCCAGAGCCTTATAAAACTTGTCTTTCTCCTCGTGGGTACAGCGGAGGGTTGGGACATGCACGCTGAAGATGTTGACCGGACCTAAGGATGTTGACAACCGGAGGGCAAGGATTATCTCAGTACCTGATGACGGAAGTTCAATGAAGACGATTAGCGTGTTCTTTACAGCAAAGCCTACACCATGCTGCCTAGGTTCATTCGATGGCTTCCCCTGCCAAAAGAACGTGTAATTTTAATTCCCTAATGGTGCCGCTGTCAGCTAGTCGGGTCTCCTGGAAATAGGCAATGTCGATGTTCAGTCGGGAGAGTTCTTTGTCAATGACTGCAGTTTTCGGTGCATCGCCGATCTGCTGTAGGTCATTGGTCAATCCAGGACACATGGTCCTAACGCTCCAGGTCGCAAAACGAAGAGATTGAGTTTTCTTATTTCTTCTTTGAGTCTTGCCTGGTGCGGAGTTTTGTGGCCCACTTGTCGAGATGGTTCTCTAAACTCCACGCACCCAGTGAAGCCGGCAGGTCATGGCGGGCTTCACCTTACTGACTGGGGGCTGCCCAGCTTAAGGCGGGCGGTAGTTTTCCAGTGAGACCTGATGATCTCTCCCATCGTCAGAAGTAACCCCTCTCGCCAAGCTCTACGTCAATCGAGCTTTGACTTAGAACCGGTAAACTGCTACTTCTCTTGTTGTGCCGACGCCATATGACGACGCTGGAGTGTCCTCTCCAGTGGAGCTACGAAGCGTGTGCAGGGTGGTATAAAGAATCAGCTGTTGCCCATTCAGCAGATCCCCCCTTTCCACGCAGCTGGTGGGCCCAAGGGAACGACGAATGTCGATACAGCTCGGCACCAACGGCGTCGCAGGAGTTGCCGCAATGACATTGCGGTCAATGTCAGACCGCCTTAATAACTCCGTCTCCGGATTTTTGTTTGGGATTACTCCCTTAGCCTTTCACATGAGTGTGTATACCCACAATACAGCAGAGGTTTTGGAATCGGAGTTTTCCTTCTCAGACGAACAAGTATATTAGTCATAATATGTGTATGTTCGCAAGAATGGGTTCCATGTAAGATTGGGTTTATCGAGGCTTCAACACCGTTACGGTAACAAAGTGAATAGTGTTAAACAATGCACACATGCTAAGATGTAGCTTTATCGTGGTTTTATTTTTAAAGACCTTTGTACCTCATCTACATAGTTACAGTTATCGTAAATAAATAGGATCATATAGCATAAGTAATTACATAGAAATAAAAAGTGAAATTACACAATGGAATCGAAAATCATATATTCCAATATGCAAATCGATGACGATTATAAAGATCGAAAGATTGAAGAGAAAAGATAACGTATATATGAAAACGTGTGAATGTTCTAGACACAAGCATCGAAAGCACTGCAAAATGCATACAATATAACTTAACTTTTACTTGTCTACACGTTAGAGTGTAGTGGACTAATTGTTGGTGTGAGATGAGGGCATTCCTATCTGACACCAAATATGATAATTAAAAACAGACACTCAAGTGAAATGATAAGCAAACGAGATAACTAAATAGATGTTAAATAAAGGACGCTTTCCGAGTGATTGGATGTAGCTTGGTCAAAACTCTGTTGCTTTATCGTGTAACATTGGCAACGGTTAATGGCAAATAGAAGGAATATCTCTTACAATTAATTATCCCCACGCTCTAGTCTTGTAAATTTTACAATACTTTCAGTCCACAATCCACGTTCTGTCTTTGACTTCTTCATCAGTGAGTCCCTGGTATTGTTCAAAGGATCAGAGTGCATTCGTTTTAGTTTACTGAGAAATTTGCAAATATTTTGTAACCATATTTTAACATATGTGAAACGTTTTGTGTTTTAACCTCTTGGGGTACCCTTGGTAGCAGGGGGGATACATGGCAAGGTATACTAGCTATGAAAGAAGCGAGAATTTGTTAAAGCTAGTCTTCGAAGTTGTTCTAGTTTGAATCGTCCTTGTTTTCTTAACTGTGCCCTATCTTCCTGCCGCTTTTGGAACTATTTTCCGTTGTACAGTCATACCGGTATACCTTAAACATGATACTCATATTATCAGCACGCATATACTATTATAGCCAAATTTAAAAATAAAGGTTAGTCCTTCCTAGTTGTCGCACGAGACTGATCGATTTTCTCTTTAGCAGATTGTTCTTGAAAAAGACTGATTGTACATATACCATATGGCGGAGAATCGGCAATTGTTTCATGTCTGGTTTGATGCTTTACAGCACCGTAACACAAGTTTGTTATTTATACCATGGTAATTGGTGTAAAGTGATTTGCCTCACCCAGTCTGGTTTTATGGTAGGATTCGAACCAGCACTCTTTCTAGCAAGCTAACCACTGAACCACAGCGGCTTCCATTATCTGGTGAATCATAAAACCGGATAAAAACGACCAACTAAGACGTTTCCCCATAACGACCGACACAGGGTTGTTACTACGACGTTTTCTCATAACGACCGACACAGGGTTTTTACTAAGACGTTTTCTCATAACCACTTTCGTCCAGCAAAGACTAAAACTCGGGTAGACAGAGGTTAAAAGTGTGAAAACACATTAAAATACAATAGAAAAATGAAAAGACTCAAACTCAGGCGGACAGAGGTGAGGTGTGAAAACAATCTGATATACAATATTAAAAAGCAGCAACAAAAATCCAGGAACACGAAATAATTTTCATAAGACTTTACATATGACAGAAATTGGCATTTGGCATAATCCTTCTACGCAATCTAACTCCTACCAATCTCATTCCACCCGTCTTTTAATCTTGAATGTATCGCAAAAGTTAGAAGAAAAAAAACACTTCATATTTCTTATCTGCCACATAAATTATTTTGCCACTGGCCCAACGCAACTTACCTGTATTTAATACAATGTTTACCTTTGGTGGAGCTATATAACATTTTATTATCACCAAGGAATTGTTATCGGTCATGCTTAATATGCTGATACAACCATCACGTGCATATATATATATGTATATATATATATATATATATATATATATATATATATATATATATATATATAGAGAGAGAGAGAGAGAGAGAGAGAGAGAGAGAGAGAGAGAGAGAGAAAGAGAGAGAGAGAGAAAGAGAGAGAGAGAGAGACAGACAGACAGACAGACAGAGAGAGAGAGAGATGAATACTAATAACATATATATATATATATATATATATATATATATATATATATATATATATATATATATATATATATATATATATATATATATATATATATATATTATATATATATATATATATATATATATATATATATATATATATATATATATATATATATAAACGTAGTGAAGAAAAGGTTACTTTCCATTCGAGAGGCTTCATTTCGTCATTACCAATCCAATTCGAGCCGTTATCAGTGTCATACCAGAAGATCCACGACCTCCTATATCTACATCTGGATAATGGTTTGATGACATTGACTTTGGAATAAGCAACATTACGGAAAATGAACTCGTACAAATAAAAACAAGGACAGCTAGATGCTACAACAGACAACCGTGATATATTCTCCCAACACAGAAGATTGTTTTCGACTATTTGACCATAGCAGGTACGGGGGTTTAAATTCAACTTGCTTTAATGGAAGTATTGTTTGAAAGTTTATATTTATATGACGATGCATCATGCGTAAAACTGACCTGTCCATGCACGTTCCGTTTGTCCGTCTGACTAAGTATGTACGCATGAAAAGTATGTATGTATGTATGTATGTATGTATGTATGTATGTATGTATGTATGTATGTATGTATGTATGTATGTATGTATGTATGTATGTATGTATGTATGTATGTATGTATGTATGTGTGTGTGTGTGTGTGTGTGTGTGTATGTGTGTGTGTGTGTGTGTGTGTGTGTGTGTGTATGTATGTATGTATGTATGTATGTATGTTTGACTAGAACTTGAGGCGAAGCTGCATTATCCTCCACAGTAATGATGAGGTAATTAGACCATCACGTGTTCTAAATATGTCGGCTATGTGGCATATATGTACATATCTTACTGGTACGTCTGTGTTTTTTTTTTTTTTTTTTTTGCTGACCTTTATTCCGTATATCCACGTGTACATGTATTTGTAATTTATGTGCAGAATACGATCTATATTATAAAATAAATCAATATGCCTTGATATGTTATTGCTTTCAGTGCCAGAGGATATCGCTTTATAAAATTGGCAACATATACTAAAAACATTAAATATATCTCATGGAAATACAAGTAAAGAGATGCCGCATCAAAACGACCTTCTTCATTATCATCAATCGTATATTTAGATGGTGTATTTATTATATTGGAAAAGTAGAAATAAAAACATCAGTATGATCCCGTAGTTGCACTCAATTACATAATAGTATATGGAACTCTTGGTGGTTTCGTTATCTAAATTCACGTCTGGAAAGAAAAATTAGGTGGGTATACGTTTCGTAGACGTTATGCAGGCATCACACTAAAAGTATATTACTATTATAAATTATTTGTCTCGGGTAGGGAGTTGATTGATCTCCTTACACCGAAAGTTTATAGAAGGTACAGCTTGGTGAAGAGTGAAGAAGATGGGGGCCTTGGAAGGTGGAGGAAGGTTTATACTGGTGCTGATCAACGGGCTTCTGTCCGTGAGTATTAAGGAGTCACTAATAACGTACACAAAGTCGTTAACAGTAGGTGTGTTTGCAGTTCGCAGGTTGTCAAATAGACAGGTGTATTCAAAGCAAGAATAGACCATGTATGTAACACTGTATTTTGGTTATGGTTAGAAAGTCTATATCCGTGTGTATGTATGTATGTATGTATGTATGTATGTATGTATGTATGTATGTATGTATGTATGTATGTATGTATGTATGTATGTATGTATGTGTGTGTGTGTGTGTGTGTGTGTGTGTGTGTGTGTGTGTGTGTGTGTGTGTGTGTGTGTGTGTGTGTGCGTGCGTGCGTGCGTGCATGGAGAAACGAATAATTAGGTTGAGAAGCATTTCGTAAGTAAAATTGCAAAACTCAGATAAAGCAATGTAGCTAATAAGGTATCAGCTGATGTCTTTAATGCAAACTTTTAAATATTGAACAATTTATTTTAAGATGCTTGAAACAGGTGACTTCTTTCCGTTTTGTACTAATCGTCAATTTATGTTTCTCTTACAGCTTGGAAACAAATGTTTCTCGATTTAGCTCATTATGTATGCATTTAGAATGGAAAAGATTTTCTAATTATATACTTTATGTTAAAGCTGGTAGGAATTGCTCTTCTGATAATCGGATGTATTGCCAAATGGGGAGAACACCTAACAGACCAATACCTCTCTGAGGTATATAAGACGTTCCAAAATGCCGCATCTTCAATAAATTCAGAAGTTGATGTCTCCGACTTCAATATTGCTGACGTCCTCAACGACGTTTTCATAGCCCTTATTGTGTTGGGAGCATTTTTCTTTCTATTTGGAATATTTGGATGTATTGGAGCTACCTGCAGAGTCAAAGTGGCGTTGATAGTTGTACGTATCGACTTTATCTTGACTTTATCGACTTTATCTTGACAAAAGTATCATTTTGTCCGTCTGTTGGTATATATATATATATATATATATATATATATATATATATATATATATATATATATGAGGGGAACCGAGTGGCCGAGTGGTCTAAAGCGCTCTCCGTTACGGATCACTGTCACCTCACCTCTGTCTGCGTGGGTTCGAGTCTAAGATTCGGCTAATGTAGTTATGTGAGAAAGCTTGCCAGTAGCTTCTCGTGGGTCGGTGGTTCTTTCCGGGTTTTCCGGGTTCTTCCTACACCATTAATACAGGCCGCCATGTATAGTCTATCTTGTGCTGAAAAATGGCGTCAAACCCTACAACAACATATATAAATATAGTTCCATATCAAAATATTTATCACAACTTAAACACTCTGCCTGATAAATAATTCAGATCTTGAAAGAAGAAATAAAATTTTAGTTCTTAAATAAAACTAATGGTTTAGTCGTAAATCAGAAAATGTTCCCAGTACATATTCAGAAACACAATACAATATAAAAATATTGCATCAGATCATAATGTATATGTTGTTAAGTCCCACTCAATAATAATAATAATAATAATAATATTATTATTATTATCATTATTATTATTATTATTATTATTATTATTATTATTATTATTATTATCATCATCATCACCGGGGCCCCGAGTGGCCGAGTGGTCTAAAGCGCTTTCCGTTTCGGATCACTGCCGTCTCACCTCTGTCTGCGTGGGTTCGAGTCTAAGATTCGGCTAATGTAGCCTATCGTGTGCTGACAAATGGCGTTAAACCCCTATAACAACATTATTATTATTATTATTATTATTATTATTATTTTGCAGTATTCTGGGGTGCTCATATTCATCATTGTGGCCGAGCTGGTTTGTGTAATACTTCTTTTCACTATAAGAGAAAAGGCAAGTTATTTATTATGAATTTTCCTTTTGTGCAATTGGAAATGGTACGCCTTTTGGCCAGCTTTTTAATTGTCTTGTTTTAGATCCTTGACATAATACTTAGAAGTTATCTCCCCTATCCTCAGTACTTTGGCAACATTCAGACAGACCTTCATGGTCTTTTCAATAACTGCCCTTTATCATACATTGAATGCCAAACATAAATAAGAAAAATAAAGACGTATTTGAACAATTATTTTAATGCAGTTATTCTAGAACTTTTAATATTTTAGTTACACCTGTTTTTTGTCCCGAAGAAAATGAATATTGTCAGGGTTTTCCAAAATGGTGCGATTTTAATGCAGCTGGTCTGAAATGGTGCGATTTAGAAAGCAGTGCAGGTATCGAACGATTTTATATCTACATTAAACAATATTACCATTTTGGTATCAATTGTAATTATAACCCCTGCACAGTTATACATCTTCATCTCTGAATCAAACCTTTGGAATATATCTGATAGTAAACCATTGTTCTCGGTCTTCCTGATCTGATATGAGACATAATAATTATCAAAGTTCGTTCATTTCAACATGGAATGCATACTTTGAATTCACTTTCACACTTGTAACGTTGTAACACAAACACGTTTCTCATTTTCAGGTCAACATTTACTACAAATTTCAGAACATGCTCTATCATTTGACCATGCTATGTTGAAAATGTGTTCACATTTAAACGTTTGAGCTCGTTTTAAAGATAAATATTTACCAATTTTGAGACATATTTACTAATACAAGATCCTCTATGTGTCACCACTCCGTCCGCCTCGAAAACGGGTTATACCAAAGAATTTTAAATAAAAGGTCCTATCATCTGCATCGCTAGCATTAAGAGGTTAGTGTTAGGACTGGTTGAGACATGATGTCACATGTTTGCGACATGATGCACCAGTGCTAGACATCAATATAAACTGCAACACTGCAGATATCGTAGCGATATGACTGAACAATTATTAAAGCTACGTTAAAATTCCAAATCTCTCTCTCTCTCTCTCTCTCTCTCTCTCTCTCTCTCTCTCTCTCTCTCTCTCTCTCTCTCTCTCACACACACACACACACATACACATACACACAGACACTCATCTATTCGTCAATAGCAAGGGAGTAACAAATAAACAACTCTGAGTAAATTATCTTGACCACATTGGTCGTGATTTAAATCAAGGTTGCCTACGAGAATGATTACTAATATTTTTATTTTATTTTCATAAGCACACACATAAGCAAGATTAAATAAAAATTGGATAAAAATAAAATACCAGATTCAAACAAATTTATGTGCAACTGTTTAGATAAAATGCACAAAAATAAAGAATGTAGCCGATTTGTGTATATTGTTTGCCTGAAGTATATTAGATCTATTAATAAAACATATAATTAAAAAAAATTATTTTAAGGAACACATTTCTTTTAGATAATACCCTTTTATGTTTTTTTTTTTTTGACACCGATGAAAATGTTTAAGTTTGCATATTTTGTTCTGGGTCTCTTCTTCTTTTCATACCTATGGATGAACTTCATTTAGTTGTAATTCGGTCAGTAATGTTCACTTTAAGATAGTTTATATTAAATTCATGCAACACAGTATGTTTTCTTGTTTAATACGATTTGACGGCTTTTACGTCTAGTTCTTATGGGTCATTACTTACGTAGTATATAAAAACAAATTATTTTTCAAGGCATAATTTAATATGGATGACCACTGAAGTTAAGTACAAACGTTTAAAAGATAATTTTATAAAAAAAATTTCTTTGAGAATTGTAATAGCAGAGTACGGTCTATAAAAGTCTGACAAACAATAATTTCTACATTGAAAGTTGGACATTGCATATGAGATGGGTCTAGACTTCGCCGTCTGAAATAAATAGCGCTCTTCATAAAAAAACAACAACAGATAATAAGCGTTGACTGATTAACTATACAAAGTCCAGTTATAATGTATTCTCAATTATTTTTGCAATGTTAGATTGACAGCTGGTTGAAGGATCCGATGAAGCAACAACTAAGGGAAAAGTACAGTGGACTTAACGGCACAGATACCGTAACACTAACGTGGAACCTTCTGATGACAAATGTATGGGGTATTTTTTCTTTTATTGTGTTTTTTATTATTATTACGTATGAACATATCCATGTAATGTATGTCGGTGGAACTGTAATTGAATCAAAGACACTGTATTCAACACCAATCACATACCTGTTAACACAATGCACGCGAACATACAAAACATGGCTGCCATGCCTTCACATGATCCGCTTATTCATTTGCCACATGAAAAATGCTGGTAAATGTGATCCACTAACACAATCGACACTTCAGAAAGGAATCGTATCATCTTGTGGAATGGGTTCCTTGCAAAGCACTTAGTATTCCATTTAGTCTTGAATGGTGTCGTTGACTTCCTTCCACATAATTTGATGTTGTGGCATGTCAAGTCGAATAACGTTTTCGCAGAAGAACCTTATCACGTGTCTGTAACAACACGAAACAAACAAAACTCTCTCTCTCCCTCTCTCTCTCTCTCTCTCTCTCTCTCTCTCTCTCTCTCTCTCTCTCTCTGTATGTATGTATGTATGTATGTATGTATGTATGTATGTATGTATGTATGTATGTATGTATGTATGTATGTATGTATGTATGTATGTATGTATGTATGTATGTAAAATATCACCCAATCAATGGAATGAGTACATGTTTGTGTTCTTGATGCTTTTCGTTTTAAAGTAGGACTTGGGTACAATACGTCGGGGCTGTAGGCTGTAACATAAGCTTACAATACGTCGTTACCGTTAAATCATTTTCACCATATCTATATCACTATAAACTTCCTCCTTCCAAATATAATTATATCTTACGATTTATTTATCAACATAGAAAATAAGAGTGGCAATATGCACTCACCTTGTCTTATTCCTGTTGTACTGACACAAATAATTTGAAATATAATTGTGTATATTTATCTAGCTGTTCGTAGAATCTTATATAGATTGCTTAAAATTAAAAGGTTTGCCTACTATATTATAACCAATTATACAATAAAATAGATTGTTTCATAACTAAACGCGGTTTTTAATATAAAAGTGAGCAAAATCTATTTTACCAGAATTATTTACAATTTGGCCTTGTCCTATCGTTTAATCTATGTTTCAAGGTAAGAGTCTCAATTTCCACATCACACTTACTTGTCAATTCCCTTCATAATTTTCAAAATCATCGAACATATTTATGCAAGAGGTTGAAATAATTCCAAGATCAAGATTTGAGGATAACAGATGTTACAAAGTTGGTAATAATAAAGAGAAGTTTAAGATCTACATACATTTCTTTTATTGTAAATATATAATTTACTTTCTCAAACGTATTTCATTTTATTGAATGAATCTGCATTTATTGATTGGTCAATACGAATACGGGTTTAAAAGATGAGAAGACATTTGAAAAAGTTGTCAACAGAAGTAGACTCTAATATATTATTTTATTTTCTGTGATAGCATCATTCTTATATAAACTCACATATGTTTTTTTAGAATACATACATACATACATACATACATACATACATACATACATACATACATACATACATACATACATACATACATACATACATACATACATACATACATCTACCCATGATCAAATATGACGCACTTAGTTCCTTCGTACTGATGGTGCCTATATGTACTAAAGTTCAATAGTTTCTCTCAACATAATAAGTGAAAGGAAATTAAAAATATTCGCATATGGTATGCACGTTTACTTTATGTTTATTAGCTACAATGTTGTGGAGTGGATAGCTACAAGGATTTTGAAAACGCTACCAGGTTCCATCGCAAAGATAAGACACATACGACTTTCCCAGAAGCTTGCTGCCTAAATAAATCAGATGCATTTTGTATTTACACGTCGAATAACACATACGCAAACAAGGTATCTATCTATCTATCTATCTATCTATCTATCTATCTATCTATCTATCTATCTATCTATCTATCTATCTATCTGTCTGTCTGTCTGTCTGTCTGTCTGCCTGCCTGCCTGCCTGCCTGCCTGCCTGCCTGCCTGCCTATCTATCTACCTACCTACCTACCTACCTACCTACCTACCTACCTACCTACCTATCTATCTATCTATCTATCTATCTATCTATCTATCTATCTATCTATCTATCTATCTATCTATCTATCTATCTATCTGCATCAAGGTATTAATAGGATATAGTAATAATCGTCGGTGTTGCACTTTGGATGTTCCAGGTTCAATTTCTAGAGTCGGTATGTGCAAGGCTAAATTGTCAATTTTCCCTAATAATGTTTTTTTTGGTTCTTTTCACCTTGTATTTAGTAATTCGAGCTGGAACCAAATTGAATTTAACTATGCTTAGCTCATTTTCTGATCCAACATACATGTTATGCATTTATACTCGTTGATCTTTAATTAATTTATTGCCTCCGACAAGTTTAGCATTAACAGAAGAAAACCTCAGAACTGTTAAGATTGATCATTTTTGGCACTTTTAATATCGAATCTATTTTATGCTCATAATGATCCTGGGACCAAATTTTTTTTACAATAAATATATCTAATTATCTATTCATGGAAAGGTTAATGCAGTTGTTGCATCTTCTGACGTATTTTTTTTCTTATACTCTTTACTAGCAATATTAATTAATAATATTAAATAATACTATTAAATAATATTATTAACCTAGAATAATAGCTAATAATATTTACTAATATTAAATAATAATATTAACCAAGAATAATAACTAATAATATTTGCTAATAATATTAAATAATAATATTAACTAACAATATGTACTAATAATATTTACTAATAGTATTAAATATTACGATTAACCAAGAATAATGACTAATAATACTTAATAATACTATTAAATAATACTATAACTAACAATATGTAATAATAATATTAAATAATAATATTAACACATAATATTGACTAATACTATTAACACATAATATTGACTAATACAATTAACCCATAATATTGACTAATACTATTAACGCATAATATTGACTAATACAATTAACACATAATATTGACTAATACAATTAACACATAATATTGATTAATACTATTAACGCATAATATTGACTAATACTATTAACACATAATATTGACTAATACTATTAACACATAATATTGACTAATACTATTAATACATAATATTGACTAATACAATTAACCCATAATATTGACTAATACTATTAACGCATAATATTGACTAATACAATTAACACATAATATTGACTAATACAATTAACACATAATATTGATTAATACTATTAACACATAATATTGACTAATACTATTAACACATAATATTAACTAATACTATTAACTAATTAGCAAGTATATTTAATTTGAAAAGACTAAAGCAAGGTTTCTTGTCTAAAACTCTTGAAAAGAGATTACCTTAATCCTGTCAGCCGTTTCAACGAGAAAACAAAATTGGATGGTGATTACTAAATATATTTGAGGCTGATATACATATTCATTCATTGTTCGTACAAATCACATTTAGTGTTATGACTCTAGATCTCAATGAACGTTAGACCAAATATGTATGTAAAATCAACAAGACATTTAATTCCCCACTATAGAAAATTAAACTTCAAACGACAGATGCAATATTGTGAATTAAATTCTAAATAAAACAAAATGAAATATCGCAAGTCCAAAAATTGAGTATGTTCCGAATTAATTCCAATAGTCCTAAATATCCTGATCTAACACAATGATGTAAAACAGATCTTTGAATATGTTCACAATTATCAAAAGTTGTGAATTGGTGGAAAACAAATGACTCGTGTTAATTCAAAAGGTGATAAATACTATAATAATTCCAGTTAATAATTAAAATAAATAAATGGTTACTCGTGTATTATTTCTGCACACAGCTGTAAATTCTGATTAAAAATAAATTCCCACCGACTGACCAAATCCAGGAATAAAATATGTATGTATCCTATCCATATTTATAAATATTCTCACTTGACCTGTAACGTATTAGAATGTGAAGCACTCAAGCGGAAGAGCCTAATCTGTTTGTAAACATGACTGGCCATGAACTCAGTTGTTATGCAAATATTCTGCTTACAAAGTACAATATATATATATATATATATATATATATATATATATATATATATATATATATATATATATATATATATATATATATATATATATATATATATATATATATATAGTCATATTTTTAGGAAAAACCTTGCCATAGTTTTTAAAAATTTTATATAATATCCAAAATATACCAAATATTCTCTTTATTTGATATCACAACACTAACCTATTCAATATACGCTTTTTATCTCAGTTACAATATGTTACCAATGACTTGTCTCGTGATGTTAAATATTGTTTACATTTTAGGTGAATTTGAACTAATATTGGTTTCAAGATGAGCCTGCTTATTATTTTTCAAAGCTATAGATTTTCATTCCAGATGCGTTCATGCGTCTGGCTTCATACTTTCACGATTTAAAACACAATACCCGTGCTATTGCGAACGATCTTCTACTCCTCATATTGCATTGCAGGGTTGCTATGCAGCAGCTGAGGCCTGGCTGAATGGACACATGGATATAGTCATTGGATCTCTGAGTGGCTTAGGTGGACTTGAGGTCAGTTACATATCTCTCTCTCTCTCTCTCTCTCTCTCTCTCTCTCTCTCTCTCTCTCTCTCTCTCTCTCTCCGACACATTCGTTCTCTGGCAGTTGTATGATATAACTAAACTGCTAGCCATCTTTGCATTGCAAGTTTGAAATGTTGAGGGTTAACTCTAACCATTCACATGGGCTTTCAGCATTACCTTTTGTACAACAAAACAAACAAACAAAACAACATATTTATAAAATGGGTTTTTCGTGTGGTCAAACTTATTTCTGAAAAAATAAGATACAGTCGCGGGCTATTGTTACCTTTTGAAGACAGACAAAAATGTAACAAAACTTTTTCAGGTACTTCTGCTGGTATTTTCCTGTCTGACATTCTGTGCATCACGAAGATCAAAGAAGACCGAAGAAGACCAAGATTTCACAAATGCGCTAGAAGACAAGCAACCAAAAATGAACCGTGGATATGTAAATGACAGTCGATCAAACATAAACTACGGTTATGCTTTTGAAAATCCACCTCCTCAAAGAAATCAAGCTCATGTGTATGACAGACCTTTCAGCATGAATCAGGGATATGAGTATCAAGGTGCTGCAAGAATGAATCCAAGTCAAGCGTACGAAAGGCCTTACAAGCAATATCCGAGATATTAGAATCTGTCTGGTTCTCTAACAGATTTGCTGGCATTGGAACAAAACAATAAGCTATTGTGCAGTATAAATAGACGATAACACTTCCACATAGTTGTTTGCATGGATAGATAGTTTTGCCTTTTATTAGTTCATATTGTTTTATTGTAGTTTCTCATCATGGTTCTAATCTGATTTACAGGTAACAAGAATTTCTTCGATTCATTTCAAGTATCAATCCCATCTATACCAGTATAGTGACATATATTATTTGAATTCAAGTAGATTTAAAAAGAGGAAGGCTACTTAGTAGCCATTTTGGCAAACTTTAATGAATAATGCTTATTTTAGGAAAACCTCAAGTTTTGCCCTAGATGCATCATAAAACAGGACGGTAAGATACAGATGGGTAATATTCATGTTATATTTTACCGCTACATTTATTTTGATGTTGAAACTTGACCATGTAAGACTCGTACGGTACTTTCAAGCTTGTATGTGACAGGGGTGGGGTGCTAGAGATGGTAAATTATGATACCGATGTCTTCAATTACTGTAATTGAAGATGTGATTGGATAGAATCGGCGTGGAATGAGAGACTTGTACTAATGCTATGGTAACATTATACGAAGACTAGTAAGCAAGGTCTTAGAAGAATACTTATTTTTAAGGTCATTGTCCACTATTTGAGCTGATTCATCCCGCTTACGCAGACTGGCGTTTATTATCTGTGATGCTGCTGGTCATTGTTTTAATAAAGCAAGATTCTAAAGTAGAAGGCACTAACTACTTAAGTAATGTTAATAACAATTAAAACCGGTAATATCTGAAATAATCGGTGGCTGTTATCAAACGGCAATAGCAATCATTATATAACAATAACTTCGCACAATATCATGATATGGTACTGTATAAGATTTAAACATCTAAAACAAGCATTCTTGAAAGAAACCACTTAGGTATTTCTATCTCACGAATCATGACACTTCCCTGTCAGAATCTCGATCACATAATAAGAATGAATCGGATTCCGCCCTCTTGACTGCCATAGGTGTGGCAGACATCTTCACTCTCTCACTGTCATAGGCACGTGTCAACTAATGCAATATAAAATTTGCTGCGAAAGCCGACCTTTTCTTTATCCCAAACGAGATAAATTACATAATAATAATAATAATAATAATAATAATAATAATAATAATAATAATAATAATAATAATGACGATTTTAAAGCAGTATAACTTCCTACTGAATACATTAATATAGACATAGGGGCGGAGTTGCCTTATTTTGCAGATGAACACTATGAAAAGTAAGCACTTTATAAACGGATTTTCTAATTGATACGGCGGTGAACGTCATCATGCGATAGTTTAACATCAGCATTTATATCGTATCATGCTTTCCATCAGCATCAAAAACTGGCGAAGCGTATGAAATATTTTGTGATAAAATTCTGATGTATTTCCTATTTAAATTATATGTATAATTGTACGATATCCGAATGTAGAGCTCGGAAATAGAAATATAATCGTACGATACCCGAATGTAGAGCTTGGAAATAGATGTACAATCGTACGATACACGAATGTAGAGCTTGGAAATAGATGTACAATCGTACGATACACGAACGTAGAGCTTGAAAACAGATGTATAATTGTCTGATACACGAATGTAGAGTTTGGATGCAGAAAATATCCAATAAAACCTGACTCTCAAGAACATAAAAGATCAGAAAGATAAATGGTCGGCCTGGTGTCGTGATAATGTGACTGGGTGGGACATCATGCTACATGTCTGCAGCATGACGCCATAGTGCTAGACATCACTTTAAATTGCCTCACTGCAGACATCGTAGTGATATGACTGAATTTTTTTGTAAAGTTACCTTAAAATTCCTAATCAAACAAACAAACAAACAAACATACCAGAAGAGAGAGGATGTAGGAAGCAACCCAGATATTTGCCATTTTCTATTTGCTTCCATTGTAATGAATTAAATGGCTTTGACTTAAGTACTACTGTTTCAGTAAGAGTTTGCATCTTACGGAACACGTATCAGAGTTTGCATCTTACGGAACACGTATCAGAGTTTGCATCTTACGGAACACGTATCAGAGTTTGCATCTTACGGAACACGTATCAGAGTTTGCGTGTGTAGGTTATGACAAATGTTTAGTCCTTGTGCTCGTACATTCACACACAAACAAGGACTATTAAACAACAATTTTTAGCCGCCGATAGAATCTTGCTTTTGTACGAAACTTTTTTTTTAACTGAACAAAGCTTGGCCATTTGAGTTGCAGTTTGAAACATGTACATATAGGGCACTTAACACAAGCAAAATTTGAAACATGTACATATAGGGCACTTAACACAAGCAAAATTTTAAGGAAATGCATCATTTTGTTGAAGCAAAACATTTAATACTTAGGGAGTTGCGAAAATAAAAAGCAAATGAAATATGATGGTTGGTTTCACTGTAGAAACACATGTATATCATGTTTACTTATTACCTTACAGTGACTGAAATATATTTTTAATACAATTAAATATGTTGAATTCATTAACATGGACTTTTTTTATATGTTGCATTTAAATATTCTTCAAAAAAATGGAACAAATGCAAGTTTTGTATGGATAACGTAATATGATCTATTTTATACTTTCAGTTAATATGTTTCTTGCCTTCTACAATGTTGTCTTTTGAACAATAAATGGTTTTTTCCTTAACTGTTGTTTTCAGTAAAGTTTTATCTGTTGTAAAAAGTGAATCAAAAAACCAATGTGTATGGGTGACAACGTGGTAACTCGCAGTCACCTATTCGTTAATTCATGTAACGAATGTGTGGCAATGTTATTCATTAGTGTTTTAATTATTTCGTTCCGTTCCAAACATAGTGCACATCAAGTTTCAACCGTTACGACCTGCTTTTGATGAGCATTATTTTCTTCACTTCTCTTCCACTAACTTTTTTTAAATAAATTTAACTATGGTCATATATCAAAAATATATTCTTGAGAATGCAGTGCATCATATGCAATTAAAAGCATTGTTTGGACACGTAATTGCAAAGTAACACCATACGTATCTAAAGCAACGTTCAATGAACATTCTACTATCATATTCAGCGGTCCGCTCAAATGGCCATTACTCTGGACGAGACGTTGCCGGGGTTATGATGACGTATTAAGAAAAGTAAAATTAAACTACTAAATATAACTGGCAAGGTATCACTAATACATAATTATCACTGACTTGCAGATAGATTGCTCGACTATTAAAAAAAATAGTATTTAGTATATCGTACAATTTATGCTAACCCCTGTATACAATATGCAGGTAGTCGAAGACACATTTAGAAATAAAGAACTTCAGAATCTCCAGGTACTCGGAATGAGAATTATTATTACCAAGATTTTTATTATTGTTACAGCTCAGTTTGAATTTTATTGGCTGTATGCCGACTTCCAGAATGCGTGTATTTCATTGAATTTCAAAAGTTAGTAACCAATGCGAGCAAAAATTGTTTACTTTATTAACACAGCGTATAATGTTGGAAATTGATTTCACCGACTATAACATTTAACAGTTTACGTTGACATTGATTCAGCGGATACTTGAAGCATTGCAGAAGAATTATGTGGAATAATTTATGTGCAGAGAGTAACCTATCTGTATCATACATTTCACAGTACATGTTTTAGTGGTCAGTGTGACACACCAACATGTTGATGTAAGATCATATTAATAAAAAGTCATGAATTGATTGAATTGAAGGAAGTTGTAGTCCATTTCAAGCACGTGTCATAAGACGATATTTTCCAGAATGGTTATTATTAAAGGCGGTATAGGGAACTCACTATTCTGATTGGTCGGAGTGATACAGATTCAGGCAGGTAAATAGTAAACCTGATTGGCTAAGCCAAACGAGGGGGGGGAGGGTCCAGATGGAATTGGTTCTAGAGTTGTACCCCTCGTGAATCTAATTATTCTAAGTTCTGCAAAGAGGAAAGAAGTTGACTTCGGGAAATCATTAGTATTTTTTTTATAGATTTTTTTATATTGTCTTAAGGGTCTTGTGTCGAAAAATGAGGGGCACGGAAAGGGGAGATAAGAATTCATAACGAGGTACGAAGCTAGAAAAAGGAACGAGGTTAGTCCCCATTGCCTATGTTGTATATTCAGTATCTCACTTGAAAACATATACTGAATCACAATATAACATATTTCAGTATCTCACTTTGAAATATACAAGAATACACATTACAAATACTTTCAGAAGAGTAGTTTCAGTACTGTGGCAAGGGCGATATGCAGACTGTACATTGCTAAAAAGGATGAATTCAAAAAAGATACAATCTGGGTTAGAACAACTGTTTCTAAGATATTTTATCAGATAATCCGCACCCTCATATAGCCCGCGGGTTTGGGGGTTTTGCGTAAAAAATCGTTGGCATAACCCGCACCTTTGTATAACCCGCAACCATAGATTGATGAACTTTTTTTGTGTATGTTCACATTGTCTACCATTACTGTTTTTAGAAGGACCGAATTCGTCAATGCTCACACGTGGATGACGAACGATATTTACGCTATCAAGTCAGTCGGTCCCGGTCTTTATTCATCCCTCTGCATCAGTTCAAGTTAGTCACCCTGCCTCCACAATATTCCGGCTGGCAGTCGGCAGATTTGAATTTGAAGCCAGGTACGTGTGAGCCGGATATGCAATGGTGTGAGATCCTGAGGCTGAATGCCACAATTGTTAATTTCGAATGTAGCTCCCATGACGTCAATTAACTATTCAGGCTCGGTACACAGTGCTTGTGCGCGTAGGCTGTCTATATGAGCTGTGCCTCAACTACAGGCTACATAAACGCGGACATTTCTAAATAATCTTGTATTCTTGTGAGGTGTAGATTCGAGTTTAAATAATTTCTTTCTGTTTATTTTAAAAAATGCCGAAACGAAAGTCTTACACAGCCGACTTCAAGCTAACTGCCACTGCGTATGCTGAAGTGCATGGCAATAGAGCCACAGGCAAAAAATTTAATATTGATGAGAGTGTAATCCGAGGTTGGAGAAAATAACGTTGGAGAAGACGAGTCCACGAAAACGTGCTCGTCGCGGACCTAAAGCAAAATGGCCTCACCTTGAAGCTGACCTGAAGCAGTGGATCGTGGCCCAGCGGGACAACAACCGACCAGTCTCGACAGTTGCCATCAAACTGAAGGCCAAACTCATGGCGGCAGAGAAGCACATTGATGATTTCAAAGGAGGAGTGCACTGGGTATATAAATTTATGAAGAGGAACCAATTGTCAGTCAGAATACGAACGACCGTCGACCAACGTCTACCCGAGAATTGGGAGAAGAAGATGGATGATTTTCGTGAATTCGTCGCCAAGGAAATTCAGGAGCTTGACCTTCCCCATTCTGCCATTATTAACATGGACGAAGTACCGATGTGTTTCGGCAAGGTCGGTGGACGAAGTCGGCGTTAAAACCGTTAAAGTGGCAACAACCGGGCACAAGCGAACCTCTTTCACGGTTGTACTGGCTTGTGCTGCAAATGGAGTGAAAATTAAACCTATGGTGATTTTCAAGCGGGTGACAATGCCTCGTGAGAAACTACCTTCAGGCATTGTTGTCCATTGCAACAAAAAAGGATGGATGAACTGTGATGTTATGAAAATCTTGATCGATAAATGTTATCGAGCCAGGCCTGGGGGATTTTTCTCCCCAAGATCTCTGTTGATTTTTTATTCGATGGCGGCACACAAAGAAACAGAAGTTCAAGCAGTTATAAACTCTTGTGGTGCGCATATTGCCGCAATCCCTGGAGGTTTAACGTGCAAGTTGCAGCCCCTGGATATTGCTGTCAACCATCCCTTCAAAACTTACGTGCGCGCGGAATGGGAAAATTGGATGGCGAATGGGGAACATTCGTTCACCCCAGCAGGCAGACAACTCAGGGCAACATATGTAGAAGTGTGCAAGTGGATTGTGACAACTTGGAACAAAATAAAACCGGAAACGATGCGAAATGGATTCGTCAAAGCTGGATTGATCCCTCCTCCTGTTGAAGTTCCAGCAAGTTCCGACGAAGAAGAAGAGGATCAACATGTCACCGAGCTGCACCTTCAGAATGCTCTTGACATTCTGGACAATGACAGTGACATTAATGAGGATTTTGAGGGTTTCAGTGATGCCGCCAGTGATGAAAATGAACCAGATAATTAATTATGATATTATTAGTTTTAAATTTTATTTTCAAGATTCAAGTTATTACTCATTAGTCTACCCATAGTTTGTAGTAAAATAATATCAACCAAAGAAAATAAAGTTTGATTCTTTGTCTTCATCTTTGCTATTTATAATGTCTTTGTTTTCAATCATCGGAAGCGGTCTTTTTGAGACGAGTCGACAAGATAAACAACAAACACGTGTTTTTAATTTTTATCATTAAAATATTAATTAATTCAAAATATGTAAAATTAGGTAGTTATTTCAATTGAAAACAGAAAATATTGATTATGAAAACATGACGGATACGAAATTTTAAGTTTTTATCCCGAAATGTTGATTTGGTCCCGATACCGTAAGTTGTTGTGAAATCATTGTAGTAGCCATAATATCTAACCCTAGCAAAACAAAACTAGAACAATATATAAGTTATGTAGTTATGTTTTTCAAACAATATATTGAAATATTATTATGTGTAAAAAAATTTGTGATATAGCCCGCACCCTTATATAACCCGCACCCCACCCCCACCCCCACCCCCACCCCTGCGGGGTTTGTAAAATCTGGTATAACTCGCGGGATATATGCGGGAAAATACGGTACTCAGTTACCGTTATAATTGTGTGCGATTTTGTTCCACACGCACTCAATTTTGTTTTCCTACGACTGGATTAGCCGATTTTAGTGACCTTGGTGAGTCCTTGTGCATATCACCTGTTTTCCAGTTGTCTCGATATTATAAAACATGTTTATTAATGTGCAGTAAACGTGCAGGCCCGCACCTAGGGGGGGGGGGGGGGGGGGGAAACCATGGCACTTGTCAGTGGCCCGAGCTAGATAGGGGCCCGCCCTTTTTCGAATACGCACATATTTGAAACACGAAAGGGGCCCGAACTCTGTCAGCTGCCTGGGGCCCAGAATTTCCGATGTGCGGGCCTGAAACGTGTGACACCTTTCAATCAATAAATGCAGTGTGCACTGTGCAGGAATCATGGCATAATTGTGGGTTATATATTCAGATTGTGTTGAATTTGTTTACTTGCAAGAGATAACATTAATGATAACATATCAGGTACTGAGTTCCAGAGTAGCTACAAAGCTGCGCTTATCTTTTTTTATCTTCTACCTGACATAAACATTTGAAGGTAATTCAACTGTACCGGGACTGTTTGAAGACAAATAATACCAATCCCCATCCCCTCATATGCATACACATGCGTGCACTTGAACAAATGAAACTCCGCCATCAATTAATACATACACAATAAGCAGCTCGTAGCTTTACCTCTCTCTATCACTAATTTCACTTCCTACCAAATCGAACCTGTGTGGGACTTTCTATAGTAATATAAATAATATATTGGTAGCACCCCACCCCCACGATAAAAATATACATACCAAAATGGCGTCATAACAACCCGTCACAACACACGCCTCAAAAATGTTTAACGTCGCAGACACTGTTTTTGAAACTTTGAAGTTGAAATGGATTTTAGTTATGTTTGATTTTAGTCTTGTAATCTCTCTTGGAAATGAAACGTTGGGTAATTTTTTTTCTCCAAACGTGGGTCATTTCTAACCGTGTCTTGAATCTTGACAGGACTTCCCGAGTCATTGTTCTTTTGCCGGGATTTTTAATTTGCTTTCACAAGATATCAGAGTCAAAGTCAACTCTCTCTCTCTCTCTCTCTCTCTCTCTCTCTCTCTCTCTCTCTCTCTCTCTCTCTCTCTCTCTCTCTCTCTCTCTCTCACACACACACACACACACACACACACAGACACGCGCTTGATGTCACTTTGCATACCGCCTTGTTTATTAAGTCAGCATTCATCAACATTAGCTTATCTGTTTCAATGCGATGATAACTAAAATATTTATGAATTTTATACAGATGCATAAAAGGTAATATCATTAATAATAATGAGTATTACCAATTGAATATGAGACTTATATTATTTGTTCTACATCTATTGCACATTTAGTTCTCTCTATGTTTACGTGACTTAGTGTAATAAATCAACCCCACAATGATGGGCGGGATATGGGTATGATGTCACCTGTTCATTAAAATATGCAATTTTTGCTGCATGAAAATCTTTCTGGAACTCACCGGCGTACACTATAGACACTTATCTATATTTGATAACAGCCATATTTAACGCGAAAATCAAAATAGCCACACGTCGTCACACATAGGATTTGATCCGGAAATATAATGTATTTGTCGCTAAATTAACCCCTAATCCGACGATAGCTCAACAACTGAGAGAAATGCCAGTAAATGTATACAATGTACACCGATGTTTGCATTCTACATTTTCTGCAGATTTTTGCAGGTTTTAAAGGCATACAACCTAAGATTTTCGACTTTTTTGTTCTTGCAAATGCATGATATTATGAAAAGTATAGTAGAAATAATGAGTAATTACAGGTCATTCAGTTTAAAAAAATGTACATCTGTAAGTTTAATTAATGAAAATATAACGATTTTCTGTACGGATTGCTAATTAATTATGCAGAAACGGAATTTACCGATATTCTCCGTAGTCGCGGTGTCACGTGAAGTCGAGGTAAGCATATGTTTCGCTTTTGAGTAATTATTACCCTATTATTCGGCTGTCCTTCTCCTTAGTTCTTTATAGTCACCCACAATATATGTATTGCTTATAGATTTCTCATTATATATGATAAATTACAAGAAGTAGGCAAAAAAGTCAATACGATGGAAAATCCTGACAATAAGAGGTTCCTTTAAAGAGCGATTCTTGAAAGTGTTTACTTGTCGTGTTTGTGAGATTGTGTTACGTTGCAAGATAAACCAACTAAAAATGTGATAATTTGTATCATTGTAATCAGAACCACTATTAAAAGGCAGCAGAAGAAGATAATACCACCGGGGGAAATGGCATACTGCTAATAGGCAATTTATTTTACGGACTTAATGGATGCCTAAGTACTGGCAACAGACAGGTCATTCCAAGCTGTTGTGTATGGCGTATAATGGATAAATAATTTTGGCCGGTACCATTTTGGATTTACTCAAGGAAGACTTGGGTGATCTATCCAATGATATGATGTGTGATTAATGAAATTTACTTTTATTTTTAGTTGTATAAAGCATTTCTTTTGTAGTATGCAATTTTTATTTTGCATGAACAAGTTTTGTTAAACATTGTTTTAGCTACCTACCCACTAAGGAATGATTATATGTATGGCTATGTTTTGAAAGCAACTGTGAGGAGACTGCTCATTAAAAACATGAATTGAAGTTGACTAGCATTGTCTTGGGATGCAAAGGATGTAAACAACAAAAGTACACTGGTGAACATGATTTTAATTGTGCATATACAGTAACACATTAAGTTAAATGATAAATAACGCATAGTCATGAGTTGAGAAAGCAAAACTTGTTGCAGTGTTTCATGAATAAAGATTGGCTTGTAAATATCAACATAACTACAAACACTAGGATACTATTATATCCAGATACTGCTCATTAATTTCAATTACATGTGAAAAAAATTGGCTCTGGAAACAGAATAAGGTTTTAAAGACTTAAATCAAAAGCAACATTGAATGCTTATATCACATAATATGTACATCATCAGCCGTCTTATTACAACTAAATCAAATATACTTGACACCGATTAAATGCATCAAATTTTTAGTTTTTTAAATGTGTTCATTTACCATAGAAATAATTATACCCTTTATATAAATACCCAGATGAATGCACACAACTGCATACACTGTAAAACTGTTATATATTATGAAATGTACTAAACTTATATATGTACAAATGTGCATGTACAGATATAACTTTAATTCAAGAGTACAGTCAGGCATAAAAATGAAGGATATCATCTAAGAATAATTATGGCATATAATATATAGAGATTTTCCGTGTTATTTAGGTTGGGTGGGGTACTCCAAATATTTTTTTAAATTATTACAAAAGACCTCTCGGCTTGTTTTTATGAGGAATTGAAGTAGTGATAAAGAGATGAAATGCTCAGAGCTCCCATTCAGTGGTGCCGACAGTTAAATTAATGAATACACAAAATGTGAAAGTCAAATAAACAACAATTTAATATCATTAAATAACAGTCATCTCTCAAATGAAACTCAAATTAAAACCCTATCACTCGTCTTTAACTCAACCAAGTTATGGCCTATTTTATCATCTGACTGTAATTGATTTTCCTCCTGTCCTGTGTTCCTACTCATCTGTATGATCTTTCTCTGGACTGGTAGTCCAATTGCCTCCAGTCCGTCTAATGTCTGCCTCCATTCTTCCTTTCTTTTTGTCTCTCAGAGACATTTTATATGAGAAACTAGTGTACCATTACTATAACAGATTGATTACAGACATCCCATTCCAAAATACTAGACAGTTCTATAGAAATTACATTGATGTTTTAGTAACTTGTGCTTGTTTTTTATGCTTTTGACAAAAGTGATTACCATTTACTCAATGCCAAACTTTAGTACATCACCTAAACAAACTACTGCAGAGAAACAAATATTGAAATTAAGCCCATGCCCTCACCCCCATGTATGTTTCCTAGTGCATTTCTTTTAAAATTAGGGTAGCTAGACACACACACACACACACACACACACACACACTGATTAGTATATATAATGTACGAAGTACAATGCAAAACTAGCTCAGATATACATATCAAATTCAGGAATGCAGGGGTCATGCTACCAGTGTTGATACTAATTAGCCTACACAGACAAACAAACTCTTACACATTCACAGGGGTGTTTTAATTGCTAATTGACCATTAACCCTGTTTGCAACAATATATCACTGCTCAAGTTACTGAAATTGGGCCTGCTATACAGTGATGAAAATATGCCAAATTCTGTTTCAAAATTGTAACAGTGTGTGTGATTTGGAATTTTAACATACCTTGAACAATTTTTGAGTCATATTGCTATGATGATTTAAGTGTGGCAGTTTATAGTGATGTCTAGCACTAAGGCATCATGCCGCAGACATGTAGCATGACATCCCACCCAGTTACATTATCCTGACAGTAGGACGACCAGTCCATACACTAACCTCTTAATGCTGAGCACCAAATGAGGCAGCTGTTAATACCATTTTTATGTGTTTGGTATGACTTGGCCAGGGATCAAGGACCCCAACCTCTTGCATGTGAGGTGGATGCTCTTAACACTAGGCCACTGGAACGGTCAACACCAGTATGTAAATAGTAATTTGTTAACAAATATGGTCGGTGAATATCATTTCTAATTTATTTATTTATTTAATTAAAAAAGACAGAAGTTAACAGCATTATTTTCTTTATAAAATCAGTTTAAAACTCTATGTGAACCTTTAATGGCATGTTTAGCGGGAGCAATTAAATCAAGAAGAAGATTATGGATTGAAGTCATTTGCTCCAATGTACATTTTTTTTCTTTTTCAAAGTATACTAGAAATCTTTCTGACTGCAATTTTACACAAAACATTTATAAAATAAAATTATTAAAAAGTACTTTATTATGCAATAATACAGACTTGTAATTACATGATTTTAATCTTGTTACTTCTATAAGATTAAATGATTTACAATGTATAGCCTCTGCTGTGCTTTTTTATACATCATATGGCCGAACTTCACTGCATCTACCTCAATCTAAACATACATATAAGACAAGTATAAATGCAATGGGTATGAAAAGTTAGAAAAGGTCTTACATCTTGTTGTTCAAATGCATTTTTTTAAAAAAAGCTTTAAGAACATAATTAACAGTGGTCTGAAGATATACTGCTACTTGGAAATCAAACAGATGCTGGACTTCAGCTCATGGTAGGCACTTTAAGAAAGACTTAGTCAAAGTCTATATGGGCCCATGGTAGGGATCATTTCTTACCATACAATCACTAGAATAGTCTCTCCATAACAATTTGATATCAACAGGTGTTACCTGACTAAAAGGCCTAAATCATTTTAACTTAAAATGAGATTTCTGCTTTGTAACAATCTCTTCTGTAGGTGGTGGTGGTATTGGAGCAAGTACATGTGATATTCACCTAGGATCATTTATGTCCAAAACAACTGGCTGGTTCATGCCAACTCTATCATCTAACCTCATTTCAATATTTTCATATTTATTTCTAGAATATACAGGTACTGTTGATCAGCTTTCTTTGGGCATACAGACCATCTCTCACTTTTTTGTTTTTCTATGCATTTATACTTGTCTTATGTATGTTTACATTGGAGCAAATGACCTCAATCCATACTCTTCATTTTGATTTTATTGCTCCCACCAAATATTTCTGTACCTATCAATAGACAACACACTTTATTTTTTTTAGACACACTTTATTTAACTACACACTTTATTTAACTACACACTTTTTAGATTTATTACAAACATCCATTATTAGGACTGCATATTCATGGTTTTATTATTTGCCTAAATACTGATAGCAACGATATGCATTGCTTTAAAGAGTTTTTGCTTATATATATATATATATATATATATATATATATATATATATATATATATATATATATATATATATATATATATATATATATATATATATTTAAGTATGTTTTTTCATGAAAATGAATTACATCAGATAACAGCATTGAGCTTAACAACATTGTTTCGAATTCCACAACATAGTATTTATCCCATATTTCTGAACACATTATTAAATATTTAAGCTAAATCTTCTAACACAAAATATTTAGACTTTGTTTTAATTAAATTATATATTTTCCTGAATTTATTTGCTCAATGTTTTAAGAATACAATGTTATGAAGTGGTTTATCACAGGTGCAGCGATATCTGCCATTACAGGTCCACGTACAGTTTCAAACTGATTTTATAAAGAAATTAATGTTGAAAACTTCTGTTTTAAAAAGAACAAGAAGAAATAAATTATAAATGATCTTCACTGATTACTATTTTCATACTGGTGTTGACCGTTCCAGTGGCCTAGTGGTAACAGCATCCACCTCAGATGCAAGAGGTTGTGGTGGCCTCGATCCATGGCCAAGTCATACCAAAGACATAAAAATGGTATTAACAGCTGCCTCATTTGGTGCTCAGCATTAAGAGGTTAGTGTATGGATTGGTCGTCCTACTGTCAGGATAATGTAACTGGGTGGGATGTCATGCTACATGTCTGCGGCATGATACCTCAGTGCTAGACATCACTATAAACAGCAAAACACTGTAAACTTCATAGCAATATGATTGAAAAAAAAATTGTTCAAGGTATGTTAAAAATCCAAATCACACACACTGTTAAAATTTTGAAACAGAATTTGGTAAATTTGCATCACTGTACAGTAGGCCCAATTTCATGAACTCGAGCTGTGATATATTGCTTCAAACAGGGTGAATGGACAGTTAGCAATTAAAACACCCTTGTGAATGTGTAAGAGTTTGTTTGTCTGTGTAGGCTAATTGGTATCAACACTGCATAAATACATTTTGCCTTGGGTTACAACACTGCCAGAAAATAATGGGTACATCAAGGTAGGAATAAAGTACAACCAGTCATTTTACATCTGAAAAATCAAGAGGGCAAAGTTTCTTCGCCTGGTAGCATGACCCCTGCATTCCTGATTCCTAAATTTGATATGTATATCTGAGCCAGTTTTGCTCTGTACATAGTACACATATATATATATATATATATGTATATATATATATATATATATATATATATATATATATATATATATATATATATATATATATGTGTGTGTGTGTGTGTGTGTGTGTGTGTGTGTTTGTGTGTGTGTGTGTGTGAGAGAGAGAGAGAGAGAGAGAGAGAGAGAGAGTACCTAATTACCCTAATTTTAAACGAAATGCAATAGGAAACATACATGGGGGTGGGGTGGGCTTAATTTCAATATTTGTTTCTCTGCAGTAGTTTGTTGAGGTGATGTACTAAAGTTTGGCATTGAGTAAATGGTAATCGCTTGTGTCAAAAGCATAGAAACCAGCACAGGATACTAAAACATCAATGTATTTTCTATAGAACTGTCTAGTATTTTGGAATGGGATGTCTGTAATCAATCTTTTATAGTAATGGTACACTAGTTTCTCATATAAAAGTCTCTGTGAGACAAAGAAAAAGGAAGAACGGAGGCAAAAGTTAGACGGACTGGAGGGAATTGGACTACCAGTCCATAGAAAGATCATACAGATGAGTAGGAACACAGGACAGGAGGAAAATCTATTACACTAAGTCAGATGATAAAATAGGCCATAATTTGCTCGAGTTAAAGACGAGTAATAGGGTTTTAATTTGAATTTCATTGGAGAGATGACTGTTATATGATATTAAATTGTTGTTTATTTGACATTCACATTTTGTGTCTTCATTAATTTAACTGTCGGCACCATTGACTGGGGGCTCTGAGCATTGCATCTATCACTACTTCAATTCCTCTCAAAAATAAGCCAGGGGCGGGGAGAGGTCTTTTGTAATAATTTAAATAATATTGGGAGCACCCCACCCAACCTAAATAACATGGAAAACCTCTACATATGCCATAATTATTCTTAGATGATATCCTTCAGTTTTTTATGCCTGACTGTACTCTTGAATTCAAGTTATGTCTGTACATGCACATTTGTACTTATATAAGTTTAGTACATTTCATAATATATAACAGTTAGTTTTACAGTATATGCAGTTGTGTACATTCATCTGGTTATTCATATAAAGGGTATAATTATTTCTATAGTAAATGAACACATTTTTTTAATAAAAAAAACTGAAAATTTGATGCCTTTAATTGGTGTCAAGTATATTTGATTTAGTTGTAATAAGACGGCTGATGATGCACTTATGTGATATAAGCATTCAAGGTTGCTTTTGATGAACTAGTATTTTAGTCTTAAAAACCTTATTCTGTTTCAAGAGCCATTTTGTTTTACATGTAATTGAAATTAATGAGCAGTATCTGGATAGAATAGTATCCTAGTGTTTGTAGTTCTGTTGATATTTACAAGCCAATCTGTTTTCATGAAACACTGCAACAAGTTTTGCTTTCTCAACTCAATATGAATATGCGTTATTTATCATTTAACTTAATGTGTTACTGTATAATATGCACAATTAAAATCATGTTTACCAGTGTACTTAAGTTCCTTGCATCCTTTGCATCCCAAGACAATGCTAGTCAGCTTCAATTCATCCTATGTTTTTAACAAATAGTCTCCTCACAGTTGCTTTCTAAACATAGCCATATATATAATCATTCTTTAGTGGGTAGGTAGCTAAAAAAAAATGCATACTACAAAATAAATGCTTTATACAACTTAAAATCAACATAAATTATATTATTCACACATGATATAATTGGATAGATCACCCAAGTTTTCCTTGAGTAAAGCCATGGTACTGGCCAAAATTATTTATCCATTATATGCCATACACAACAGGTTGGAATGACATGTCTGTAGCCAGTACTTAGGTATCCGTTAAGTCCATAAAATAAACTGCCTATTAGCAGTATGCCTTTTTCCCTGGTTGTAATCCTTATCTACTTCTGCTGCCAGGGCATCTTGCATATACCTATGAGCAACAAGGAGCACGACTTCATTTAAAACAACCAGGTCAAAGTCCTGCAGATATTTTTTTTTATAAAATTGTCAGTAAACAATATTCCCAATAAAATAAATGTATTGAATGTTAAGTTGGAAAATATTAATGTTTGTGTTTATGCAATGAAGCAAACGTGTAAATATACAAACAAATGCGCAAATCACATCGACTATCGGATATGTGTCTCGTGTCAAAAAGTAAAACATCTTAGGTTGTATGCCTTTAAAAATATGTTAACAGTAACGAGGGAAAGAGTGTCTTGTAGAATGAGTTCATCGTACAATAAAAGAAATGATATAAAAGCAGCTTACAGCAACATAAAAAACAACATTAAGAGACATAGCGATGATCTACCAGTGATCATACTAGATCACAATAATACTAATAAAAAACAACTGGAATGTCACCGAACGATGCTATTAAAAAAATAACATTCTTGCAAAGAAGAACAGATATCGCAGAAACAATTTTGACATTGATGATCGTGTCAGAATTTCATTGAGAAAACAGATCTTTGAAAAAGGTTTAAACCCGATCTTTTCCGAAGAAGTCATCGACTCGATTTTCAAAACAATCCCTGCAACATAGAAAATTAAAGATCTTGCAAACAAAGATGTTATAAGAAGCTTTTATGAGCTAGAACTTCAACTAGCAACACAAGATATTTTTGTTATTCGACGAGAGGTAAACAATTGTGGTAAACGAAGTTTGGTCCAATGGTTGCGGTGATAGTTTTAACAGTTGGATTCCAGCTAGTTCGACCTAAGATCTTTGAATAGATCGCTAGCGATCCGATTAGATCGCCGTATATCTTTTCGTATTTTAGCAGAACAGACATTCAGTTTATAGGTCTTGACAACGATATCAGATGTCGTCTTCGGTCTTCTTTTAAATCTGTGATAAGGATGAAAATGTTCTCAAAAATGATATAAAATTTATACTTTTGACGACCATAAACTTCAAGCTGTCTAATACGAATAAACGGCTTAAGTATGTTTCCAAAATATTTGATACTATGTGACAGTCAAATCAAATTTATTATCTTCTTTGCAAATTGATACTTGACACTACCGGTATATCGTGATTGCACTGCAACATAAACTTGTGTATGCTGATGTATAAATACATGGTTCTTCGACAGGTTAATCATCAGGTATGAGAAACAAATTTGCTTCTAGATCGGACTTCGAGTGCTTGCAATCCGGTGTAAAGAACTCTTATTAATCAATGGTATTTGGTATACTTTGTGCAATATGATCAAGATCATCTCGTTGAAGCAAATCATATTTTATCAGCGACATTATCATAAAACGTTTAATAGATTAATTAATGCAAGACAAAATAAGGAGTAATGACAGAGTTAAAATATTGAATATGAGCCTGCTGTTTGGCGCGGTCAAAGTTTTTATGAACAATAATAAAACGGATCTCAAATGTGTTAATCTTATCTTTGGATATGGTCCTTATTCGGTGTTTAATGTAATGTTAATAGTTTCTGAGCTATTGGAAAAATATTTTTAAAATATGTGTCAGATATGATAGGGAAACTATCCTGAAATGGCCTCATTGTTGCTTGACGTGAGAAAATGTTAGGGATATTTTAAAGATAGATCTGTGATCAGCAATATTGTTCTAAACAGTTGAATAACCCTGAACAGTGTGTTACTCGAGCTACTGTTTTAAAGATATATCAACTTGAAGAAGCTATAAGAAACATGTTTCGTGGTGATTTTAACGCGATGGCCACCTTGAAGTAGACCGATAATTTTTTAAAATATTGAAGGAGATCGCATATTGAAATACGGTAAGATTTAGTTTAATACGACATTGATGATCTAAGCAAATGTGAAAATTGAAGTTTGGCCAACGGCGATGTTGCAACTATACTAAACGGTAAGTGGTTCGTAACGAATAATGATTCTATCTTCACTAGTGTTCGTAAATGCGGATTCGGCAATACCATGAGCGACGTAATTTACTGATCGTGTATTAACATCGTGTATTAACATTAAAATATTTTACCGCTGATGAAATTGAAGGATACAGTATTTCTTCACATGTAAACGAGTTTGTTCCTTTAACAAATGTTTTGGGACTCTTGAAAATAAAACCACCTCCTCTGTCTCGTTTTAAGCCCCCTGAAAATATCCTGTATTATCAACTCTACCAAGAACTATTTTATTCTAATGTTTCTAATAATACATCCTCTCCTGGACTTATACAAATCGTATATCGGATTTAAACGCCTCTCTCAAAGGCAAATTTGCAATATTAATGGCGATGACCTGTTCATTGACATGATAAGCACGCATTCCAGTTCGAATATCATCAATGAAGAATGTCAGGATAAAATCATGTAAAAACATGTTTGAATGTTCGATAGTATCTTCAATAGTATCTTCTGCTTTTACTATTATCCTGCAGGTTATGTACTCAGATAGCGTTTTTCGTTTTGGAATTATAACATCAAATACATTGCCGGCAAACAATTTATATTTTGGATGACACCAGAATATTGTCTGGCACCTTGCCAGGTTGTTAACGGTAAAAAGTTGGTGATATATTTTTTCTATGTTATACTACAACATTTGTCAAATCTCTAATGAAAAACACAATACTATATTATGTTGAAATTTGCAGATATGGAAAAACAAAGCTTGCTTGTAACAAAATATCAGCCCCAAAATTTGCAACCGCATTTTCTAGATTCCACATTAGTTGGAAATTTGATAATCAACTTTTTGTAACAAATTTCTCATCATCAAATATTTTTCATTAACTTCAACCAACAGTAAATCTGAACTTGCAACAAATAAGGGTTAGTTTTGAAAAGATGGGTATATCATCGGATAAGCAATTTGATAAGACTGAATCATCTCAAAAGCAATTCGAAGAACTTGCTGATCTTTAAATTACGTCTTTATCCGAGTTTTCATTGGAACAAATTTAATGTCATTGTCAGATAATACTTTTCAGGAGATGCAGAAAAAGTTTGATGAATATACAACATGTGGATGGAGTTGGTGATTCGATAAAATAACAGACATTTTGATTCAGACTATGAAATATATTTCATTGCAGGGTAGATCATATATAGATCTGCCAACTAATGTTAAAAACTAAAAATATTGTGTCAATGTCAAGAACTATGATAACAAATGTTTTGGGCTTTATTATCAGCATTGTTTCCGGCAGATAAACGCGCCGACAGAGTATCAAATTACATTTGTCATTCCAACAATCTAAACTTTTCCGGAATTGTATTTCCCGTTGTTGAGAAACAAAACACTTTACGTTTACCGGGTGCTTTTAACATGTTTATAGCGACAACTCGTAGTTGTGTTTATTTTTGATTACTCGCTCGGTATCAAAGTTTATTATGCTCAACATATAACATGTGCACAAACGTTTATCGGCAGTAATTACAATACTACACAATATTTGGAATGTTAGTAAGTGCTTCATCTGCTGACACAGCAGCAACAATAATTACATATGCTGATTTGAGAAATTATCTCAAGCGATCCGATGACACAATGCCCGGCAACATTATCAAGTCAGGACAACGAGTGTTAGACTTTGAAACAACGTATCCTCCTTTAAATGTAAACAACACACAAGCGTTAAGTTACAATCAACTAACCACAGCTATATCTGAAAAACTTTCACTTGCCGGCGGCATCAACATGAGCAATAATAAGATAACAAGTATAAGCACATCATATCCGTTAAACAACGCTGATATCGCACACGCTGTTAGATATACTCAACAAATCACAGCGGTAACAGCTATACATCGACTTGCAGGTGGGATAAGGACCGGTGACGTAAATATGACAGTTAAACGAATATTAAACCTGGAACAAACGTATCATGCATCTAATCAAAATCTTTTCAGGCGGTAAGTATCAACCAACTTAACACGGTATCAAATTTAAAAGTAAATAAATCTGGTGATATGTACCAGATACAATTTCAAATATCAACGGTGGTGATACAACAGGGCTACTACAGAGTTTCCTCCGAGTGGAGAATCAGATGCAATATATTATGATCGGCAGAGAGGATCGTTAACGGCGTACCTGAAACTTGCCTGGGGATCAATTACAGGTTCGTTAGACATGGGTGGAAAGGTGATATACAACACTCAGCTTGATAACACTCTGTTGTCCAACCAGCTTGGTAGCAAATGTAAACTTTGTAAGACAAAAGTTTGTAATAAAAGCGGCTGCACAATGACCGGCACGTTATACATTGGCGAAGGGAACATAACATCAACTGCGCTTCCAACAACAACATAAGGTGTGAGAAAAAAAAGAATTACGATTATTATGATATGACAACCGGTTATACTGCACTACGAGTAGCAATATCCGGCGACACAATGACAGGCACGCTAAGGCGACACAATGACAGGCACGCTAAGGCGACACAATGACAGGCACGCTAAGGCGACACAATGACAGGCACGCTGAACATCGTATCGAACAAGATAACTTCAAATTATGTACTTGTAGTTGTATATGATCTGGCCTATAAATCTTACGTCGACGCGGAAGCAAATAATTATGTTGCCGTTGCATTTACATCTGCTGATGCTCATTGCGTTATAAGAACTAGAAGAAGCATAACCAAATAACGTCAACATACGTTCCTGTTGCTGTATCTGATCTTGTAAATAAACTTTAAGTTTATAGTGTTGTTGTTTGGAAGTATAAAACAAGCTCACAGCAATGTCGTATATGTTCCGCATCTTGTTCATTCTACAGATAATCGTTGGAATTAATCATATTATAGCGACATCATCAACACGGTATCCTGGAAATTATCTAAATAATGCTTTCGCATTTAACAGCATTATATTTGGAGGTCCCGAATGGACAACCAACGAAGAAACCATCACTTTTTGGATCAAAATTCGGTGCCTGGTTGCTGTTGCCGTATGGAAATATCAGCTACGAGGTCGACTAAATGTTTGTATTTTCTTGGATTAGAGTCAACAAAATATAATACAACATCGACAACTTTATACTTTATACAACGCAACATGTGTTTATATCTCAACGAGACAACAATTTACTATTGCTGATGCTAACACGGTTAACAAGTATCTTTACTTTGAATATATATCGTCAATGCAGAAACTAGTTAGCATGGTTGGACATTGTTTCAGTTGTACGCGATTGATGATTTAGTGTAGATATAGTTTATAATGTATGTTGATCATTCGTCGTTCAGAGTCGCAAAGGGGTTTTATAAGGTTATATTTGATCCTGGAACAGAAATATTGGTGATAGCTAATATTGACCAACTAGACCAGAGAGTGCAAATGAAGCACGAGCAGTAAGTATAATTGCTAAAACGAAACGTCCAACACTATCATCACTCGATTTAACAACAATGCCAATTTTATGAGATGACCACGTCTACAAAAGCTATCCGAGACTTTGTTATTATCAGTATATACTGTCAGCCAAACGAGTGTGAGGAGCAGCTACTGAACGTTGAGTCGCTGTTGACGCAGTCGTTGTTCGAAATTAACAAAGAAAATTATATTATAATCAGATCTATCCTTGTAAAAGTTAAGTATCTTGGTGGTAAAAAAAACTGAATATGATCGAATACAAACAAATGTTCCTGATTAACTTAATGAATTAGCTGAAGCACAAAAAATAGAATAACAAAAATTCACAGGACAAGTGACAGTTTTGCTAAACGTTGAATATTTTGCGAACTATGTATGGAATATCTTGAGAAGAAAGAAAACAAAAACATTATCTGAGGTCGCAGATTATCATGATGACGCTAATCCACTGGCGACAGTATATCGGATGCATTCTCTGACAAACAGGGATGATAACATATTCTGATCGAGAGATGAATGCGGCACTGATAGCAATAAATGCTAATAAATCAAAAATCGAGTCTTGTAGCGATGCTGCGCAACATCTATTCTATAACATAACTGAAGATATAACAAGTATTAACACTTTTATTAAACCTGTTAAACTAAATGTAACTGATGATATTATCCACAAAAATTTTTCACTTAAATACCACAAAAAAGAAGCTAGAAAGTTACATACGGAAACAAATACAAAAATATTAAAGATCAGATTGTCTGGTATATAAACCTACCTACAAATGCCATCAAGGATGTTGATGAAGGTTGACTTTGATTGTTTTCAACAGCATATGCAATACTTAAAAAACACATGTTAGTGATCTCAGCAACTTTGATTTATGCATATCAACAGGTCATATCGAATCATCAAAAGATGTTTACCAAGATATTTTGTACGATGTCATCGTAATAAACATTTTAATTCACCATCTATACCAACTGTCACAAAGTTTCTTGCTAATCCTAGACATAATGATACGTCATCTGAGGTGTAGGATGGTTACATAAATGTTCTTGCTGATCCTGTTAAAAGTAAATTTAATGATTTGGTTGATAAAGCTGCTACTCCGAAAGCGTTTACTTTTTGCGTAGTAGCATTTAATAGCGCAGATCAATAATGACGAAAAAGAAATTATTGACTTCAACCATATATGATCTAGTCTCTCAGACAGCGACATCATCGAATTAATCAAACACTATAAAGAACGATCATTAAAAGCTTTATTATCTGACGAGCTAAAAAAATATTACGGCAAATTCTTATGCGTGTTAAACTATATTCCAAATGTTTTGACAACAGCAGGTATAGCATCAGCGGGAGAAACAGCAAATCCGTTGTTGTTAATAGTACATAGAGTAGGTATTGTATTATCGACAATAAATAAAAGAATCGAACCAAAAAAGGATAATAAAATACGTCATGTAAATAGCAACAGCTACGTATAATAAAATATTAAATCAACTTCGAGCATATCTAAAAAGTGAAATGGGACTACATGTCAAAGATGACATGTTAGTTGCTGTGATACCAAACAGAGATGCAAAATATGAAAAACAATATTTGGTAATTTTATGTGAATTTCCAATACAATGGATGATATTCAAGTGGGAGATACCACGTTAAAGATGAAGCATATGACGATTTTATTTAACGACGAAAAGTATAGTACGTATTTCAAAAAGTGAAACAAGATAAAGTTGTCTCTTGTTTGTAAAGTTTATTCGGAATATTTATATAAACTTGCTTTGATCACAGAAGAGCTTTCTAACACAGCTGATAATCTTTACAATCCAATATTTCAATCTTATCAGCGGTAAACTTAATTTGTATTTGTTCTGTCAAGATGATGGGAGTTGTATTATTACAATAGCTGAGACGTAACAAATCATAAGAGTTCTCTAGCAATTTTGTGTGAAATATGTAAGTAGTATCGTATAAGGGGTGTTTCTGGGTCAAACCCTATTTTGTTTGACGACGATGATGATTCAATAACATGTCCTCAACTGGTAATCGGTTATAAAATGAAATTTTTTTTGCCTCAGATAAATTGATTTCCTATTTTTTTGGACTACTTGAGGGGTCATGGAAGAGGTGGTGGTAAAATCATTGTCCGATTAAAAATTGGGGTTCGGGTCAGAAACCCCCAATACAAGACTACTATTCCAGGATCCGTGAAGAAATAAAAGCTCGTTATTAGTGTTATTGTTGCTGTCCCTGTTTATGTTGTTGAAAAAGCTTAAGTATAACCATTATGCTGGACCCTATGATATGTAAAAATAATGTATTCATCGCAGGGTCTAACAATCCACTATACCATTATTTTGATTGCCGATGATCGTTTCGAATGATCATATTTAGGGTCTTTGGCAGTATCAAAAGTTACAAAAATGTCGTAACTACACATGTTGTTTTATACTGTGGAAGATAATGAACCTCAGAAAATTATAGAGACTACTGATGGTTGGTCGATTGGTTGTTGTAGGGTTTAACGCCATTTTTCAGCACATGATCGGCTATATATGGCGGCCAGTATTAATGGTGAAGGAAGAACCCGGGAAACCGCCCAGAAAGAACCACCGACCCACGAGAAGCTACTAGCAAGCTTTTTCACATACCCACGTTGGCCGAATTCGAGACTCGAACCCACGCAGACGGAGGTGAGATAGCAGTGATCCGTAACGGATAGCGCTTTAGACCAATCGGGGCCCCATACTACTGTAACGAAACATATTAGCTTGCTATCAGTAAATTTTTAAAAAAGAAGTAATAAACGCGAGTTTGATCTTGATGTTGAATTCATCATGAACCTGAAACAACAACAAAACAATCACAGCGCTTTTTGTAACACAAAACTTTAATGCAATATTTACCGTGGGCTGAATCAGTGGTAGTTTGGACCAAACAAATGTGAATTTGATGCAAACCTGTCTTGAATATAACAAAAGTTGAGGAGCTAGTGACTTGATTTTCCAGGAGAATCCATGCTGGTGTTAATTGTGTGTTTTTAGGAATTACATATAATTGTTCACAGACAAAAACTTAATAATCATCCAATCCATTTAGGTGATCTCGTGTCTATGGAAGGTTCCAGAGCATACCGTTAATCAAACAATCGTTCACCAAGTATTCGATTAAATCTCTCAACGATTGCCTGATAGAAATGTATTGTGATGTGCCCACGTCTTATTCTAAGCTTATTCGGTTGCAGCAGCGATGATAATGCACCAACAAAATATTCGCCCGGTCAACCTGTTTTAGTCGATAATAGTTCAGCTTCCTTCTCTATGATTGCAACGTCGACGGGTATTTGCATGTACGCGAACGACTTCATCGTTCGTGTTTCCGTTAACATGAAGCGCCAATTATAATAGTATAATGTGGTATATATACAAATATCTGCCATATAAACTTTGTATGTGGTGCTAACATAAAACTGTCCATATTGAGTTGTTTTCGTTGATGGTAGACAAATTTGGCATATTGTCTTTCAAGCTAATCAATCTGCTGCCACCTTAAGCGCGATATCTGCTGCATATACTAATCTCCACTGTGCCTTTCTGGTATCCTCTTGGACATTACTAAATCGATTCCATTTGTCACGGAATTGTGTATGACTGGTATCAATATATATATATATATATATATATATATATATATATATATATATATATATATATATATGTGGTCAAAAATTTACTCAGGTTTCGCTGCCGCGTACAGCGTCACCGAGGGTGGTTTATTAATTATCGGCTCTAGTTATTTGGAAATAGTGAGCAAAACTCAGCTTATGCTGCATGTGCGAATGTCATGCAGTTTAAAAGTCTAAGTACCTAGCTGCGCATATCGGTCACAGCTAGGGTATATTATAGAGCAAATTCTCAGTAAACATCACATTACGTCCAGTCTTGTCAGAAAGCTTTCCACTTCAAGGAAGTAAACCTTCAGCTAAAGAGGTAAAATAGATTTAAAATTATATTCTTATCGCTATTCGTTTTATATGACTGAATTGTTTCATAGATCAGATGTTTTAGTATTTATTCTAAATTCTACAGAGTAAATACCTAGGTTATGATATTAGTAATACTATATTCTGTTTCGAGATAGCTTTTTTGTTGTAAATGAACAGAGAAATTGAGTTTAATTATACGCTGCATGCATTGAACGTTTAATGTACATGGATAACTAATTCATGTGCGCGCATGCGCAACGTATATGAATGTAAAAATACTTAACCGTGTCATATGTATTATACGGTTTAGTTGTTTTAATTTTAGCTGCCCGTATTGTGGTGCCCGTGTATGCTGCCTTTGTGTATGCTGCCTTTGTGTATGCTGCGATATATATATATATATATATATATATATATATATATATATATATATATATATATATATATATATATATATATATATATATGTGTGTGTGTGTGTATTATATATAATTGGGTGATGTGAAGTCGCAGAACTGTGTGGTTTCTTGTGACATATACGCTGTGTCTGGTGACGTTGGTTCGGAAGAGTGTATTAATGTTCTCGATGCGAGAGACCAAGGCTTCGCGACCATCGGGTCTGTGTTGAATGTGAGGACTCTCGGGGGATCCTTCAAACAGACAGGTAGTAGTGGACCATGCGTGGCAACTCCGTGACCATTGACTAGAGCGGGTGGAACCGGAGATACATCTTGGACGTCAAATGGACGCCACGATAGTTATGAAATACGTGTTCCATATTATTGATTTTACCATCTGAGCAAATATTTCACATTTATGTATCAACTTCGTTATTTGAACGATAAATTCATAAATTCATAATTTCATATTTACACCGCAGTCTCGTTATTTGAATGATAAATTCATAAACTCATAATTTCAGCTTTACATTACTAAATCGTTACATGAACGATAGAATCATAACATACCTGCCTTTACCTTGGTAAGTCGTTATATGAACGATATAACCGAAATTACAGGCATTTACATCTGTCTCGTTATACGAGCTATATATATTTGTAAATTCATACATATACTTGTATTTGTTGACCTTGTAATAAGATGTTATTCACGTCAGTTTTAAATGCTTTTCGTTGAGATCATCCTTAGAGCTTTTTTCATTTGTTGTTGATAGTTCCATATTAGGTTGTCCTTATCTTTTGTTTATAATGGTGTCTGATTTTGATATACAATTAAACTTCGTGTATAAATAAACATATTATTAACGCCATTGCTTTCGGTTGTCTTCACTAATCCAGCCCCAACCCGGCTTCATCCTGTGAAACCATTATTATAATTATTCGACAATGAATTAACCGCCCTCACCGCGAGTTCATCGGCTGAGTGTATAGAATGAAGAGAACAGATCCAAAAACAGACCAATGTGGAACACAACAACATAGATCAACTGGGCTGAAGTGTTGACTAAGTGGGACTTGAAGAACAGTAAGGCTGTATTGTGAATGCCAAATACATGCTGGAGACGGTGAAGTAATATAATGGTCTATTGTTGCCAAAGCTGCTGACAAATCAAGGAGGGTGGGGACTGTACTTTTTCCACTATCCAAAGCAGAGCGAATGCCATTAACTACTTTCAGAAGAGTAGTTTCAATACTGTGGCAAGGGCAATATGCAGCCTGTACATTACTAAAAAGACTGTCTGAATTCGAATGGGATACAAGTTGGGTTAGAACTACTTTTTCTAAGATTTTTTTTTTATATAAAATGAATATTATAAACTGGGCGGTAGTTCTTTAAATTGTTATGGTTAAGAGTTGGTTTAGTCAGCAGAGGCTTTACAATAGCAATTTTGAAAAATGATGGGAATTCCCGGATGCGAGAAAAGTATTAATAACATCAGTTAGTGAAAGAAATATTGAGTCTAAGCACTCAAGCTGCAGTGATCTTGGAATTGGATCAAGTTCACGTGACTTTGGTGTACTCTTCATCACGATTGTCCATACTAAATCCATCGAGACAGGTTAAAATGCTCATAACGCTTGTCGCTTAAATTATATATCTTAAATGTATGGTGACGATTAGTCAATTGAAATTGCGTTGTTTGACAAGCGTATCTGTAATGGTTTGTACATTGTCATGGAAGAAATTTGCAAATAGATCCGAAAGGTCTATTTGGAGAGAAGGTCGTTGGAAGTGGTGTACATTTGTTCCTTGACATTAGTTTGTTAGTCATGTTGAAGAGCTCTTTGCAGCTGGAACTCTCAGTGATCTTAGTATTATAGTGGGATAGTTTGGCTAAATGGACTATGTTTACGATTTTCTTCTTAGCGGCTAAATAGATTTGTTTATGAATAGTGAGTCTGGTGAAAAGCCAAAGCCTCTCTGCTTTACGGTGATCTCTTTTAGCAGTGCGAAGCTGGTCCCTAGCACCGCTATACCACGGAGAACACTTTTGAATTGATATTCTGCACTTAGTGGCTGGGGCATGTTTTTTCAAGCAATGAACGCAGGCAGTTATTGAGAACGTTGTTAGGTTTTCTTGGATGTCATGCATTATTTTGGTTCTAGTTATCACACAGAGGTTTTTCTTAGTAGCAAAAAAAATGGTGGAGGTTTAGGGACTGATACGTCGAGATGGCATATAATGCAGAGGTGATCTGATGCAAGTTCATGCGATACAAGGGTGGATCTCATAATATTATCATCAGATCTATGAAGAATCCATCCTAAAATATGACCTTGTTATGGGTGGGTTGGTTAACTGACTGATTAAGGTTGAAAACATGAATGGAATCTAGACGTTTTTACGTGAATGAGTTTCCAGGACAGTCAAAGTGAAAGCTGAAATCTCCGAGAATAATCAGCTTGCCACCTATCAAATTTCCATACTCCAGGAGATTCGGAAACTGCTCCATAAAGCGAGATTCAATCATCTTGATTTTTCTACTAGCAGGAGGGCAGTAGAGGCAGAAAAAATGGACTGACCTTTTTTCCCAGTGTGAGTGTTGTTTGGAGTAGTTTAAACGATGTGGGTGTTATGGGTACCCTATGTCGTTGCCTGGTTGAACCGTATTCCGCAATGGGTTTAATACGATGATAATTGGTCCAATATTGAACATTCCGACAGTATCATGTAACAAATGTCAAATGCAATCAACCCCTTGATACTTTTCACTTCTGAATTGACGTAAGGCGACAGATGACAGACTTCATTTGCAGAAGATATAAGACCAAAATACAATCTCTTATATATAAATGAGGGGTGGGTGACGATATTTTGTGAAATAAGTGTTCCATAGATTACATCATCTGAAAGTTACATCTGTAATTGATTCCTTTATCAAGTGTACATTGGTACTGATATATATCGTTCATGACAATCCAAATTCTGACAAACATTAAACACAACACCAACCATCTTCATACAAAACTCTTATAACATTGCTACTAACAGCTGCCTCGATAGACTCTCATCATTAAGAGGTTAGTGTTAGGACTGGTCAGTATGGTGTCATTATTTGACTGGATGACCCATCATGCTATATGTCTGCGGCATGATGCCCCAATGCTAGACGTCACTGTAAACTGCCACACTGCAAATTTCATATTGATATGGCATAATGTGTTTTTACAGCTACTTTAAAAATCCAACACACACACACACACACACACAACTTCTATGAGAGGGTGACGCTGATAATTTGTACAATATTTCTGACTGTCACATAAAAAATTCCGTTTGTAATTGATTCCGTCAACAAAGTGGATTTGCAGCCGCCCATCCAACACTCAAAACTGGGAGTTGGAAATTGTGATCAAACAACCGGGGGTGGGGGTGGGGGGGGCAGATATCTGTACATTTAAGTTTGGGAGGAGTAATGTTAGATAATGTTAGCATTTCTTGCTATGCCACTACTTTAACAATTTACATCAATAGTGATATATAATTTATAAAAGAAATTATTCATTGTATGTTATTAGGAGAGGCACGTTATTTTCCTCAACATGTAACAAATTGTATGCTGCTGCTTTGCTTTCTAATTAATTAAAAATTAATTAAATTAATTAATTAAACATACAATAATATTAAAGTTCTCATTAAAACCAGTGAATATTGTTTTCTAACTTGACACCATGAAGATTTTATTCCAGATTTTAGCATGTACGTGTAGTTTTATTTATTCATTATTGTTTTGCACAGACAACCCACTACAGGCCCCGTCCCCCATCCCCCTCAACGACCCGTCTTGATAGCAGAGAAAGTATATTGGTCTTAATCTTTGGCAAGCTAAAGCTGACATCTGTCGCCTTAAATCAGTTTGATGTAAAATTTATCAAGGGACTGATTGCAAATGGAATATTTTACAAATTACGTCATGACGTTGGAATGCACAATATAGGACTGTAAAGGTTTGGCTGCTTCCCTTTTTGGGGTAGGTTGCTTCCAATTAATTTAAATTAGTAGAGAAGACCCACCCTGGATCGTTTTTGTTAGAAATTGAAGTAATGATAGAGAGATGCAAAGTTCTGAGCCCCCAGTCAGCGGTGCCGACGGTTAAATTAACGAATAGACAATTTGAAATTTTAAATAACAACAATTTAATATAACTCAAATAGTAATCTCTCAAATACAATTAAGCTTATATCATATCACTCATATTGCAACTAAACTATGTTAGATGACATGGTGCGAAGTATACAGTACAATGCCACCTAAACAAGAAAGCGGAAACAAAGGTGCCAAAAAAGCGATATGGATTACTTTCGATTATTTGCAAAAAGGGTAGAAGGTGAGTATTAATGACAAACACTCACCATAGGTGACCCTGCCATAAGTTTATGTATACTACTGGTTAGTAGTATACACATTATTACAATTGTATTTAAGGTTTGCTTTGCATAATTTTCACGTTAAATTTGTAGATTTTTTTCACCTTAACTTTTTATTTTTTTCACAATTTATCTCTTCTGCATTAAAACCAGAGAAAATCACTTGTTTGGAAATAATTTCCCTGACATTAAAGACGACTGTACGATACAAACATTTTGACCAGACGTCAAGAAATGGAGGCGAAAACTACCAGATCTAAACCGACGCACTACTTTAGTACAGTGATAGAAGGAGAGAAATGGAAACAAAGAACGGTGGCCTACCATATGGAGGGCTGCCAAACCCTGGATTTTGGAGACATAGAGAAACTCCCCAGAAAAACCGAAATTTTGACGGCAATGAAGGTCGCGGGAGTGGATATAAAAGCTATACAAGGATTGCAATATGGGGGACGCAATAAATACATTGTGTACACCAGAAAGCAGAAGAAGATCTTTAAAGTGGAAGAACTACAACTCCTTGGATGTAGCGTCAAAATAGTGGAAACATGTCCAATTATCAGGGAGATTGAACCAAGCGCGACAGACGTATTCATATCTGGGCTCCCACTGGAAATTTGAGACACAGGAGATAATAGATAAACTTATAACCACCCATACACTGAAGATAGCCAACGACAAAATGGGAAAATGTTATGGTTATGACGGGATCTTCAGCAGGGAAAGAATCGTACAAGTCCCGCATGAAGAAGCCAAAAAGATCCCATCATATTTCTATGCGATGGGCTTCCTGCTAAGATCTTGGTACAGGAGATCAAACCTAGAGAGACCCTGCACAAAATGTAGGACTATGGGACATGGTCCCAAGGACTGTAAAGACCCAAAAAGGACGACGGACCCTAAGAGTTATGCTGGGATACTTCATGGGAATATCCCGGAAAAACAAACCGTGGAATTGACTACAATCCAAGAGACCGCCATGGAGGAGACAGAACCAAAGGCAGAGGGAGACTTACAACTCAACCCTCCATACAAGGAGGAAATCCCCTAAAAACAGTCGAAACCCCACTGCCACAAAAAACGCTGAAAACTCAGAACAAGTTTTCAGCACTGGCCATAGAAGAAGAACATGAAGAGCTTGAACAAAACATTGAAATATGTGATTTGAGTGGGATGCAACCCTTGGCGTCCACACCAATAGAACATATAAGAAAGAGGAAATGCAAAACTCTCTCTGGATCATCATCCAGTGAGGATTATGAGCTACCGGAAATACTAGTGCTCCACACACCGGTAAAGGAAGTAAAGAAGATGAAGAAGAAAACGAGAGAGGAGAAACAAGAGGTAGACCTCTCTGAACACACATATGACGAACAGGACAACGGCAATGATAAAACAACAACCCACCAGGACAACGGACAGGAAAACGCACAAATTATGGAAACGACATCAACAACTAACAGTAGGAGACAAAATGACGACAAGGACCACACTGACAAGGAGCCAGTGCCCCAGCCGTCATTAAACTTTGTAATTTTGTAACTTTTTAAGTACAACAATTTTGACACCCCCACCACCACCACCACAAAATACCATAAGTAGACTTATAAACTTGTAATAGTACACAGCCACCTGGAGGAACTCAACCAAAAATGAAAGAACAGAACTTCCGAATCACATCAATAAATATTAATGGAATAGATAAGGATAAAATCACAAAACTAATAACCTTTTAAAAACTATGACATAATACTAATTCAGGAAACACACAACAAACTCACTAAACACTTCATTGGTATATATGAAGATAAAATGGATGCAATAGTTGTCACAAACGATAGCATGGACAATGATACTAAAGTGGGAGTAGCAACAATCATAATGAATAGAAATAGGAAGAATTGGGAAGTAATTAAGGAAGGGGATTATTGGAAAGGGAGATAAGCTGCACATCATAAACATTTATACCCCTGCTACAAGAAATAAAAACTATCAATTCACAATAATTCTAAGTAAATATTTAAATAACTACACAACTGAACAACTAGTACTGGGGGTTGACTTTAATTGGGTGAGTGAAAATGTGGATAGAATATGGCAACTAACGACACAGGATTTAAGCTAAAGGGAAATAATGGGTAAAATGATAAAAGAACATAAACTCACTGCTGTCTATAGAAGACTAAATACTTATAAGAGAGTACACACACGAATACATAAACAAAGGTAAAAATAAAGTAGGAAAATGGGCGAGTAGGTTAGATAATTGTATGTAACAAATTTTGATTTTTTAAAAAAACATACAAAAAAGCAGAAATTCTAGAATTTAAAATTTCGGATCATAAACAAATAACACTAGAAATGGTGATACAAAATAGAAATAAATGGGGAAAGGGGGAATTCCTAAAATAATTTAAAAACAATGATAAAGAAAACCGTGAGGCTAAAATAATGGCAGATTGGGAAGATTTAAAAATAAAGTTAAAGAACTAAGCGTAAACGCATTCAAAAAATTCAAATTTAAAAAATAAAACGAGAACTAAATAAAGACACAATCACTATAGGGGAAAGAGATAAATATTTAAAACAATTAGAATTAATAGAAGAAGAGAGACACGAAATAAGGGCGGGAAAATTGAATCACATATACAAACACGCAAAGGGACTATATAAAAGGGACGAAATAAGGAAAGGGGGGCAGAAAACACTTGACACTTTAATTATCGATGGGAGGGAAGTGACAACTAAAAACGAAATTATGGAAGGGATACAAAATTGCTACACAGAACTGAATACGTCTCAAAACATAGACATACAAACAATAACACAATACCTATAAACAATACAATGTGACAAAATTTCGTCAGAACACAAACATTTGTGTGACGAATTCATTTTTGTGGAGGAAGTTGAAACCACAATAAAAGAACTTGCAAAAGGAAAATCCCCAGGACGAGATGGACTCACAGCGGAGATATACAAAAAAATTCCAAGGTGAGGTGGCACCAATTCTAGAAGCTTTATTTAAAATATTCTTTTAAATAATGACTTGGTGACAAACTCAATGAGGGAGGGATTGGTCACTATCATCTATAAAGGGAAAGGTGACAGAACTGACTTAAAAGACATGGAGGCCCATCTCCCTCCTTAACACTGATTACAAAATACTGACTAGAATTCTAGCGAATAGGGTAAAATACGTGATAAACACGATAGTGAACACTAATCAAACATGCGGTGGTAAAGGTAGAAGTATACATAACAATATACTTAACATTAGGACAATAATAGATTTCATCAGTGGCGTCACTAGGGTTGGTGTCACCCGGTGCGGTAACTTATGGTGTCACCCCCATGGACCTCCTTCTGTAACATATCATACAAAAACTTTATAGACAGTCGTTTTGGTGTCACCCCCTCTGATGGTGTCAACTGGTGAGGTCCGCGCCCCCTCACCCCCTAGCGACGCCACTGTGATCGGTTATCCGCTTATGAAATCAGACTTGACCGAGCAATGTGTGCTCTGTACAAGTTTTGCAATTTTTTCATTTTGGTGTCACCCCTCTGAGATGGTGTCACTCGGTGCGGTCCGCACCCCCCCCCCCCGCCCCAGCGATACCACTGCATTTCATAAAAGGGTCAGGGGCAATTTGAATTTGGAGCAAACTTCAAAAAAATGGACTAAGATAATGTACAATAAAATAACTGTGAATGTACGCGTTATTGGGCCAATTACGGAAAAATTTGAAATACAATGATCAGGGAGGCAAGGCTGCCCACTGTCAATGCTATTATACGTAATAGCGATTGAAATCCTGAGCATAAAAATCAGGAATAACACTAATATTCAAGGAATAAAAATCCCAAACTTGAGGGATGAGTTTAAGATGCTACAGCATGCGGATGATTGTACAAACTTCATAAGAGATCCAAAATTCTTTTTACACCGACAAAAGGAATACGAAGCTTTTGGTAAAGCTTCGGGGTCGCAAATAAATCATGATAAAAAAAAATCTGAAATTGGAAACTTGAGAGGTAATGACCTGGGATTACCCCCACACACCTGGTTAAAATTAGAGTTAACGCCCTAGGGATATTCTTTGGGGCAAATGAAGAGAAGAAAAACTATTTAAAAGTAAAACAAAAGATAAATAAGGTAATAAACATCTGGGTACTAACGCCATTTAGTCTAATAGAACATTCACAGGTTGCAAAAACATATATGTATTCCAATCTGACCTACTTAATAAACTCTGTGGACATAAACAACAAAAGACTAGAAACCATAGATAATGAAATAGTAGACTACATCTGGAATTTCAAGACACACTACATACAAAAAATGATTATTATATAGGTCTATACTAAGGGGCGGACTGGCCTTTCTCAGTCCAATCCTAATAAAATACAAAAAAATATTAAATAGATTTAAAAATATAGTAAACACACCACAAACACCATGGGAAGCATTATACATTTTTTGGTTTGGATTTGGAATGAGGAACAGACAAGACATCTACACTGACAAAACAGCTTGAATAAGAAAATAGACGCACCACGATTATATAGGAACACTAAAGAATTATTATATAGGTTTAGGGACCAGAAATAATAAGGGGAACTAGAAAACGATAAGACTTATGACTGGATTAGGGAAATCAAACTAAATTAACAAAAAAATAAGGTAGAAGAAGAATTTCCATGTGTAAATTGGGACAGAGTTTGGAGGCTAACAGGCGAAGTGGCATTAAGAAGACGAATGATACGGAACCCTGTTAGCTGCCCTCTATGCAGAAAAGCCCTGTTCACAAAAAAATCACACAATGGCACAATATGACAAAACAAAGGAAGACAGGATCAAACTAATTATGGAAATTTTTAAGATAGACAAATATGACAGACGGCAGATACTCTTCCGAGACGGAAATTTTAACAAAAACCTAATTAGACAAATCACGAACTATATTACGAAAACGATGTTTAGATGTGGACAAGTAATTACGATTAAGAAATAGACAAAAAACGTTCTTCCTTCTTCAAAAATAAATTTTTCTCTATTTTTCAAACTTTTTAAGTTTTTAAATTTTAAATTTTAAATTTTTTTAAAAATAAATAAATTTAAAAAATAAAAAAAATTAAAAAAAATATTTTTTTTAAAATAAATAATGGTGCTGGTCCATCACATATACCAAAATATAGTTACACCTTTTTATGAAATAACTTAGTAGAATAGGGGTACTTAATGGGGAAAGTACATTATGAGGACGTCATAGGGCTATATCACATGGCGCTACGCGGAGTGAACAGGCCTGTGGAAGAGTTTGGAAAACACCCAATTAAGGAAAATCTTTTTTAGATTATGAATAGTGAAAGAATCTGAACTTTTGGATGCTAACATCCTAAACACTCTTTCTCTGTGCAGCTCCCGCGCTGCACAGAGAACCCAAATTCATGGGAACATAAACCATTTCGAAAGATTTTAAAGATTAAATAAATAAACTAGAAAAAAAAAGACGACCTAACTTGAGACGGGAGAAGTACAGCCAAAAATAAAAAAATGTATAGACCCCGACTCAAGATCAGTCGGACTATATGAAGATAAATATAGTAAGTAAAGTGAGACACAGTAAAATAAACATATCTAAATAAAACACATCACTTTACCGAAATTTAAATTAAATAAAAATAAACGTATGTATTACCTTTAAAAAAAATGATGAACGTGATGACCCAATTAGAGGTAGAAGTCACGAAATAAGACCATTGGTCAAATTCGAACGAAAAGGCTATCCTAACAAGAAAACAATGCATATATACATATATAGCACACATACAAATAGCACCAACATCAATGGCAAACACAGGATATAGGAGACCACTAGCCATGGCCAAACCAAAATTTTTAAGAAAGTGGATCCGAAAGAGGGTAGATAAATCCCACCTCGGAAAACCCTTTTATAGTAGCACTTGGAAAAATGAGAATAAAAATATCCCTTTAATTTTTTTTTATATAATCCCGATGGGAAAAACTAAATTTAAGGGACCTTAAAGAAAATTAAAATAAACCCACATAAACTACATATTGGGGGCAGCACATATACACATAAAAACTTTTTTTTTTTTTAATTGGGGGGGGGGGTCTGTCTATTGCCCCCCCCCCCCCCGAAAAAAGAAGTGTGCCGTCATTACAAAACAATTGGTACACTCACCCACACGTAAAATAGGTTTGATTTGTCTTAATATTTGTCTTAATATTTGTCTTAATATTTGTCTTAATATTTGGCAATATTTAGGCTGCCGTACATCACCTCGTATCAAATTCGACGTAAAATTTTATCAAAGAGTCGATTGGAAAAGGAATTTTTGAGATGACGCTGTGTAAAATGTGCAATATTATCAAAATACCGTTGTGTGAACCCTTTTCCTTCATCTTTGCCTACTAGTAAAAATAATTATATGATGAATAGGTGGTTAAACGTGAACACCATATTACAACTGCTATAGTTCAAATCAAAAGTATTAGTAAAGTTCATATTGTGTAATTAAGAAAGAGAATATTAAAGGAATAAATGTACCACGGTTAGATCAACCAGATCTCTCCAGGTGAGGACATTTGTTTTGATCACTACGAATTTTACGGGTCCTACTCAACACTGCTAAGTGACATGAAGAACAGAGAAGCAATAGCCAATCCAGAAAGAAACCAAAGTGTGCAAACAATCCATGACAAAATCAGTGTTGTTCAGTTACTAAAGCTGCAACAAAAGTGTGCTTAATTTCCATCTGCTATCGCATGCAAACTCTAGTAAAAATTTAATACGACAAATTAATGACTATATAACGAAGACGTTAATAAAATGTGGACCACTGATGAAGGTTAGGTAAATTTCCTATAATTTTTTTATAAAAAAATAAACAAACATACAAAACGTTTTCTTTATTTTTTATTATTTAAAAAATTTATTTATTATTTAAATAATTATTTAAATAATGAAAGATACTACATTAGTGTTGTACATTATATAGAATTTAATTATACTACTAAATACCATTTTAATGGGGAAAGTACATTAATGATGACGCTATGGGGCTATATCACATGGCGCTACGCGAAGTGAGCAGGCCTATGGAAGAGTTTGTAGAAAATCACCCCATTAGGGTGTTTTATATATATTTTATACTTATTTTTATTCATTAAATTTTAAAAGTTAAAATTAATTTAAATTAGGCACCTCTTCTTCTCTGGATACTATATCCAAACTTTTTCTTTCATGTCTAGATCCCCACTAGACATAATACCCATTAAAGAGTAAATTGTAAAAAAAAAGAACTTTTGGAACATTTCTTAGATTAATAAACATAAATAAATAAAGGACGACCCTAACTGAGTCAATAGCTGTATAACCAAATAAATTCGTACAGATCCTTATTCAAGGCAGGCAGACCTAGACTATTAAATATTATTAGAAAGTAAATTAGTGTACATTAAATCTATAATTAAATACACTTCAATTTACACAAAATTCAAAATTTAACTAAAATTTATTTAAATAAAAGATTTTACGTGATAACCCATTTAGAGAGTTATCAAAAAGTAAGACAACTTGTGGAAAAATTTGAACGGAAAAGGCTATCCTTACAAAAACACACTAAGTATAGACTTATATATAGCAACATACAAATAGCACCAACACAAATAGCAAACACAAGGATAATAGGGGACCACTAGCCATGGTCAAATGATAAAATAAAGTGGAATACTAATTTGGGTAGGTCAATTCCCATCTAGTAATGTCCTACTTAAATAACACTAGGGAAAGAGAAAATACCCCTTTTCAAACATATAATCCCGATGGGAAAAATTAAATGGGGAATAAAATGGAAAAATAAAATAAGAATTCAACAACATATCAGGGGTGAACACACATAAACATAAAAACTTTTTTTTTTTTTTTTTTTTTTTTTGAGGGGGGGTGCACATGTCTGGTGCCCCCCCCCCCCCCCCCAAGCAAACTCTAGTAATGTCATTAAATTATAAATACGTTTCAATACTCTACCGGTGTAGCAGTAAACATTATGCCATGTGAACTTTCTCAAGATATTTACCCACAAACACTTAATAATCCCACAATTATTAATATTACAGTTATTACAATTAGCCCTGTCTTTAGAAGGAATATTTCCTTTCAGCTGACAAAATCCAATGTATTCTGTAGACCGGAAAAGAACTGATTGGTACTTTATTTGGAATAGTTAAAAATAGTCCAGTGACGTCATTCACTTACGGGTCGGCCTTGTTTATATCAAAATCATAACCTTTCTAGCTGATGCGAAGATGGCATCAAAGAAGTTGAAGTCACAGCAGCAGGTGAGATAAATTGCTAATAATTCTGAATAGTTAAAAGGATATTTAAGTAGTTATTCACAGGATGTAATACCAGCGCTGCAACGTGCACCGGCATTTTGTTTTACTATTTAAATTTAGAATATACACTGTATTCTTCAGAAATGGTACGGAAATGTCCAATTTCAGACCAAAATGGCTGCTGACGCTGTGTTCATTACCGGCGTACATTATTTATTCATTTAAATAGAAAAGAAAACTAAGTACATATATATATTTTAAGCGTAAAAGACTTTGTCCTAGGTGTTTATATATATATATATATATATATATATATATATATATATATATATATATTATAGGAGTTCATCATTTATACTATTTTACTGTATACTATAGTTGTGCTTTTTTTTTTTAAGCATAGAATTTTGGGACTGACCGTCTCATTAATATTCACAGCTGGATTGACATTGCAAGGTCAACTTTAGTCGTACAACGTAAAACGTATCGTATCATATTTGTTTTGTAGCAGTAAACATACAGTAGAGAGAGAAAGAAAACAATTGATAGTCTTACATTGTAACACTAGATATAATGCAATGAAGATGTCTAAGGGATATTAGGGCAGTCACGTACGGATCATTTTTATATAGCAGACAGTTTGTTAAAAAAAATTAGATATCTTTGTGATTAACACAGCATTAAATTTCCATGGAGGAATATGTGGTTTTCATTGCTTAACCGTTTGCAGTCACTTCATTCAAGTGGAGGTAGAAATAAAAAAAACTATTCATTACTGATCAATGCATATTTCATTACTTTAAAAATCTTAGAAGGTAGTTTTAGGGGAATGTGCAAAAAAGGCATGTAATTATAATGGAGATCTTTTTTTGTTTGTCTGTACAAACAAAACCATTTTTGGTTAAAGGGGCATTGTTGCAACTAAAGGATGTGCTGCTAACTTGATATTTACTGCACTGAAAGATTTGAAAGGTATGATTGTACTATGGTAGTTGTGAAGTGTCTTGCCTAGGGCTAAAGACACACTGTGAATGATTTGTCCAGGGCTAAAGACACTGTGAATGATTTGTCCAGGGCTTGGGACACATGGTATAGCCAATAGTAGCTCATCTGAATGTTGTCTTGATCGAAGTAAATATATATGAAAAATACACAAAACACATTCTCATTTTAGTGTTAGCCCTCGGATCTAAAATCAGCATAGTTATTTCTTGCAGAAGGTTACTTTAAATGTGCATCTCTGATCAAAATGCACCTGATGTTCTTTAATAATGCTTGTCTGTTGTATTATTGTAAAACCTACATGGGAAGTAGAAAAGTTATAAAAGTAAAACTCTTTTTTTACTTTGTGGTCAGTACAAAAACATAGCTATGAATGTTATGCAGTTAATCAGTATACATTTTTCATTCCTTACTAAAAGATTGTTGTATCATTGATGCTTTTAACAGAACTCTGATTCATGCTTAATCATATTCTCAGTAATGATGTTTATCATTTGCAATGGATATATACGACATGAGAAATTTCATTTTATTTTATTTTGTGCAGCCTCAAGATTTTTTGAAAGATGTTGAGATTCAATCTCTTGAAAGCATTTAATGTACATGTATTTTGAATTTTCGCACATATGGGAATGTATTATTGCTAATAAAATGCAGTTTTGAGTCTTGGGATAAACCATATATCCTTCAATTATAAAATAAGAACTACAAAACATGTCAGAAACCTTTGCTTATCCATTTTACTGATAAATTCATAGATGTTAGTTTTCTCATTTCCTCAGGCACTCATCAGAGTACACTGTTTAAAATGTAACTGACTGCATGATTTATAGGAAAGATGAAAGTTTAGCACTTGACGGTTTTCTAGCAACTCTGGAAGAGTTCAGTTTAAAAATGCCCTTAGCCTAGTTTTATCTTTTTTTGTTGAAAAAAAATTCATTGTCAATCTTGATGGGCGTGAAAGCTGAAACATGATGGTACATTTTATTGATCTAGTGGTCAGAATAGTGTAAATACAAAGACAATTCTTGTGGGGGGGGGAGGAGATGCACCTTGTTGTTTTGCACACAGAAAATATTTTGCATTTAGAAACTGGATTGAAAACTAAATTGTTTGGATTGCTGCATTTCAGGTTTGGTCTTAGACCATAGCTTATTAGAAAAACACAAGATTTAATTCCTCTATGAGCTTTCATTTATTTTTAATTGTCAAATTATACTGCTTCAATGCAGTAGCATCACCAAGAGACTTCCAAAGATTCTCTCAAGACTTGATCAATTGTCAGAACAAAGTCTCTTATATCATAGTCTATTATAGTTAGGATTGAACTTAACATTGTTCTCCTCTAGCGCACGCAGCATTTCGATGACAGAAAATGCATTGGTATATTTGGTTGAGGCATTTTCTGTGTTAAAGGGAACTCTTATTATTTTTATTTCAGTATTGTTCCGTTTCAAAATGGTCTTTCCTAGTAGAGTGTTATCTAAGATTTTTTATATGTACTGAATAGTGAGTGTCATGCATATAATGTGCTGCACAGGCTTTATGATGTCTTGCTTGATTCAATTCTGAATTTGTCAGTTCTGTTGGCAAATACTACCTACCCTAATTTTAAAATCAGTGCAACAGGAAATGCAAATCTTTTTTGCCATATCAAATAATAATAATAATAATGAAGAGGACTTTGTATAGTGCCTAATCTTTAGAAGCTCTAAGCGCTTTACAACATCTAGAATGATATGACTACACTACAGAAAAACAAATAACAAAAACAATAAAATTGGAAAATGTAAAAAACATGCTGAAAACGTACAAGATAAAAACATTAATAGGTCTCTAAGTTTGTTCCTGCACTGGAAAAAGGTGAGTTTTAAGAACAGTCTTTAAAGGGACCACTGTGTCTTTGTGTCTAATTTCAATGGGCAATTCTTTCCACATCGCCGGGCCCTGGTATGCAAAAGAATGTTGTCCATATGACTTCGTTTTCATAGTGGGAACAATGAGTATACAATTGTCAGAAGAGGAGAGTAAGTATCTTGCTGGTGTATACATATGGATGAGGCCGGATAGGTATGTTGGACTGGGGTCTATCAGTGAAGAACCAGACAAAACTGAGTTACAGTAGTCCAGTCTTTAAAGTACTAATGAACACACAAGTGTTTTAGTGGCATCAACTGAAAGATATTTATGAATGGAACTGATGCGTCTCATTTGAAGATATGCAGCCTTTTTTGCATATGTTCATGACATGTTTTTTGCAATGTGAGAGTACTGTCTAGAGTAACACCTCGGTTTCATACTGACTGTGAGAATTTAATGTTGGTGTTGCTGATATTTATTGTCTGAGGTAAAGGATGTGAATGAGAAAGTCTGTTGTGATCAGAATAGCCTTAGTTTTATCATCATTCATCTGCAGCTTGTTACATGTCATCCATGATTTCACATCAGAAATGCACCTCTCTACTCCATGGATGATATCATTAACTTCAATTGCGTGGCTAGACCTGTATATTTGGGTGTCATCAGCGTACAATTGGTGAGACACTGGGTGATGATCTATGACACTTGCTAGCAGCTAAGTGTATAGAATGAAGAGAACAGGTCCAAGAACAGACCACTTTGAAACACCACAACATAGATCAGTTGGGCAGGAATGTATTCCATTTGCATATAAAAGCAGTAATCTACAGCACAGACATATCGCAGATGTAAAATTAATTCATGCGTTAAATTCTATCACTGATAAATCCTTCAAAGAAAAGTTGGCTTCATGGTTGATAAAATCGGCGATGAAAGGTAAATTAATGATAGGTGCTGGTAATTAATAACAACATGGAATCTATTTATTATTCTCCAAGAGCAGCAAAAGTAAACATAATATTTGTTCTCTGTGCTATGTTTCACTGATAGACCCCAATCCAACATACCTATCCGGCCTCACCCATATGTATACATCATGCAAGGTACTGTGCAGGGAGGGCGAAGACAGAGGAAAAGATGGGAGTATAACATCTCAGAGTGGACAGGACTGAAGTTGAGTGACACAGTGAGAGTATCAGAGAACAGATTGGAATGGAGGAAGCTGGTTGTCAGGTCATCAGTGCTGCCCCAATGGTCGGCAAGACTAAGGGATAGATAGAAACACAAAAACTTAACTTAGTCTGATAAAATGTGATAAATAAGTCACATGACCATTAAAGGTATGTATATTCTGTTGCTTCTAGGATACCATAAACTTCAGACAAAATAATAATAATAATAATAATCAGGACTTTGTTTAGCCCTCTAATCTTGAGAAGCTTTAAGCGCTTTACAAAATATATATGACTACAAAAAACAACTCAACATGAAATTAGAAAACATAAAAACATGCAGAAAATATTTAAGGTAGGAAACATTATTAGGTCTTTAAGCTTCTTCTTGCATTTTAAAAAAGTGAGTTTCAAGAGCACTCTTGAAAGGGATCACCATGTCTTTGTGTTTCATTTCAATAGGCAATTCATTCCACGTTGCTGGGCCCTGGTATGCAAAGAAAGTTGTCCATATGACTTCGTTTTCATAGTGGGAACAATGAGTATATGACTGTCAGAAGATTAGCGTATCTTGCTGGTGTGTACACATGGGTGAAGCCAGATGGGTATGTTGGACTCGAGTCCGTCAGTGAAACGTTGTACAGAGAACAAATTTTGTGCAAAGTTTTGTGTTTGATTCTGGATTGAATGGATAGCCGCTGTAGGGTACAGAGCAGAGAGGAGGTGTGCTCTGATTGTGGTACTCAAATGTTGATCCACACAGTTGTGTTTTGAACGTTTTGACATTTCTGGAGTAGATATTGAGATGAACTGGATAGAATTGAGTTACAATAGTCCAGTCTTGAAAGTACTGATGCACACACAAGTGTTTTAGTGGCATCAACTGAAAAATATTTGCGAATGGAGCTGATACATCTCAGCTTAAGATATGCAGCCTTGTATATGTTCATGACATGTTGGTGCAATCTGAGAGTACTGTCCAGAGTAACACCTAGGTTTCATACTAATTGTGTGAATATAATATTGGTGTTGCTGATATTTATTGTCTGAGGTAAAGGATATGAATGAGAAAGTTTTTGTGTTGTGATCAGAATGGCCTCAGTTTTGTCATTCATCTGCAGCTTGTTACATGTCATTCATGATTTCACGTGAGAACGATGAGAACAGGTCCACGAACAGACCCCTGTGGAACAACACAACATTGATCAACTGGGCTGGAGTGCTTTCCATTTGCAGATCATGTTGGAATTGGATCAAGTTTACTTGACCTTGGTGCACTCTTTGTCAAAATTGTACATACTAAATCCATAGAGACAGTTCAAATGCTCCTAATGGTTGCCACTGAAAATCTGTATCACAACTGTATTGTGATGACAAGTCAATTGAAATTGTGTTATCAAGCTTATCTCTAATGGTTTGTACCTTGTCACGAAAGAAATTTGTGAACAGGTCTGGAAGATTGACTGGAGAGGAGGTAGTTGGAAGTGGTGTATATTTGTTCCTTGACATTAGCTTGTTAGTAATCTTGAGGAGCTCTTTATACCGTACAATTTGTGTCCAGTTGACTAAGTAGGACTCTAACCACTGTAAGGCTATATTCTGAATGCGAAATACATGCTGGAGACGGTGAAGTAATATATCATGGTCTATTGTGTCAAATGCTCCAGACAAATCAAGGAGGGTGAGGACTGTAATCTTTCCACTATCCAAAGCAGAGAGATTGTCGTTAAATTCTTTCAGAAGAGTAGTTTTCCATACTGTGGCAAGGGCGATATGCAAACTGTACATTGCTAAAAAGACTGTTTGAATTCAATTGAGATACAAGTTGGGTTAGAACAACTGTACCGGTAATTGGCAAATGTGGCTAGAAACTTTGTCTCTGTTGAAAAATGGTTAGCTCAGATTCTAAAGCAACCTGGCATTTTATCCTTTAACTTTCCTTTTTCAGAATCTTCCTGATGACCTTGTAAAAATAATTCAGTAAATTTATTTATATTTCAGACAGAAAAGATCACTTTGTTGCAAAGCTACTTCTATGAAGGTGATCAAAATGTACCATTTCATGGTTTGGTCCTTTAACTACTTGCTTCAGTTTTTGTTCAACTGCTAGGCTAAATAGTGGAGAGCATCATTTTGACTGGCTGCATAAATTCTCTGTATAAACATGTTTACATTTATTTTAATGTCACAATCCATTGCCTATTTGAATGAGATATAAAAAAAAAACAGCTTACGCTGCATAATGTTTCTTTCTCGTATATCCATAATAAATACTTGTACATCCCATCATATAGAAGGCTTGTTGTTTCAATACCACAGATAAATTACATACAAAGCCAAATAAGATCAAGATTCTTGAATTCAAAAGTAGGTGTGTCATTTTTTCTTAGAGATTGTGGATTTTATACAAATTGTTATGGGTGTAAATTGTGCTTTCTTGAACATATCTTTAGTTGGATACGTCAAAGGTTGGCATTTCTTTGTATTTAAAGAGTGAGGGCATTATATATATATATATATATATATATATATATATATATATATATATATATATATATATAGCTATGAAGCATAACAAGATGTGAACGATCAGTAAAAATCAGTAGCTACTTTGTTGTATAGTGCTGAAACAAATAATTAAATAAGTATGCACTTTGATGGTAATTCAAATCAGAAATCGGCAATAAAATTTTGCTTTGTAGATGTATGAACATGTCCGGTTTTAATATTCCTCACTTCACGTCGAATATGGTAGGGGTCCAATCAGAAATTATAAGGGTGTTTGGGCTATCAGTTTTTAGCACTGGTATTTGTGCCACGGTTTTAGAATTTTATTATTTGAAAGTTTAATGGTGTTCAGAAAACATTTCTGTTCAGTGTTTTGTTTTCCATATGAATGTAATTTGTTAAGGGATGATATGAAAATAGTAGACCTTATAAACATAATCGGTTTTGATACATAGCTATTGCATATTATTTGGTGTTAGGGCTCTTACAAAACATAACAAGACAACAAGCTTTGTAAAATTTAAAAAATAATTTGTTTCCTTAGAATAATCGCTCTGGTGGCCTAGCGGTTAGAGTGTCTGCCATGGAAGCCGGACTTCGTGGGTTTGAACTCTGACTGAGTCATACCAAAGACTTAAAAAAATGGTACTAACAGCTGCCTCACTTGGCACTCATCATTCAGAGATTAGTGTTAGGACTGGTCGGCCTGGTCTCAGGATAATGTGACTGGGTGGGACATCATGCTACATGTTTGTGGCATGATGCCCCAGTGCTAGACATTACTATACACTGTATCACTGCAGACATAGCAATATAACTAAAAATTTGTTAAAGCTATATTAAAATTCCTAATCAAACAAACAAATTTCCTTAGAAAAGTGGGGTAAAAATGAGAAAAAGAACTTAAGGTTTTACGAATTAAATAAAAAGCCCCATTGAAACTGAGTTTGAATCCTAACGAAATCCAAAATGGCGACAGTTCTTTGTTGAATTAGACAAAATAATATTCCAGTGTTTGAATTCGGTGTAAATTTCAGTAACTGTCCATGTCCAAGAATTAATTTAGAGCACAGGTATTTCCAGGGGAAAATAACCTCTTGGAATCCAAATAATTTGAAGAAAGAAAATAATTAGCGCAAAAAACTGTTCACAACAACACACCTGGATGTCTCTTGTGTTGAGGCATGTAATGACTATTCTTTCTCAAAACAGTAATACATGTACTAAATCTAGCTATTATGCAAAACAGATGCCCAGATATGGGTCAATCCACTGGAGAAACCTAATTGATACATGTTATTTATCATGTGCTCCAGTTATGACCTTGATTTCACTTTTTGAATCTTACTCAGAGAAAGATTTAAAAAAAAAAAAAAAAAAGTTGTTTAGCTCTAACTGGTTCTGAATTAAGGTCAGGAACTAGATCAGCCTTAGATGCAACGTTTCTAGAATTAGTAATACGAAAAAGTCCTATCAAACAGAACTGGACTGAATTTCTGGAAAATGTCAAAATCCATTAATTAAAATACAGTTACGTTACAAGAGCATGTAATGGAATATATAAATAAAAAATCTTTAAACTAACAAACAATTAAATTAAATCAAATATACACACCAGTATACAGTTTATCAGTGTTTGTGAAGATTAGTTATTTAAAAAAAATTGTTTATTGTATATTTATATTTTACGTGTACATGTACTTAGATTGGCCTAGATTTGCTCAGCGGGAGACGGCTATCATCTTGCCGAAGCTACCCAGGGGATGTGGCTTTTTAATAGGGAAATGAAAACGTGAACAAATGGAAAAGTTAAACAAACATCTTTGCGACATAGCCCATTTCAAGTAACTTGGCGGCCAGATATCTACGGTTTCAAAGATTGGAAATTTGATATGTGTTTATGCAGCCGTTTTGGGTGTTATTGAAGTCGCCGCTAAAGAACAGCTTTGGAGGACCAAAATGCCCGTCTCTTATTGCGGCGATAAAATCAAGTAATTGTAAAACATCGATTGAGACTTTTTTTTCTTTCTTTTTATTTGTTTCGTATTTGTACAGGACGATCGGTACTTCATAGTTATCCAGATTTCTTTTAAGTTCAATAAATTTAATTTTTTCTGGGTACATTATTTTTTTTTAATTTTAAAAAAAGAGGAATTAGCCGGGTTTTTTCCTTCTTTGATTGTAGCAGGTAAAGAGTTCCTGCCTTAAACCGTTGGTCGATTCTAGCTTGTCCCAGTATCACAATTATTGGAGTGAATCAGTATAAAGTGTTCAGACCAGATGTCAGCATAAGCTTATTATTTTATCACAATGGACGGTTAAGATGGTTTGTCAATATGAACAAACAATTTATGTAACAATAACTAGATTTCATTGCATTTTATATAAAGTATGGGCTTTCTCTCAAGGTGTCTCAGAGCACAGGAGTCAGACGTTTTATCAATAAAGTACGGCGAAATGTCTGACAACATGAATTACCCTTATCGGTAATATAAAAATAAGCACAAGGAATGCAAGCGTGACCACAACCCTTCGCTCGATTCGACTTTTTCTCACGAGTCTTTAATCGCTTCAGAATCGCAAGACTGAAAAACTACACATATGCATTCAAAAGACAGTGATGTACCAACGCATAACTCATAAATGACAATGTCCTGAATCCCATCGGCGAATTAACCTTTATTTTCACCATTACGGTCACAATCCCTCGCTATCAAAATCGATCTGACGGAAGTAGCCCATTCTACTAGTTTCTACTAACACATACTTTTAACATGATGTCCCACCCAGTCACATTATCCTGACACCAGGCCAGAGGCGTAGCTAGAGTCTTTGGCGCCCGGGGACAATATTCATCCCCACCCTCAACTCTGAAACCCATTATTTTCATCAATAAAATCACCATTACCCGTTACAACCTATGTCAAAGCCCATTTTGGCGCCCCCACTAGTATGGCGCCCGGGGACATATCATATGTACCCCCTGCCCCCCCCCCCTACACACACAGCTACGCCTCTGCACCAGGCCAACCAGTCATAACCCTAGCCTCTTAATGCCGAGCGCCAAGCGAGGCAGCTGTTAGTACGGGTCGTGTTAAGAAATAAAATTTAAAGTTCCTCCACTTTCATCCATTTATCGTTCACATCGATGCGGATTCCTAGTCGGATAATCTCAAATCAAGTCACTGTAGAGTTCTTCTGTCCCTAGACCAATCAGTAGGTCTCTGTTTTTTCAGCCTGACCGCTCTTGGTTTACCCAGTCCCGGATTACCCATTAGGCAGAGTAGGCAACTGCCTATGGGCCCCGCGACTTTTATGGGCCCCATTAGGGGCCCCCATGAGACCGTGACGTGGGTTTGGGGCCCCAAAAGTTTGACTGACTATGGGCCTCCACGGTGCTTAATCCGGCGCTGGGTTTACCTATGTCCCATCCATTGCGTTGGAACAACATATTTCTTAACTGATATGATCACCATATGGACGTTTCACATTTCCCGCCATTGTAAATTCATTTGGACCATCTGTATAGTTTACTTGTCACGTTGTGACACTGTATGCCCATTTGCCTTAAACGGCTTATTTAGGCAAACATCTAGTGGTCGTGTTACGACGTGGTGTCACTATGGATGACAGCATGTATGTGATGTTGCCGCAACTTCAGTTTCACATTCAGTAAAAGCGACTGTAACACATTGCTCTTAAACCGACTCAGTTAACCAAACTTTAAAAAAGGCTTTCCTTTCTTCTAATTTCATCACATGTCAGGGTCTATGTACTAAAAAAACAGACTCTGTATTGTGACAGTCATACACCTGTTTCTCCGGCACGCCAACTTCACTTCCGCAACAATGTTTTTCTCTGCAAAGTCTAAAAAAACCTTTAACTTCAATTGCTCCATTGAACGCGTTTCGTTTTCTTTTCCTCATATTGACTAGAGTACATAATTTCATCCATTCATGATGTATGATGCATAACTTACAAAGTACACTGTAATATATGTCTATTCATAAACTTGGACCATTATTTATGTAGACGTTGAGCTTGATGCCAGTTAAGAGACACTTTGATCGTGCAGTCTTTGAATTAACATTAAAGGATTTCCGCAACTGAAAGGGTGTCAATTTCGCGATATGATGACTCGGACTCGACCTGGCATTGAACAACTATTAAATTCATACACTAGCTGCAGACTTGGAAGAGAAAATCAATAATTGCGCTGCAGATTGTCCAGCGGGAAAGACAAAGCAGGGTTGCTTTTACATGCAGAGGGAGTTAAATCATTGATCGATTTAATACCTCTATCAAATGAATGGCTTCATTGTCCGTCCTACGATTAGAGTTTTAAAAAAGCCCACAAAAGAACTCACATGGGACGAGCGAATTAAAAAAAAAGTTTTGAACATAATACCCCCCCCCCAAAAAAAAAAATTTTTTTGAGCTTGAAACCAAGACACACAAAAACAGCAAATTTTGGTGTTGTGATTCTACTTATAAATAAATATATACAATTGATACATAGTTAAAAGCCGACACTCTCCAGCGAATCTGCTTTTGGTGACGTGGAGACCTAAAGTTAACTGCTAGCTAAAACACAGCTGTGTTATGAGGTGCAAGACCATACTAATATGAGAGAGAGAGAGAGAATATATAATCACGTTTATGCAAAATGTTCTCAAACTATACATTCTATCACCTTCAACAAGCACATGTTCATTAGTCACCTAAAAAATGTGAACTTGGCCTTGTTCTGTTTATGAAGGTTAAAATAACAACTGTTATTTTTCAGATGTACAAGCAATCGATCGTAGTCGATTTTTAAGATGTTACCTTACTGTAGACAGGTATTTAGGCTAGTTCTGACAGTGTTGTATTTCAGCCCAAGGTGACATTTATTGCTTGCGGTGTTTATATCAATTGCGCAGGCAAGCAAATTCTTGCACATCCACAGACGTGTGTTTAAATGGCAGACTGATAATTAACTCTCTTCCGAGCAAGTAATCACTACTAGATTGACGTTTTATCAATAAAGTACGGCGAAATGTCTGACAAAATGAAATACCCTTAATTATATATATATATATATATATATATATATATATATATATATATATATATATATATATATATATATATATATATATATATATATATAAAATACCAACTAATGTTTCGAAAGTTAAACATCAGTATTTAACTACTAATATGTGTTTTAAGAACAGAATCACGAGAAGGACATTCTAATGTATGTTTTAAATATTTTCGATTTTTAACTGCTGTATTTGCGGATATTTTTTTCTTTGTAAATCGTCTTGAAACAGAAAGTGAACATGTACTGTCGGACATTGCTGTCTGTGAAATATTGTTACATTATTTTGTCTGCTTCTGTAATTTATTTAGCAAATAGATTAAGGATAATGTACAATTCACAGACAGAAAATTTTACATTTTATGTAATAGAAGACTTAATCCAGAAGTGTACGTATGTAGATTGCAAACGTGTAACAATTTTATGTAGTAGAATTTAAAAGGTGCTGTAACTTGTAAAGTTACGGTTGATTTACAGTATCACTCGTTTTAAATGTGAAAACATGAGAAAGCTGTGTAGCCAATACTATTTAATCAGTTCACGTGTAGGCAAAAAATACAGCCATACAATTCCAATCCATTGAAAGGATCGTGGAAACGAAGCTATGGTACGAAGGCACTTGCTCCCATGTACATGTAACCGGGGGAAGGGGGAAGGGTAACAACAGTTTAGAAGTAATTTTGACTGCCATTTTATAGGGAACTTTCAGAAAGAAAAAACAAACGTCTAACTTGTAGTTGATTAAGCAGTTTTGCCAGCTTGCAATTACAGGACTATTTTCGTGACTTATATCTGTTTAAATTAATTACCATGTATAATTTCTGCTGTGCTCTTAGTCAAATGCCATAATATGCTGCATGTATCTCTCTGTCCAAACATACACACTTTCGGTATGACTACAAGGGTGAGAATATCATATTTGTTATTACCGTACAAAATGTGTTCATAATAAACATGTAACAGATTTTCAGCTGGGAATAAAGTACATGTATAGCGAAAAACCAATGTTAAATGCATGCTGACAGATTGAGGTCAAATAAGACATTAAAAGCGCATAATATTGCATTTCTTGCTTTGCTCTCACATTTTCATGTTCAGCTCTCACTTCTCAGTACTGTCAAAAGAAGACACTTCTCCCTAAAATGGCAGTCGAGGTTGACCCCCAGGAATTAAAGAAACGCTACTGCATAATGTGACAAATAGGAAAGAACATTAAAACTCTTGGATTGATTTTTGCTATAAAAATATTCGTTTGTGTCATTGGAAACATATTCAAACATCTAAAAATGAAGAAATAGCCTAAGTGTCTCAAATGTGGTTTTAAAAAAAATGGAGATCTTTAAATAGCACCCAGCTCACCTTTAAAATCTTGTCTTCCACAAATATCTCACACGAGTTCTGCTGTGGAAGAAAAAAATTATAGTTCGATCGACAGTGGCAGATTTAGCAAAGAAAAGGAAGAAGAGAGAGATGTGCATTACAGAGGATATTAGAGATAGGTGATGAGACAAACAGATGGCAAAACAGACTTAAGCTTTTGCGGCAACAAGAAAATGAAGAAATTCTTACTGGACATGTAAGTGTGTTTAGAGCAGAGGGTAGGGGATGATTGACAATCATAACAATTATGCATTTTTGTGTTTTTATATGTTTATTTTATGTTTTAGCATAATGTTGTAAAATTAAATGATGGTAACCTTATTTGACAACCCCGAAAATAAGCGACTTGGAGACACCAGTGCTAATATAAGAAATCATTCACAACAACAACTTATGACGGCTGCGTGAAAGTTACCTTGAGAATGTAAGACATTAATAGCGTTGACTAGGAGCTATGTAAAATGGTAAAATAATAATTACTCATCTAATTATCAAGTCTAAATCAAACTATACAAAGATAACACTTAACAAATTTGCTGGGCATACAAACATGTTATCACATCCCCAGAATTTTGTATTGAATATAATGGGGAAAATATAAATATGCATGAACTACAATTTGATGATTTAAATTTCTGGTCAATTGAATATTTTTATAATTTGACAAAAATTGTGCATGTTATGTCAAAACATCTTAATTATGTTTTATGAAAGATATGTTTGAATCGTTTTTTGAAAAGCTTATATGGTAAATTAAATATCAGTTTGATTTAAAATTATAGAAATTTTTAAAATGCCTTTAGGAATTATATATAAAATTTTAGATGCAACAAAAAAATTTCATTAGGAAGAGCAATTCAGGAATATTACTGTTCAAAGTAGATACTAACTAACCAATAAATTTTCAGGTACTACAGCATCAAAGCGAACGAGGCCACCTGAACACTGCATGCTGATAGAAGTAACATTTTAAGTGTGATTGCAGTTTCCTCCGTACTAAGGGTCTGTGAATAACAAATATTGGGTGCTGAGATGCCTTCAGGTTCAGGAACAGAGTATGTTATTAGATAAAATAACAAAAATTAATTTGATTCATGAAAATGAAGTGCATTTTAAGCTCATTAATAAATAAATCCTTGTGCATTTTCTTATGATCCTTCTATTTCATTTTAAATTGTCTGTGCTTGTATTTAACAGCAAATATAATCACACAAGTTTGCCATCAATAATACAATGATGATGTGGATTGTTTATGATTATGAAGTGGCGGCCAGTGCTCATGTCTGATATCACCCGTTATTAACAATATTCAGGGCCTTAGGAGTAAGAAACACCAGGGCCTCTCCTAGTTCTTGTTGAAACAAACTTTTTCTCTAATTAAAAAGTAAGTGAGCCTGGGCCCAAGAGATATCCCTGGTTGTGCCCCCTCTTGTCAGCCCTGACAATATGTGTTCCATCCAAACGGTTCCTTGCCATTATTTTCAGAACATTCATTTTTCAATTATTAGGTTTTTGTTAGATGGTACATACATGATTAGAATTCCTTCATTAGACCATTCCTTTGGTTTTCAATTATGTTTTACATTTTTTTTTTTTGTGTAGGGCCACATGTTTTTTTTTCATTTGAAAGGGAGAGTCTTTTAAGATATTCAGAATATTTACATGAAAATGCAGGGACCTAAAATTATAATTAGCTAATATAGCCAGTATTGTAATGACATGCACTTAATTATATAGACAGAAATGTGCAGAAGATATACACTATACAATATTTATAGTATATGACAATGATGCACATCAGCTATCATAGGTAAAAATTATTTTGAAATCTTTTTCATGTATTTATTTTCATTTTAAGGAGCCCTGAGTGGCCAAGTTGTCTAAAGCATTCTTCATTATGGATCACTGCCGTCTCACCTCTGTCTGCATTTATTTGAGTCTCACATTCAGCCAATGTGGATATGTGAGAAAGCTTTCCAATAGCTTCCTGTGGGTTGGTGGTTCTTTCCAGGAGTTTTTCCTTCCACCATTAATACTGGCAGCCATGTTTAGCCTATCATGTGCTGAAAAATGGCTTTAAACCCAACAACAACAACAGTTTTTATTTTGTTTAATCTTCATAAACAATTATCTTTTTAAGTACTTATTTTAAAACAGCTGATGCAAGTTTTTATCCAAAGAATTCACTTTCAATATCAGATTTCTGTGACTTTTGTGGTCATCATGATTCTACCCAGTGTAAATAATGATTACCAGGAATAAGACCAGGTATTACTGATGCAAAATAGATGATAAATACCTGTTTTTTTTAGTATTTGCAGAGAAAGTCATTCCCAAGCACAAGACACAGTTATGATATTTAGCATTGTGAAGAAAAAAACAGTATGTAATACATGTACAGTAATGATAAACAGAACCAATTAAAAAATTGCAATGAAAGCTGTTTAACACCTGCCCCAGGTGTACTGAGATTGCTTGGCCTTATCAATGAATGTTCATATTTTCTTTTTTAAATTCCAAGTAAATTAATTTTGCTTTCAAAAAAAAGATTTTTTAAAATAAACAATGTTTTTAAAAATGTTTTGATAGACATATCTAATATATGAATGTTCTTAAAATAAGATAATGCAGTATTTCCATAAAACCTCATCTCTTAAACCCACAAGCCAATCTAGAGAGCAGCTGAGAGCCATCATGTTGTATGTACATAAATTGGTTATGTGCATTGGAAGTAATGCCTGTTATTATTAATCTTGTAAGATATTATTCATGTTTAAATTTAACAAGCACTTTGGCCTAATGCCAATATATTTTGTAGGATCACTGATACAGCGTTGCATGTATTCTTACAGGGAGAAAAGGAAACTGTCATTACAGTATTGCAAAGTTAAGACACATAAAGTTGGTTTTATTCCATCCATAATTTAAAGCTACCCCAGTTCCAGTTACCATTTACCAGTCAACACCTGTGACTAACATTAGCATATTATACTGTATGGAGTATTCTCATAGAATTAAAAATGGACTTTTGGATCCACAAAGAAAGAGAAATATCAACAGGCTAATAGATACTCATAATCAGTGAAAGACAATTATAATGACAGAAAAAGATGATGTTGGCAAGAACTGGGATATGGTATTATGTAAACACAAAAAGACCTACCCCACCAATAAAAATTTAGAGTAAACCTGATAATAGTCTTGAAATGTGCAAGAGACATGACAGACGATGTTTTGGAGTTTGACAGTCATGAAGAACTTTACACAATTTGATGACTGCAAGGAAGTTAAACAAAGACAGTCACTGAGATGTGTAAAGCCAAGCAGTGAAGAGATTAAATGAGAAAAGACAGGTCAATGAAGTGGCAAGACTGACATGAAGAAGTGATGGGATGATAGCAGACAACTTTCAGATTGTCTTTGAAGCGTTTCTTCTGACCTCCTTGGGATTGCTGTCCTTGCTGTACACCTGTCTAATGTTTTTCAGACACAGCATCATCAAACCAAATGTGAAATGGATTTGGGAGACTGAATCCAAAGATAGCAATACTCTAAATTTCTGTATTTCTCATGGATTCCTTGATTCTGTAAGAAAATGTCAACTCCAAATCATTATTTGCTTTATTCTGCCATACTGACCAAACCAACTCTTTAATAATGTCCAAATCATGTGAATACCTCAGTAAATCTAGAAGAATATAATAAAATAACCTGTTAAAGTTCTCTCCCCTTGGTGGTGTTGTTTACCATGATTTAGAACACTAAGACAGGCTTCATTGTGATTTCAATATACTTTTCTTTACACCTCCCACCTGTGTTTTTTTAATTTGTTAACACAACCAACACCAGAGGTGATTTTGCTATCAGAATCTAAATAGAATCGTACAAAGGTGCTGTCGGGAGGTGGGTATATTTTACCTTGTAAGTTCTCAACATAATAGTTTATATTTCTTACACTACAACATATGCCTGCTTAATAAAATGGTCAACTCTCATAATTATAAAAGCCAGGCAAGCAATGTTGAAGGTACTTTGGACTCTTGTTTGTGCATTTGTCTATGTCTTTTGGGGCTTAAAAGATAGATATATTAGTGAATCCATGCATTTTGTTTCTGTACATGAAGTCATCAGGATTCATGTATTACCATCTTTTATCTTTTATTGCATGTCAAGAGATGGAGAGATGATAGCATGGCACGAATAGTTCTCTAAATCTTTTGGAACACTAGGTCTTTTCACAGTGAATATCATGTGAAAATATGTTTTCAGTGTATGTATGTATATATATATATATATATATATATATATATATATATATATATATATATATATATATATATATGATGTATATATATATATGATGTATATATATATATATATATATATATATATATATATATATATATATATATATATGATGTGTGTGTAAGCAGAAAAGCAGCTATAAAATGTATATGAAAGGAAATGTCATTATACTTTTAAGAAGTTATACTCAAATACTTTATTGTATTTAGTTGTGAAATTAAGCCATGTAAAAAACGGCAAGTTCTAGTGGAATGGCACTAAGTTGCTAACATTTGATGAAATTCATTATAGTACTTGTCTAAGTGTCACCTTTACTTTTAGGTTCAAAAGGACATCCTCCAAGGCAGGAAACCTTTGGACTGCCATTGTTCATGAAGGAGGTTAAGACTGGCTACTCAAAATTCTGCTATCAGTCATCATTAATTAGTATTGTATGGGACACAGGCAAGTGCCTCTTAAAGGGAGACTCCATAGTCCTGCATGCGCCGCTAGACTAATTCCTTAAACCATTGGGAAAAAGTGGAGTCCAGTCCTGGAGAAAAGAATCGAGAAGATTACTTAGAAGAAATTTGAAAAAGTGTTTATAAGGTCAACCAGCCTACACCTACTTCTTCATTATGACCACAATATGATTGTTTCACAGCAAGATATCTTACAAATTGTTTGCCATAATAATAAATATAAACTGATTTAAACGTGATGCTTTATTTCCTTCTTACAACCACCCAGCCTGGTTACATGCCTCATAAGTTCATATTAATAATTTCACTTTTGCATCATGATGAATGCAGTACCTACCTAAAAAACAGTAGGACAGTATATACTGTTTTACTATTACAGTCTTGGGTATACTGGTAATACTAGCTTATAAAACTTCAAACTGCTCCAACATAGATCTGCCATTGTATAATGCACTGACAGATCTGGGTGTGTGCTGTGTGTTGGGAGTAATCGATAGAACAAACAACATAGACCCAGATATTCCATTATGCTGCAGCAGATCAGGATCTTTTTTTTGTTTGCATTTAGAATCATCTTAGTGAGTATAATGGTAAGTTAGTTTCAGAATCAGAATTACGTTGTTTGGATATGTATTTCATGCCACAGATTTTTTTCATGCAAAATATTTGCATTCAGGATTCTGGGACATTGTTGACTACTGCATGGTTAACGAGAAGTGTATGTTTTGTGTGTACATATATGAACAATTTACAGATCTCATCAAAATTATTTCAGCATGATAATGAAAAATTATTTCTTTAAAGTTCATTAAAGAATTGTGCTACAATCATACTGCAAATAGCAACATATGATTGTTCATAATATTTTGGATAATATTCTGTTTGATGTCCTGATATTGTAGCTGTTCAGTTTAGCAGACTCTCTGAATAATATGATGCCAAGAATCATGATTATTCCATCATCTGGATGGAATCTCTACCACAAGAAAACATTGATTTTAGTAATATGTATCATTATGTATATTGGACATCTCTCTTCAGTTTCTGCATGCATGCAAATAAGACTACCTGCAACAACTACAGTCTGCCCTCACTTTAGCATGCTCTGTTATAACATGAATTCAGATATTTCATGATTTTGGCTTGCAAAATGTTCTATGTATTTTTTCATACTCAAAATCTTTTTTTGTTCAAGTATGAGAAATAATGTATAAAAAGTTTTGGGAAAGAGATCTGTATAAATTCAAATATAAAACAATCCTGGCATAGTTCCTGAACTTTCATATAGATCTGTTTTTCTCATAAATGAGACAAGTTTCGTCCTTAGAATTGTAAAATGTGACTAATTTCTTGAAGTTTTATGTCCAAATAAATGTTATCAGAAATACGAGTATTTGATGCAATGGATGGGCCTTGTGAGAACTTTGATTTAGTTTCTGTTGAAAGAAGATGGCCAATTATCCATGGACAATAAAGCCATTAAGTTTTCTTTGTATTTATCCTCTGTGCATTCTGTGTACAGTTGTTGATCAATGAATAGCTGACATTTTTATTCTTTATAATGCATACACAAGTAAGCACCAAACAGTGCCATGGTTGATTGAATTAAAGAATCTTACCCAAATTTGCAAATCAGTGTTGTACATTGTCAATCGTCATTGTCAATCGCAGTGCTAAAACGTGTTCAAATTATGGGACAAGTTATAAAACCTAAACAAGAAAGCTGCCAAAATGCAATTGGTTGACCAGAGAATGCTGTCATTCATTCCCTATAAAAATGTCCCCATTGTTGAGTAATAGCTATTTTTGCTTTAGTAGTTTTGACGAAGAGGTGGGTTTTTTTTAATGGTTTAACACCATTTTTCAGCACAATATAGGCTATACATGGCGGCCAGTATTAATGGTGGAGGAAGAACCCGGATAACCCCCGGAAAGAACCACCGACCCACGAGAAGCTACTGTCAAGCTTTCTCACATAACAACATTTGCCGAATCTTAGACTCGAACACACGCAGACAGAGGTGAGATGGCAGTGGTCCGTAACGGACAGCACTTTAGACCACTCAGCCACTCGGGGCCCCACGAAGAGGTGTAAAAGTGTTAATTAGTTTGCATTTACATTGGATAACAATACATGGAAAAGTAAGGCTTTTACCAACAAAGAGAAGCTTGACACCAGACAGGATTGAGTCCAGTGTTAAACAGTCGCAGTTAAGTAGAGATTTATGTTTTAACAAGTTGTCTGAGGACATCTTTTGCTACTATCACAGAAAAGAGCTGAAAATAGAACCAAGGCATTATTATGATTCACAGATTAACGTTTAGAAGTATGAAATTTATACAGAAACCATTTATTGATCTTAGGATGTGCAGACAAAATGATCTCGCCCAAATATTTTGAATATTTTAAACCATTGCATAATTTTATTGAAATTATATGTATTACTGATTCATTGCATTTGATCGGTTAGTGCATTGTGTTAATACTTGTGCGATTCACTAGACATGTATACTTTCTGAATAAAGTAAAATATACATGCAATCTGTTTTCACTACAGGTGTATTTCTCCTTTAATATTTTTTATTTAAGACAGCAATTAACTGCATCAGTGAAGCACATATTTGTGCACCCATTTTATTACTCCCTCCCATCTTGACATTTTTTTGGGCGCATGTGTCATTTTCTTCATCTGACTGACTTGGTCCATTATAAAATGGTTCGGTACTAACATTGTCAGGTTTTATGGACCTGTACCATTGTGTTATAGCTGGATCACATTGTACCTCTATTTTTATAATATAGATTTTGAGATATCTAAATTGTTTATTCCATACAACTGAATATATTTAAGTAACTGTTAGATATAAATATATAAAATGTACCTATTAAACTTTGTTGGATATTATGTTACTATCCAAATGTGTTATAATTTGCAAACAATGAAAGTACTCGGGCACTCATGTCTGTATTTCATCCTATATTAATATAAAATTGAGGTTTATGTATAATTCTGACACTGATTTGGGTAAAAACAACAACATACACAAGTGCCAAGAAAAGTTTAATATTGAATGTCTTGTATAGTTCATTTCATAAAATGTAATCAATATAACTGGACCATAAGTATTTTGTCAGATATAATGCGCTGGCTAAAATGATTTTATTATTCTTAACTCTACTAGTCACAGACCAGAAAGCTTACGCAATGGTCTGTTTGTCATGCCATTAGCAAAAGTAAGTTGCCACTATCTTAAACTATTTGAAGGATTGCCATGAAACTTTAGGTAAGCGTCCATCCTATGGTCAAGTTGGACATCTTGAAAACTTTGCTACTGCTACTCTTGTATTTATGGCCATTGTAAAATCTGTATCATCACTACTTCTTCTAGATGGCTGGTGAGATCAACATTGTATTTATGGCCATTATAAAATCTGTATCATCACTACTTCTTCTAGTTGGCTGGTGAGATCAAGATTGTATTTATGGCCATTGTAAATTCTGTATCATCACTACTTCTTGTAGATGGCTGGTGAGATCAACATGTACATTCATCCTGAATAAAATGTCATACCAGTATGGAGTTTTCATTGAAAGACTTCTTATGATGTCTAGCTTGTAATGAATGGAAATGGTGCCAGTCTGTATTCAAATATGGTAACCTATCCTGAAAATAAATTAATTACTATTCCTTTAGATCGAGTCAGCTCAGTATGTGGTTTCCTCCAAAAGACTTGCGACGTCTTGTTGGTCCTAAATGAAAATGGTGTCAGTCTGATATTCATCATATCCACCACCACACCTAATATCCTTTTTGCATTGAATAATATCAGATGGTTTCAAAACTAAACTAAAACCGGTGTATCTTCAATTACTGCAAATATATTTCAGCCAGTACAGCATCAATCTTTAGAACAACTCTTCTATATTGGTCACCATTCAATTAGTTTACTAGGAAGAAATCATTTGTGGTGTCCATGATTGTATGGAAACCTGTTCTTGATGAATTGGATATGAGATGGAATGATCCATCTATATTCCCTACCATGCTGCCATAGGATATAGTGCCTGTATGCAGCATGTTCTGTACCATTTACCGTATTTTCGCGCATATATCCCGCACACGCAGATAATCCGCACCCTCATATAGCCCGCGGGTTTTGGGGTTTTGTGTAAAAAATCGTTGGCATAACCCGCACCTTTGTATAACCCGCAACCATAGATATATTTATACAGCTACAATCGGAAATGAAATCAATTACAGGATCACGGGGCTTCGCTGATGTAGCAAACTGCGATTCTGTTTTCCGTTTTGGTGACAAAATATACCATCTGGTGATATTTGTGGCGACACCAATTTTGGCTGATAAAAACCGTATATACAGTCTTGCGTTTGGAGTAGAGAAAATCAAAGGCACCATGACAGGAAACAATGTACTGGAATATATTGTTAAAATAACAAGTCCTTGTCTCATACTGGCAAACCACACTAACAGTGCACTGTTATATCATAATCCGCTAATGATGATATCTGGCCTTATTACTTTATGCAACTGACTAGTCAAAATCCGAATCCGCAGAAGGCGGAAACGTAAAATGAGTACAGTCAAGCAGATGACACTAATTTAAAAACAAATACCAGATGGAAGAAGAAAAAATACGTTTGCTGACACTTCAAAGAGAACTGATTACCTTTGAAGCACTGATATATACTAAACAAATAAATCAAATCTGTTTCAATGTTCTACAATTATCTGAAGTTGCCGCAGCAATAACAAACAGGTATTTGTTTCACCCTTCAACTGGAGCCTTTAGCGGCGCCATCATCAAAGTAAGCCGACGACCTTTGCTCAATAAAAGTCAGGAAAAACACGGTACACAGTGCTTGTGTGCGTAGGAGCTGTGCCTCAACTACAGGCTACATAAACACGGACATTTTTAAATAATCTTGTATTCTTGTGAAGTGTAGATTCGAGTTTAAATAATTTCTTTCTGTTTAATTTAAAAAATGCCGAAACGAAAGTCTTACACAGCCGACTTCAAGCTAACTGCCATTGCGTATGCTGAAGTGCATGGCAATAGAGCCACAGGCACAAAATTTGATATTGATGAGAGTGTAATCCGAGGTTGGAGAAAAGAAAAAGGAACGTTGGAGAAGATGAATCCACGAAAACGTGCTCGTCGCGGACCTAAAGCAAAGTGGCCTCACCTTGAAGCTGACCTGAAGCAGTGGATCGTGGCCCAGCGGTAAAATTAGGTACCGTAGTTATTTCGATTGAAAACAGAAAATATTGATTATGAAAACGTGACGGATACGAAATTTTAAGTTTTTATCCCGAAATGTTGATTTGGTCCCGATACCGTAAGTTGTTGTAAAGTCACCGTAGTAGCCATAATATCCAACCCTAGCAAAACAAAACTAGAACAATATATGTTATGTAGTTAAGTTTTTCAAACAATATGTTGAAATATCATTATGTGTAAAAAAATTGTGATATAGCCCGCACCCTTATATAACCCGCACCCCCCCCCTGCGGGGTTTGTAAAATCTGGTATAACCCGCGGGATATATGCGCGAAAATACGGTATTCTTCCCTTGGAGATGTATCAAGTCAATCAGTCTGCTGCATGTACAGCACAAAGAAATCTGTGATAACCAGTCCATTTCCTGTTTTTAGGGGGGAAAAGAATTTGTAAATTGTCTTAAATGAACCATATTACTTACAATTGCCCAGTTTAAGTTATGTGCTCTTAAACTCACCTTTTTCGACTGCAAGAACAAACTTAGAGACCTAATAATGTTTTGTACCTTAAATGTTTTCAGCACGTTGTATGTTTTCCAATTTCATGGTTTTTGTTTTTTTTTTTTCTGTATTGTAATCATATCATTATAGATGTTGTAAAATGCTTAGAGCTTCTAAAAATTAGGCGCTTTACAAAGGCCTCATTATTATTATTATTATTATTATTATTATTATTATTATTATTATTATTATTATATACAGAATGTTTTATTTAGGAAATTATTATGTTTGCAACCATGTAATTACTCATTATGACAATTTTTAGTAATTACCCTGCTGGATTATTCATGTTTGTTAGTGCATAGCCTGTCTGTAATTCAGTTGTACTTGTGCCCAATGTTCTTTACTGAAGACGAGCCTGGATCTGACTGAAATCTGTAAATCTTCTGCTTTTTCTGAAACCCTATATAATGTCAATAAAAAATGACAGGCAAAGTGCATAAGGTAATAACATGATGATGGATGGAAGTGCTTTTTGATCCATGGTTAAATTAAAGTTTATGGTTTTTAAAGAGAATTAGGAATTGCAATAACTGTGAGAATTAATTTTGTTTTGAAAGAACATCTGTATCTCCTGAGAGAAAATTGTTTTGCAAAAAATGGGCTATGTATGTACAGGTCTTTGACTGTTACAATGCTGGGACTTCATCTCATAGCAGACCTCAGTATCAGTAGGCATTTGAGCAGCAGACACACCGGGCTGGAAAAGACCCTCATGGGGGTGGGGGGTGACCAGTGGATTGGGGTTGGCTAGTTCTTCAGTTCTTGCAGTTTGCTGCAGAAGTCTGAAAAAAGCAGAGTACATTATTTACATATATTTTTTTTAATGAATGTGAATATTTTTCAAAAATAATATTAAGTGTGACATGTAAAAAGAATACCTTTTTTCTTTTCTTTCTTTGTTATCCATTAAATTACATTTATGAAATACATCTTTGACTTTACGGCAGCTCAGTTAGTAAAGTGCCTGACTCGTAATCCAAGCATCTTGTGCTCAGCACTAAACAATGCTACCCTGGGTTGGCTGCCACTAGGTGTGCAATTGGGAAGACCTCGTAGCTCCCATCTCCTTGTATGATATACAATGTTTAAAGCACTGATAGAAAACATAACTAATGTACTACATGAGCAAAATCATGATTTTAAAACAACATTAACAATGCCATAAAAAGAAAAGATAAATTTATTAGAATATTTCGGGGTCAGGGGGTGGTCTACATATAGAATACACATTGAGAATATTTTGTTATCATCCATGTTAGTACAGTGTGACATATATTATCATTTAGAATGAGTCCACCAAAGATACGCTATAAACTATGCAAGGTTTTGTAGTGATGATACATAAATACAAATGGTTCTATATATGGTTGAGTGCATACTATATAAAGCTTTCATTTATGTCATGATGCACATCAGTCATATGACGGGATCACAGAGATGTTACTCTTTTAGGCAAATTTGATTGAAAGTTTCTTCTACACTTTTCCATAATTAATCAAGAGTAAAAAGAAACCATTTTATTTTTAACAACTTCCTGTTGTAAACTACTTGTCTTTCAGTTCGAATTGGCAGGCTCACTCTAGCTTCACCTACAACTATTGGTGGATTTTTTAATAGGTTTATAGGTATTAAATGTAACCAGTAATACTGAATAACAATAAATTAATTTTCACAAGACCCAAAAGTGCGCTAAATTGGAATTTAATGGGGTTTTATTACAAAATGGTGATGCTTTGTTTTTTTTTAAACAGTAAAAGTACCACCTTTTTCATAAGATTATTATTCCTAGCTTGATAATTTACATTGGCCCTAATATGCCATTCTTCCTGCCAACAGACTTAGCTGTTTCTTCAGCCTCAAATGAATGACCCCTTAGAACTCACGATCTCTCATCCAACTCTCTCTTTTCCACGTTCTTCTCCACAAACTTTAGTCACTTTCTCCATAGCATTTGCTTTGGGCATTTGCATATTTCTTTAGCATGTACAATTTTCAAATCCAAATATGCTATTCAGTGTTTTGCAAGTGAATATTGGCTGATACCACACAGCAAGGTCTTTGCTTACTGGAACTGAACTGCATGAAGTAGAGTGAACACTCACTAAGCAGTGCTTGAATTGCAGCTGAGTGGATGCAGATGTAATTAACGGTATTTGAAGCCAATGAAAGTGTATTGTAAAATTTGTTTACCCAATAAGACATGCTGATTAATGTCCATATTTCAAATAAGATACCACAATTGGATAGCAGTGCGTTTAATCAGAGTATATCATGAGGTCTGATTGTTTTGGGAGAGGGCAAGGTTCAAAGAAAGAGGAAATTAATCTTGGCCTTTTTATAAACTCGCTTTAATGGATCTTAAGTTGCAAACAATTTCAGTTGTTCTCTATCCTAATGTGAAAGAATATCTAGATACCTATTTTTAATAATAAACAGTCTACTATTGGAAAACTTTTCCTGGAAATTTAATACAATTATAAAATTATTTACAAGTCAATGAGTGTTGTAATATTTTGATCGTACAAATATACAAGTACATGCAGAAGCTAAGATCAAGTAGATTCTGTCAGGAGTTGGTGTCTTTGGTACCTCTTTCCCTCCATAACTTGCAAGAAGCATGGTCACTAGATAGCATAAAAAAATGAAATTGTATTTTAATGGTTTGGGCAAAGGGGGTTGGATGCTAACAGCTTTTAGTGATACACAAGTCTGATGCTAAAATGACACAATGAAGAGTGATATAAACCTTCAATCTATTCCCTGATTAGGAACATTTTGTTTCAAAGAAGAAGAGTTTGCAGACTAAGGCAAAGCTGCTAATAATAAACTTAGAAAATCTTAATTTTTAATACTTCCTGGCATGCACAAATTCATCAATTCTTTCATTTTTAATACTTCATGGCATACATAATGCAATAGCAAACTTGCTATGGTGGCTAGGCTTCACAATCAGCCATCTTGCAGAGACCTCATTATTTTCAGCGAAAGAGAAGAGGAGACTATAGAAGTCCAAATGTAGGATTATTTTGCCAGCTAGCAAATACCTGGCAATATGTCTGATTGCATTGCCATTTATCACATACATAATATGAGTCGGTATGAAATGATATCACAATGATTCTAGAATGTTTTAGCTTCATTGATAGAAACATTCAGCAATGATGCATCATGCAAACTGGTCAATATAGTAAAGATAATCAAAGTTATAAATTTATCAAGATAATGGCTTACAACTGGCTCGCATCTGTAAAATAAAAGCTAAAGCCGGGGATAAGGGTGAGTTTTAATTGTGTGATTCAATGATTTGATTAAATGGTATCATTTAAGTTATTGTGTGACATGTACATGTTTGAAATTTTAGTTAATGTTGCAAATTATTTTTATAAGCATGTTTCCAAGTTATGTGGGTGCAGATTGGTAGTGTACTAGGTAATGGTAAATATTAGACTTTACATATCTCTTAAGAAAATATCATGCATATTTTAACGAGTACTGTCAAGTTAAAATATGGTGTCAAAATGTACATGAATCAAGGTCACATCACTTTGAGATTGCTTAATTAAGTTCAATCTTGCAGTGTTTGCTGTGATCATTTCCATTTACTGGTTGGTATTTTTGCAAAACTTTTTTCCCACAAAAACTATTTATTAAAATGTGATCTAGGAGTAGTAGCTCATACCATCAAGGGTAGAACCAGCCAATTTCATAAGAATACAGTTTTTCTTTTAAAGTAGGCGTGCTTCTGACATTATAAGCATATAGACAATGCTTATGATATTTGTTTTGTAATTATTATAGTATTACCTTAATTATTTTTATTTATCGAAGGATAAACAACGAGAAAGTATTCAATATGCCGTCACTCCTGGAGATGATGGGGGTAAGAAGAAGTCAAAGAAGACTGCAAAGAAGGAGCGGATGGATGAACTTAAACAAGAGTTGGATATGGATGAACACAAAATTCCTGCCAATGAATTATATGCAAGGCTTGGAACAGATCCAGATATGGTGAGAAATTAAAATTGTCAGATTATTTTGCTTTCAAATACAAAGTACAAGATAAAATATTAGAAGACTACAAATAGATCTTTCTTAGTGTACAACACTTATTGAAAAACTTTAAATGAAAGTTAAAGTAAGACAAGCATTAGCAGATCAAGGATAAATTTAAAAAGAGATGCCTGAATTGAAGGAAGACACAGTTTGGTTACTGTGGAAATGCCTGCATTAGCACATTGATGAAAAGTACAATATGGTTACTGTGAAAATGCGTGAATTAGCACATTGATGGAAAGCACAGTATGGTTACTGTGGAAACGCCTGAATTCGCACATTGAAGGAAGTCACAGTATGGTTACTGTGGAACTGCCTGCATTAGCACATTGATGGAAGGCACAGTATGGTTGCCATGGAAATGCCTGAATTAGCACATTGAAGGTAGGCATAGTATGGTTGCCGTGGAAATGCCTGAATTAGCACATTGATGGAAGGCACAGTATGGTTACCATGGAAATGCCTGAATTAGCGTGAAATCTAATATAGCCACAATTTGGCCATTTTGAAAGTCTTGTCACTGAATACATGGTGTTTTCACTAACAGAATTTATATGATGTCTACTTTCCTTATAGTGGTAAAGGTGCTTATCTGATTTCCAATATGGCCACCATGACAGCCATCTTGAAGATATTGTCATTACAGAAAGTAATTTTACATGAGGTTTTCATCAGAAGATTTCTTATGATGCTTGGTTGTCTGATATGTTGCTGATACTAAAACGTTGTTTCCTTGAGGGAGGACATATTGTTTTAATTATGTAATACCTGTCACTTTTGGATGCCCTCATCCAACCCCACTTTGATGTTGGTCTTTTTCCAAATGTTCTTTATAAAGAATGAGGGCATGGTTTTGTGCATGGGCTGATGACTTTGTATGGCTGGGTCAATAAAACATTCTAAAATTAATTAGTACAGGAGGATGGTGCAAATGGCATGGACAAGGTTGTTCCAATTGTGGAAAGAATAAGCTTGGTAATAGTGATAAGGAAGTGTTTCATTATAAAAAAAAAATTGGTTGAAAATTTTAGATCTTTTCTTCTCTCATGCAGTTAGAATATGGTCGGTGGCATCAAAGAGAATCCTGCACTGAATATGGTTATTTATATATTGTTATTTTGAAATGCAATTAAAATGCAAAATGGACTTTGTAAGCAATAGATTACTCATGTTATTAAGAATTTGTTCAAAATGGAGGGCCCTGTTTGTCTTAACCTGGCTGAAAAGCTACATCATACTACATCAGTGAAAACACTGAAATGTGTGTGCATAACAGTTTGGAGAAATTGATTGTTCTCATTTGGATATCTTTTGATCTAAAGCACATATAAATCATCATGAAAGCCAGTATGTGTGTGTAATATTCCTGGGTTCTCTGTTTGCTGAAATTCAAATAAAAGTTCATATACTTTTCATATTTGTATGCGTGAAAATTGAACTGGCTGAATCCTTGGTATGCAAGTTTATGTAAAATTCTTTTATTTTAATTTTCAAACTTGTAATGTGCAGTCTATCGAAAGAGCTTAAAGCAATTGTAATAGAATTAGGTGAACATGCACAATTTAGACCTTTGCAGACCAGCCAAATATATTTGTTAATCAGTTGTGGGAGCCTAATGATCAGAAGACAGATTGCGTTATTCGACACCTTCATTTGAGAAACGGGGCCCCGAGTGGCCGAGTGGTCTAATGCGCTGTCCGTTACGGACCACTGCCATCTCACCTCTGTCTGCGTGGGTTCGAGTCTAAGATTCGGCTAATGTAGTTAAGTGAGAAAGCTTGCCAGTAGCTTCTCGTGGGTCGGTGGTTCTTTCCGGGGTTTTTCCGGTTTCTTCCTCCACCACTAATACTGGCCGCCATGTATAGCCTATATATTGTGCTGAAAAATGGCGTTAAACCATAAAAAACGAACAAACATTTGAGAAACAATGTTTGGTACGATTTTAGTCCATCATAACATAAATCCGTGTATGTAACACTTGCATGTTTCAGCATTTTGTTGTTAGAGGATTACAAAACTCTTTCAGTAGTCATCATATATCATCCTGTTCAGATATAATTTTACTATTATTTTCATTATCTTATGGTAATATTTAATATTTATGTTGAATAAGTATTAGCAATCTAATGATCTAATGTTATAGAATATATTAGTGATAAGTAAAACACAATGTTCTCAATTGTTACATTGAAAAAGTATTATTATTGGAATTGCAACTTTTTCTAAAAGGAAGGAGTCTTGGACTGCAGCTTTCAAAATCTTCTGAAAACTGCATAAGGAACCCCTCATTTTTTGAGGGGAGGGAGGATTATGTTATCCTACCAGTGTGTGCATTTGCAAGTCCTGCACTATTTGAGACACCTGTGCATGTACATATATATATATATATATGACATTGGAGATGTACTGACAAGTTAGAAAAGTAAAAATATAGAGCTTTTCTGACATTGTCTGATTTCTTTTACTGTGAATCATTATGTTGATTTATTAAAAATTACCCCAAATCTACAGAAAGAAAACTTGAAATTGTGGAAAAGCCCAGTATTTATTTCGTTTTATAAGATCTGGTGTTTTTGAATTTCAGGTGAACGAGTGCAAAATGCTACTTTTTCATCTCAATATTATTACACTGTCCAGCATGTTTATTTGCACCATTTCAGCTTGTTTAGGAGAGAAATAGAATGCATCTAGTGGCAGTCTTATGTGTCATGGGTAACAAGGTCACTAATACTGCCAGGTCTGGTGATGCAGGCAAACATCTCTTAATTGTAGATGTAAACTTTGCCTGCAAGAAGAATAAGTTATGAGATAAACACAATAAATTTAGAAGGAAATATAGTGCCTATTTTATCAAAAATTGATGTGGCTTACCTTGTGCATTTTTTTCAGGGCCTTAGTCCAGAGATGGCCAGAGACATTTTGCACAGAGATGGTCCAAATGAGCTAACACCTCCTAAAACTACACCGGAATGGGTTAAATTTTGTAAACAGATGTTTGGAGGTTTTTCATTACTCTTGTGGATAGGGGCTATACTGTGTTATATTGCTTATTCAATTCAAGCAGGAGCCATGGAGAATGCACCAGGAGACAATGTAAGTTGTCATAACAAGAAAATTAGTCTACCTACATTCAGCTTGTTGTTGAATTCCTTTGCCATTAACTAAATTTTGATTAAACCAGAAGGTTAAAGGTACTAGAGATAAATAAGATGTTTCAATAGCTAATAAATTCTTGTCCATATATTGCCATATATTCTTGCTCATAAATTCTTTTGCCCGTATAGATTTTAACTTGTTGAAATGGAACTATTTTATATCCTTATCATCAGATAACTGGTACATATATATTAACAATGATTCAATGGTTGTTCCAAATGAACTCGAATCTTAAATTTGCTAATGTACTAATGGTCTTAAATGTGCCAATGTGAAATTTGACATAGCACAATGATATAATCCATAATATCTTTTAATAAATTCACAAGAATCTCCAAATAGTTTTAGTCTAAAATGTCAATGAGCACTTTGTAATTCCAATAAATAATTTAAATATAGAATTCATTTCAAATTATACCTTATATACAACTAAAAGTGGGTAGAGTATCCACCTTGTCTGTGGTATCTTAGTGATATGACTAAAATTGTTAATGCTATGTTAAGAATGTGTAAAAAAAAAAAAAAAACACAAACATGCTTATTAATAACTTTTATGACAACAACCTTTTTTAAAAACCTGAAACACAATAAAATGACCAGGATGTGAGTCATAAGTTTATTTCCAGAACATTCTAAGTTTCTAAAAGAAAATGAACTTGAATATCAGTAAAAAACAGAAAAATGACATTAGTCAGGTAGCTTGAATTCAATCCTCAGTTATGGACAATGGTGTTGAACACAATACAAATTAAATATACATAACATGTACTGGGAAAAATCAGTCACAGGAAATGTTTTCTCATGGATAACTTTCAATTTTGAGAATTTCATCCAAATCTAGAATATTTATGGTGGTTTTTTCTCTCCATTTCAGTTATATTTAGGTATTGTATTAACAACAGTAGTGATTGTAACTGGTTGTTTCTCCTATTACCAAGAGGCCAAAAGCTCAAGGATTATGGACTCGTTCAAAAATTTGATTCCTCAGGTGAGTATATTGAACATGTTCCATAAATATTATACAGATTGTCCCTTCCTGATTAAAAGTTGGAATCAAACATTTCTTTCGTATGTTGTTCAAAGTTTTTATCTGGATAAGGTAGGTGTTCCAGTCCTATATACATGTCTGTAAAGCTTGTGGCATATTAAGGTCCTGTATTGAGTTGTTTGAAAGTTCGATATTTACAACATCTTTTGTTTTAGTAGTTCCTGCTTCACATTTGGACACATGAAGATTGGTCATTATAATGTTATTTTTATGTTTTATTTCTGTTTCAGTATGCACTCGTCGTACGAAATGGTGAAAAACTGAACGTAAGAGCTGAGGAATTAGTAGTAGGTGATGTAGTTGAAATCAAATTTGGAGATAGAGTGCCAGCCGATGTCAGAGTCATAACCGCTCATGGATTCAAGGTATTCTGCTTCCTTCATATCCGAGTGAAGGACATGTTTATAGCAAGAGTTTCAATAGTAAACTGTTTTATCTCAGCAGGTGGCATTTTATGTAAAAAGGTATTCCCTTATTTAAGGTATATGGAAGTCTTGGAGTGTACCAACTTTTAGTGAAACAGTCTTAAATGAACCACATGATACTAGAACTCAGTATAATGATGTCCATGGATGCCATAGAATATACCACCTTATAATGAGACAGCCATGTAATGAAGCACATTATACAGTACTCTATTATTATATTTTATGTCCTTGGTAGTCCTGGAATACACCAACTCTAGTGAGACAGCTATGTAATGAGCACATGATACAGTACTCCCTTATTAGAATTCAGTCTTCGGTAGTTCTGGAATATACCAACTCTAGTGAGACAGCCATATAATGAAGCACATGTTGCAGTACTCTCTTATTATATTTTATGTCCTTGGTAGTCCTGGAATATACAAACTCTAGTGAGACAGCTATGTAATGAGCACATGATACAGTACTCCCTTATTAGAATTCTGTCTTCGGTAGTTCTGGAATATACCAACTCTAGTGAGACAGCCATGTAATGAAGCACATGTTGCAGTACTCTCTTATTATATTTCTGCCATTGGTAGTCCTGGAATATACCAACTTAGTGAGACAGCCATGTAATGAATCACATTATACAGTACTCTATTATTAGAATTCTGTACTTGGAAGTCCTGGAATATACCAACTCTAGTGAGACAGCCATGTAATGAAGCACATTATACAGTACTCCCTTATTATAATTCTGTCTTTGGTAGTCCTGGAATATACCAACTCTAGTGAGACAGCCATATAATGAAGCACATTATACAGTACTCCCTTATTATAATTCTGTCTTTGGTAGTCCTGGAATATACCAACTCTAGTGAGACAGCCATATAATGAAGCACATTATACAGTACTCACTTGTTAGAATTCTGTACTTGTAGTATACTACCTTGTAGTGAGACAGTGTGTTAATGAAGTATTGATGCAGCACTCATTGTAATGCTGTCCATTGTGGAATATACCACCTTGTAGTGAGAGAGCCTTGTAATGAAATACATGATACAGTCCTTCTTCATTATAATATCATCTTTGGGAGTCATGGAGTGTACGACTTCTGATACAAACCTGTAATGAATCACTTGATAAAGTAATTGTGAAAGTTAATAATTATAATTTCATCAATGAACATGATATGGAAACAGAGAATGGTTGTGGCTGAAATTAAAATAAATTACAGTGTACCATGAGATCTTCATCTCTTCAGGAACATATTAATTAATCACAATAGCTAAAGAAGTAAATTTTGTCTCTGTCTCAGGCTCAGAGATCACCTGCCAGTGTTAGTTATTCAGACTTTAATGTTTTAATTGTTTCTGGCATAAGTATAATTCATAGATGTTTCTCTACCTGTTTTCACTTTGATTAGTGTACAAAATTAAGGTTTTTCATTCACAGGTGAGTAGTTAGGATAAGAAAGGCTGACAAAGCCTTTGTTATTAAACCTTGTGAATTTGTTTCTTCTCAGAAAGTATCACAAATGTATGTGTAAGTGGGAATATAAAAATGTCCAATGGGATACTGGTACCATGTATTTCTAATGCACAAAATTTACGTGAATGGGTTGATGTCCTTTTTGTTATCTATGGTCCACTGAGACTGTGCATAAACCAGGAAAGAGTACTTCCTTTATCCTCTTCCTATGATTTCTCAAAATCTCAGAATGTATGTAATACTGGGATTGAATGCATTCCCAAAACAAAAGGGTAGGATAACTCCTTACTAAAGAAAGAAATCACCCTTGAAGAGGAAACTGTCTTCTCATCAGATCAAGTATGCTCATAAAGATAAGAGGGGGAAAAGTCTTCCATGATAACAAAAGGGTAGCATCTGTTATTAAGGGATTATCAAATTGATGCTGTGTTGAATTTGACCTTCCATTATACAAGGGGACATCACCTTCCCTGACAAAAATAATTCACCTTTATAGAATGGCTTTAAGCTTGGTGCTGGGATAGAATGCTAACCCCCCCCAAAAAAAAAAAAAAAATATTGAAGGGATTATCATGGAAGGAAATTATCCCTAAAAAGCGTCGGCAGTAAAGAAATTTTCCTTCTAAGAAGGACAGTCCATCGATGTCTTTACTTTCCAGACATTGATGATAGTTCCAGGTCTAATGTCCTACATACCACCATGGATTATTGTGACTTTCTATATTAGTAAATTAACTGAATTTGCCAAAAATCAGGAGGGATTCTTCTTCTTCCATTTTAGCATGACTATAGGAGTCTTTGTCAGAGTGATGGGAGTAATAGCTGTATACTTGTACATCAATAACTGGTTCCTCTATATACAACAGCAACTGTTTGTGTGAAGTGACTTAGGATTTGGGCCAAGCCTAGGGAAATCGGATCACATTCCTTCTCCTAGATATTTTTTATTTTTATTGTTCTATTCTAGCTGAGAATAGTTCTATAATTTGTATAATAACTAGTCAAATTTTTTACAATTTTTGTATAATGATAAGTTGGCCATTGAATCTTTTAACTCCTGAATCGGGTTAGTGTTAAATCTAATGAATTCATGAAAATTTATGGAAGCTGGTCATTTATAATAAAGTATCTTGTACATCTTTTTTTCCGCTTAGGTTGACAACTCTTCACTTACGGGAGAATCAGAGCCCCAGTCCAGGACTGCTGACTTCACAAATGAAAATCCACTGGAGACCAGAAACTTGGCTTTCTTTTCTACCAATGCTGTGGAAGGTAAGGAGCAGTATAATTTGTCAATTCCAAGTATGTTTCATGTATTCTTTAGTTTACATGTTTTCCACTGAAGTAGTTTACGTTTAGCCACTGTAGTATATTTTATTACAGTAGTTGAAGGGTATTGAGCTATGATGGAAACAAGAGCTACCACCCAGTACATGTTCTTTAAGATTTATTGGAGATTATATCTGGTTCTTTGTAACCAGAAACTTGTGAGCTCATTCAGTTTGTGCAGTGATGTTGAGTACTTGACACATCCCTTTTCCAATGCAAAAATGATTTAGTGCCAGAATTTTAATAGTACATGTAAACCTGCTCCCTCAGTGTAGTGTTACGAGTCTATGCTTTTAAGATAAGTAACAGAAGAGAGGGACGACAACAAGCATTGTAAAATTTAACAAATAATATATTTCCCTGAATACAAAATGAAAAAATTAGAAGAAAAAAACCTTACTATATTATAAAAAAGAAGGGGGGGGGGGGTGATGATGCTTAGAATGCACATTTTAGAAGTCCTCTTCAGGACTAAATTTTAATTTTAAAGCACTTTAAAACTGACCAAGTCAGCTGCCATAATGCATGTAGAATTTAAAGCATTGATTACTCATTACAACTGCAGGTGACACAATGCACTGGTGCCACTTATTGATATGATACACATCCTTTGATATGATACATATCAATCGATACACATATGAACTTGGTGCTCTTTCCACCATTGGAAGGAAGATGGTGCCCATTTATGTATGGTGACATGACTGGTTGTATTTCTAGTATGCTGATTTCACATAGACATATAGTTATCATATATGTATGTGCAATTCTCGTCATTGACAAGATAACAAAAATACTTTCAAACAGACAACCTATTGGTTGTCAGTGAGTTTTACTCAGCATTTTAGGTTATTTAATACAGACTCCATTTAACTCACTTAAGCCAGCCACTAGGCCCTTTATTTTGCAAAACATAAAATGCTTTGAAAACATCTAATTAACAATTTAACATCTCACATCAATTTGGATGACATTAAGATGTTATCTTCTAAACAGAAGAAACAATGCAATTTCCTGGTGTATAGAAAATATTGCCTTGAACAAAGATGGGAATGGAAATGAGGATGAATAGCAACAAAATCTATCATATTATACTTCCTGCAGATACAAAAGACTGATGCAATTGCAGGTGATTGTTTTTGTTAGTGGAGAAGGAAAACTATTGATAACATCCAATCTTATTCTATATTTTTTAAAATTTACACAATGTGATAAACATGGCTTGTTTGAAACCTGCATCCTGTGCACTGATTCTGTTCTAATATTATTGATTCAATTATCTCCACTTGAAAAGAGAAATTTGAACTTTGTTCCACATATACAATTTAAGGAGAGTTGCAGCCAGGGTTTTATCTAAAGGTGAATCCTCTCCTTGTTAATGAATAAGAGGAGAGTAGACAAGGAGGGGGATGAGGAAATAGTGATTGTTCAATATTTACTGAACATTTAAATATGACTCTCTTCAATCCTGCTTGACTTCTTAGAGCTCTTGTGAAATCGATCTTTATAAGATGTCACTTTTAGTTGTATAAGCAATAAGCTCTTAATTTATTCTGAGCATACTATTCCTTGTATGTATTTGAATATTTGTCTGTGCTTCCTTCTGAAGGGGCATATACATAGTTAGCTTTGTCAGTTTGTAAATGTTGGTAAACGGATCTTTATGGCTGTTATGTATAATGTTCCAGAGTTCACATATAATATCTTGTGGTAATATCTCCTCCGAAATAGGATATTTTTTAGTAACAAAAACTTCCTTGTTTCAGTATTTTACTGACTATTATGCCAGATCACTTGTCTGTTACATGATGCTATATTAGGGTTTCTAGTCCATCAGTACCATAGTCTGTTACATGATGCTGTATTAGGGTTTCTAGTCCATCAGTACCATAGTCTGCTTGTGCAGAGGTATTCATGTAAATATCATTTCTTCTTAATTTCATTTTTTTTTTTATTCCTTTTTATTTAGCCCTAATATGGGACATAAGATATGGTTTTGTAGCATATGATATTGCTAATTTGGTTGATGAAAAAAATGAAAATTGCATTCTACTTTTAAATTGTCTGTATTTTAATTAGGCCCAGCTTTCTGCCATTGCTACATTTAATTTAGTTTAAACTATATTTATTTGCGAAAGTTTATCAAATGCAATTACAAACATCTGATTTGGTGGATTTAATAGATAGCATAAGCTTATTTATACTGTCTCTCCCTACATTTAATTTCAAAATACTACTGAAATTCACCATCAATTTTTGTCCATCTAACATGTACATCTGACTTATATTTAACACCATGTCTGGCTAAAAAAATAGCCTCTGGTATCTCCATTCATACTTTCCCAGCTCCAGTAATTCCATATACTTCATAACTTGAAAAAATATTGTCATCATGACTATCATCTGCTAGTATTTCCTGAACAAAATCATGACATGAAGATGAACCATATGGGATATGTAAGTAGTCTGTATTTTACACATACATTTGTAAAACCTCTTTGATGGAAGGTTCAAACCATGCAATAATGCTTATTCCAGGGCACAGTGTGCCAATCAGATTTAGATCAACAACCATTTATATCATACTTGAAGAATCCAGATGTGTAAACAGTTGACTACCTGAAAATCAGATGTCATGACAGGAATGGTTAAATAAAAATTGTACATTTGACTTGCCACATTTTCATATGGTGGACTTTCAACTAATTTGTGGGAGTTCTTACGCATTACTGTTCTCAGATATGTTAATCTGTGCAAATGTTGCACAATTCACTCAGTTGCACACCCTGACCACATATCTTTTTAAGTACTATCAATTAAAAACTTTCTTGTGAAGTTTCTTTCTTATGCTGTGTATACTTCCTGTTTGCCATGCAGGGAATAATCAACATTAATTTCTGACTGGTGATTATTGTTTGACCTGAACTGAACAAGCAAAAGCCATTAATCAGAGTAACATAATTTACAGTGTGACACACCAGTTGTGAAGCTTTCATATTGACCAAACTAAGACGAGGTACAATTCATTGTATAAACTTTGATTAAAAGGGGTTATTAAAAGATGAGTAAAGTATTTCATTATACATTTGGTATGTATCCTTTATGCTGAAAATGCTGCTGGATTAAGATAATTAGCATGGATTGGGGGGGGGACAGAAAAAGCAGATTACAAACCACGTCTTTTAATTTAATTGAGCATATATTCTCAATAGTCTTTTTTTCATTTCTACTAATTCCATGTGACTAGATGCTGCATCAGATGAATTCTAAATTTAAAGAATAACAAGGCAAATTAATAATAATTATTCATGAGTGCTGAAGACAAAAAATGACTTGCATATAGTAACATATTTTAGCAATTTTAAATCTTGTTTCAACATGTGCATCATTACATCAAAAATATTGGTGCATAGATATATCAATCGTTTCTCCCCTAATTGCAACTCATCTTAAACCCCCCCCCCCCCCTTCCATGTTAGAATGTGAATAACCTTTGTTGGATGATATGTGGCATTTTGTGGAGATTGGCATTTTTTTTGATTTATCAGTAAAGTTAATTAACTAGTTTATTGTTCTATTTTGTTATTTAAATTGAGGCTACAAAATGAACCAAAAGAACAGAAACAGTATATTTCATTGTTTCCAGGTAATTAAGTAATAGTAGAATTTGCTTACACCAGAATTAAAAATGAAAAAGAAACTAAAAGCAGAAAAATAATTAACTTTTAGGATTGATGATTTTCACTGTGCAGTTATAAATAATATGTAGCATTGGTTGTACATGTTAAAAATGTTATATTAAGTTTGACTGACTCATTCTTTGGTTAAGGAAATGCCATTGTCATATTTTCTGCAGGTACTTGCCGTGGTGTTGTTGTCAAGACGGGTGACCAAACTGTAATGGGTCGCATTGCCAACTTGGCCTCTGGTCTTGAAGTTGGAACGACCCCTATTGCTAAGGAAATTGCCCATTTCATTCATATAATTACTGGTGTGGCTGTTTTTCTGGGAGTGACCTTCTTTATAATTGCCTTCATCCTCGGATACTTCTGGCTTGATGCAGTCGTCTTCTTGATTGGTATTATTGTCGCAAATGTGCCAGAAGGACTTTTGGCCACTGTAACTGTAAGTAGCACATTTGACTGTTGCATGAAACTTTAAAAATTATAAGATTTATTACCACACACAAAGGTTAATCTGATTAAAGTAGAAATCTGATTTGAATACGTTTTCCCAGTCGATTTGATGGGAACCAGTATGATTTAATGTTTAAATTGTAGCTTTCAGACTTTTAATCTGAGAAAACGTCACTTGAATCATTTCACATTTCTAACCAACACACGTAAAAAATTTATCTCATAGGTTGCTAACAAGATTTCTGGACATTGCAGAGGTCGCCAAATTGAACCTATATCTGTCTGCCGGATATGTTCACCATCTCAATTTTAATCAGATTAACAAAAAAGTGCTAAGCCTCTTTTTGTGCAGTATAAGATTATCTGTCAGTAAAAACAAAAAAAATGTTCAAATTTTGTCTTCTTACATATTGTGATCCAAGACAAAATTTGCACTTTTTTTTCTGCAGACCACATGAGTGAAAAGTTGCTAAAGACAATGTCGTACAGAGTTATTAGAAAATGCTTTAATAGTTAGTTTTCAAAATCATCAGCTGTCCACATGTTCAGGATATTGATAAGTCTGAGCTTGACATAGTCTCTTGGTGGAAGCTTGCAGATCCTAGGTGTAGGCTAATCATAGTACTGAAGGGGAGGCTTGACATTGTCCCTTGGTGAAAGCAAGCTTGACATTGTCCCTTGGTGAAAGCAAGCTTGACAATGTGCCTTGGTGAAAGCAAGCTTGATAATGTGCCTTGGTGAAAGCAAGCTTAACATTGTTCCTTGGTGGAAGCATGCTTGACAATGTGCTTTGATGTGAGCTAGCTTGAGAATGTGCCTTGGTAAAAGCAAGCTTGACGATGTCTCATGGTGAAAGCAAACTTGACATTATGTCATGGTGGAAGCATGCTTGACAATGCGCCTTGGTTAAAGCAAGCTTGACAATGTGCTTTGGTGAAAGCAAGCATGACATTGTGTTTTGGTGAAAGCAAGCATGACATTGTGCCTTGGGTAAAGCAAGCTTGACATTGTGCCTTGGTGAAAGCAAACTTGACAATGTGCTACGATGAAAGCAAGTTTGACATTGTTTCACGGTGAAAGCAAACTTGACATTGTGCCTTGGTGGAAGGGAATAAAGAAAACATGGATCAAGGAAAATTTCAAACAGATGCTATACAACAGGCCAATAAACTATATTATTCCCAAAGATATGATCATTACAGGGAACATAACACCACCAACACCATTGGCCAAGAAAAGAAAACAGTTGTAGCAAGGACAAAAGAAATACTACTGGTATCAACTGTTTTTCATAAGTCATGATGGAACAGAATAAAATAAATAAATAAACATTAAGAACACCCACCCCCCACCCCCGAAAAAAAAAGTAAACCAAGTCAGGCTATTGGAGAGGCTGGAAGCATGGCTGGCAAGGTGGTCTCCATTTCCCTCCCATGTGGAGCTGTAAGCCCAGTCTGCTTGATGGTTTTGCTGGAACATCAAGAGTAAGAGTAGTTAGAGTGGAACTCACACACTCACTCTCATTTTTAATAGATTATTTATAAAATAATAATAATAAAAACAGGTTTTGAAATTTTGACCCTTTAAAACCCAATTATTAAAAATAATGAACCACTAAAAACAATATATACAAATATACAAAAATTATTCAAAATTAGAACTAAAACGAACCAAGGAAGACCTCATGGAAGAGGTCTGTATTTTTTGAACAACTGGTAAGGGGGATAAAGGAAAAGAAAGCCAACTTAAAGGAATTTTTTCCTGTAGGGAACTGATAACAGACCTGGAAACCCCTAAGCCCTGGAAAACTTGGAAAATATTAGAAAAACGAGAGAAATTTTGACTAAAAATTTGTTGACATAAAATAAACTTACAAACCTTTGGGCATCTTAAAAGTAAGTTAGGGGACACTTCTAAAGCTCAAGTGAGCCATATATGCTGGAAGGACTAGGAAGTATCTACAAATATAATAGGGACATGGACGTAACACAATTAGATAAAGGTTTGAAAAATGTGTGGAAAAGGAAATGACTTGAATGCAAACTTGATTTTTTTTTTGTTGGATTGAATTAATAACTTTGCAAAATGTTAGGGTAACAAGGGTCAGCAGGAGCAGCTTTGTATTATTTGAGTCTAAAATGCATCTTTTGTCACCCCCATGGACTGAGGTCCCATACCCCTTTAGACCCCTGAAGGATTCCAAACCACCATTATCATCTTCAGTTCTTTTTGTAAAGAACTAAAATTTTATCTGCATAACAACATCAGGTTTTCACCAATCTACTTCTATTCATATTTTGTTGATGCTAAATGAAAATGGTGCCAATCATATATTCATTTTGGCTGCCACTGTTGCCATTTTAAAAAAATTTTCATCCCTACTCCTCCTGAAAGTATAATCATGTTAACATGGAGTTTTCACCAAAACATTGTCTGCTTGATACCAAATGAAAATGCCACTCTGATGTCCACTATGTCTACCACAGCAGCTAATTTGAAAATCTTGTCATGGCTGAAGAATATCTAACATGTTTTCAGCATCTGACAATTAATATCATGATGGTTGACAATCTTTGTCGTCCTTTGCTTGAAAGTCATTTTGACCATTAAGCATAAATCCTTTTGAAGGACTCTTTTCTTTTAACCTTCAAATATACAGAATGTACTTATGTTTCCCCAACTAGGTGTGCCTAACTCTGACTGCTAAGCGTATGGCCCGCAAGAACTGTCTGGTGAAGAATTTGGAAGCAGTTGAGACACTTGGCTCCACTTCAACAATATGCTCTGACAAGACTGGCACCCTGACTCAGAACAGAATGACTGTCGCTCACATGTGGTTCGATGGCAAAATTGTAGAGGCAGACACTAGTGATGATCAGTCCAGTGAGTACCTTTTTATTAGCATTAAGGTTAGCGTTATTAATGTGGTTTCCTATATATAAGCTGTGGTGTGTGCCAAATACCTTTTGAGACAATGACATTGTACAAAGATGTCATAGAAGTTCTGCAATACCTTAGATAGCTTCTTCAGTCTGAATAAATATTTATAATATCATTAAATGAAATTGCATCATATTCAGAAATGATATTTTCTTCCAAAATATAGATGTCAAACTATCACATTTCTGGCCTTAAGGGATATTTTTGGGTTTTGCAATTGCGTGTGGCATGTGAATGCATGTGTAATGACTTTAATTTAATAAAATGAAAAGGAGAAATTATGAATTATTAATGATTTAAAAAAAGATAAATATGTTTATCCAGCAATCTGTGTGCTTTAAATTGGCAAAACTTATTTAGAATTAACAAAACTAAAGAATAGAAGGCATGATTTTGCAAAGATTGGGATAGATAACCCTTAACAGCTTTTAATCTCATCATCAGTAGAAGATCTGCAATGTATTACAACACAGAATTGCATGTAGTAGGAAAAATTAATTGGCAATAACTAATTTTCATTATTCACAGCATTGTGACATGCATTTTGGAAACATCTGCCATCATGTGGATTATATGGTGTAGTTGTAATTATTTTTTACATGCTCGTCATTAAGCGGAATATAATGTGATGTTGTTTCAGCCTGCTTTTTGTCAGTTTTGTTTCCTCACAATAACTGAATTTGTCTGCCATCTTGCTGCTAAATTGTCTAGATGGCCTGCACTTGAAGTAAGGAACAATACGGTCAGTTTGGGTGTCAGAGGTCAAGACCACTGTCTCAAATAAGGAAAATGGTTTCTTCACATTAACTTGTTCACCACCATTTCAGACTTTCTCAAAGGTTTTCACTTCTGGTGAAGATTAACCCTGCTAATTTTTAGGGTCAAAATTCAGTGTCGCAGACCTGCACAAAACTTGGATGGCTTGCACTTAACTTATTAATTTTATATTCAGGAAGTCAAAAGTCACATTCACTGACTGAAATAAGAAATGCGGTTTCTGCACACAAAAAAAATGACCACGTACCTTCAGTAATGTTTGTGGATGACTTGCATCCTGTGTAAGAAAAGCAGCCTATTGATTTTGTTTACAAAGAATCCAAAGTGAAGGTTACTGGAAGAAGAGAAATGAATTTAATAACTAGTTCTAGATCATGCTCTTGGAGAGCTTGCATCGAAGTTGTTGATGAGACCTATTGATTTTGGGGTTTAAAAAAACTGGCAGAAAGAACATTGGACTTGCAAATAATTTTTGTTTAGATGAAATTCCTTGACTTCGTGCATATCTTGAACTTTGAGTAATGCAAAAGCTAGACTTTGGAATTGAATGATAAGAGGTCACAGTCACGGAAAGTCTAATAAGAAAATAGTTTCTGCACATTTAGTTAAAGACTGTATAACTTAACCAATTTTTCAGGGTATTGCAATCCATTGGTTAATAATCTCCAAGGAACCATACCCTATTAGAGCCCACATAGAGGAATGTTGACCACAGGGCAGGTTTAATGTGCTTATTCATGGTATTGGTAATATGGGGACTTTAAGATGAGAATTTCCTATTGCTTGAATTCAAAGTATCCATTAAGTAAAAACTTGATAATTGCTCACAATTGGGCAGTCAGGTGATTATTAAGCAATCAACCTTGGGTATTAAAACAATTGCCAAGGTACCTTGCTCTTCCTGCCATTGGTTAATTTTTCCTGGAATAATCATAATCTTGCATTCTGGAGACAATACTTATTGCGCATTTAGATGCTGATTTTACTTTCATGGGGATTGGTCTTGTACCCCTCGCAATTAAAAGTTGATGGAAATCATTGTTTATATATGCTTGCATTTTCACAATGTGCCATTCTTTTATGGTCTATATGAATCTGTAAAATATAGTGTAATTGGATATCATGTAATTTAGTGTAATTGGATATCATGTAATTTAGTGTAATTGGATATCATGTAATTTAATGTAATTGGATATCATGTAATTTAGTGTAATTGGATATCATGTAATTTAGTGTAATTGGATATCATGTAATTTAGTGTAATTGGATATCATGTAATTTAGTGTAATTGGATATCATGTATTTTAGTGTAATTGGATATCATGTAATTTAGTGTAATTGGATATCATGTGCCAGTCATTAGGTAGATAGGTTGACATTAAAAATATTATAGATGTTTGATTATTACTTAGTTTAACAGGAAATATTATAAATGTTAGTTTTATGGGAATGAAGAAATTGATATGACTGATTTCTAATACAAGTTCCAGTTCATACAATTCTGTATGCTCCACCAAATCAAACCAGCAGTGGGGCCATATAGTGTTTCTCTCATCCATCAATGTGCCCATCCCACCTTAAAGTTTCATTTTTAGGGTTATTTCAGGCACTTGGTACATCCATGTTCCTTGAATATATTTCTAGTTAAAATCAAATCAGTAATAATCTTGAATTGATAGTCTACAGTAATGTTTTTAGCGGACAGCGTCTAGTTATAAAATGAATATTGTATAGTGTTGTAAAGATGATGTTGTATACTTTTCTCTCTCATATTTATAATTTTTACTGATCTGTCTTCCTTCAAATGTTTAAAAATGACTGAAGAATTTGGTAAGACTTTAATGTTGAGCCAGATTTCATTGACAAATAATGAGTGGTATGCCTATATGATCTTTTGGTTTTTGTATTATTTTACAGATGAGTAACTTTTTGAGGCATATCAATCATTTATAAGAAGTGATTTAGTCTTGGGCAGTTAGTAAGAAAAAAATGAAAATTATTTCATATTATGCTTTGTTGCATGTTTTTTTAGATTGGAACCATGATTTTATGACAAGCTGTGACATGATCAGCATGCCAGTATATAAAGTCATCATTTTGTAGGACAAACACCTTCGAGAAACTATTTTTTGACGAAAGTAGTAGCACAAGAAATTGTAAAGTGCTAAAATTCAAAACCATGACCATCAGAGTGAAACACAAGTTTATGATAGGCATTGTGAAGAATCAGGTAATAGATGTAATACTTTAAAAACTTGGTTTAATGGGCATCATAAATCTCTCACCATTGGAGCTGACTTAACAATCCATTTTTAATTTTGAAATAAAAAACAAATCCTAAGATGAATGGTTGACCTAACTTCTACCAAAATAAATCAACTACATATTTGCTCAACTGATCACAGACCAGGAGAGATTTTGGGATGGCTTGTTGGTAATCATTGCCTGTCAGTCTGTTAGCAAAAGTTTTCACTTTTCCTCATAAACTACATGGAGTGTTGCTCAGAAACTTAACACACCCATTCATCCCATTGTCTAGGTTGTCATTGATGCAAATTGTACCGAATCCAATATGAAAACCACATTGGCCATCTTGAAAGTCATGGTACTGCTACTCCTGAATTATGCTATCTTACTGTGGTCCTAAATGAAAATGGTGTTATCTGACATCAAGTATGTCCACCACAGAAACCATATTGAAATTATTGTACTTAATCTAGCTAATTCTCATGGATGAAAAGAGGTATTGATGTGGAGTTTCCACCAGAAGACTTTGTGTGATGTCTGGTTGATCCTGATTAAATGGTGCCAATCCGGGCTGCCGCAGCGGGTATCTTAAAAATGTATTTATTGCTACTCCTTCTGAACAAAAAACATATTGCAATGGGGTTTTCACCAGAAGACTTCCTGGTCCTTAATGAAAATGGGGTTAGATACTAGATGTTGATCCTAAATGAAAAAATGGTTTCATTTACACATGCAGCATCTTGAAACCTTATCACTACACCTAAATAGATGGTTTCATCAACAAGGGTTTTCATTGAACAACAACTTATGATGTATTGTGGATCCTAAATGAAAATGCTGCTGCTCAGATATCCAATATGGCCACCAAAGTGGCTGTCTTTAAAATTTTGGCACTATTGGTACTTCAGAAGGAATATCAACTCAACATGTTTTTTTTTTTTTATGAAAGACTTGCTGTATAATCTGGTTGCTCATCAATGGCTGTTTTGAAATTCATGTTGTTGCTACTTCTAGATGGCTATTTATGTTGATACTGTGCTTACACCAGAAGACTTCCAGAATAGAAATGATGCCAATCTGATACGGACACTATGGCTGCCATCTTGAAGCTCTCGTAGTTATTTGTTCAAAATGGTGTGTGTGTGTGTGTGTGTGATTTGGATTTTTAACGTAGCTTTAACAATTTTTCTGTCATATTGCTATGATGTCTGCAGTGTGGCAGTTTATTGTGATCTCTGGCACTGGGGCATCATGCTGCAGACATGTAGCATGATGTCCCACCAAGTACATTACCTGACACCAGGCCAACCGGTTCTAACACTATCCTCTTAATGCTGAGTGCCAAACAAGGCAGCTGTTAGTACCATATTTAGATGTCTTTTGTATGACTCTGCCACGGATTGAACCCACGACCTTCCGCATTCGAGGCATATGCTCTAACCACTAGGCCACTGGAGTGGTTTGTTCAAAATGGAAATACATATCAATTTAGAGTTTCCACCAGAAGACTTTTGATGATGTCTTGCTGGTCATAAATGAAAATGGTACCAGTCTGATAGTAAACATGCCGACCAGAGCAACGAAATTGGAAATTTTACTGTATTGTTTCAAAATATCAGATGATCTCAATACAGCAGTTGGAAGGAAAAAGTATATTTGTCTTGAATTCCTGGAAATTCTTTTTGGACAGCAGAGCATGTCCCTCTGAGGGACTCTTGTTTAAATTTCTTTTTTTTTAAATTTTATTTTAATTTCCATTGCTTTTTTAGTACAAGTTTTCATCAAACTATTAGTTGAAACACAAGCAGTCTGGGTAATCCATTCAATTCTTTTGCACTTGCATGAATGTTAAATGCTTCTGAGTTTAAATTATATTGTACATGTATTACAAACTTTTCAGATTATCATAAACATGTTTCAAATGAGTTCATTCAAAACAGTTAGTATGTACAAAATCATTGACTTTTTTATAATTAAAAAAAGCAATAAAGTAAAATTTTAAAATCTGGGATAGCTTTTTCATTTTGTAAAATGTATGTCAATCTTGTCATCATATTTGGCCACCATTACTAAAAGTTGAAGAAAAATATTTAAATGTTTGAAAGCATCCTGACATAAGGTCTTTTAAATTTGGAGATATCATGCAAATTAGTCATCTTGTATGTTTTCATGATAACCATATTTCTTTGCCAACTTCCATGCCTTTATTTTTGAGATAGACATCTGTCTGGTGAGTGAACACTGTTTATCCCCAAAAACTAAGACAAAAATTCAATGGTTTGTATGAAGTTTTGTATGTTATTCAGTATAAGGTTAAAAATAAATAAATTTCTGTTACATAAAACATGCCAACATCTGAACATTGAATAAAATTCACCTTTTTTAAATACTAATTTTCAATGCAAATTTTCAGAGCTATAATCAGTACATACCATCTCATGATTCTGCAAATTGGACATTAATGATTCATGTATTGGTTATTTCAAATTTGTATTGCCCCATTGTTATAAAAAGGGTTACATTATAGTTTAGAAGTTTTAAAGAAGAATTCATCTAATTATTTATCTTGATAATTTAGAATAAAGTATATTCCTGTTACATGCACAATTTATTTTGAATGGTTTTGCATTACAAGTTGAATATACTTAATTCACGCTGTCTTCACCCTTTTAGTTACGTCTGCATATCATATGCTTGAAATTAGCAATTACTTTAGCACCAGTGTATCTCAGAATGCCTGTCCTCACCCCAGATTCAGGTCAATGTTAAATCGGAGTTGATTAAGCTCATTGTTAATTTTAAATTTTGTGCATAAATAGAAGGAAGGCTGGAATAAAGCAACACAATATACCTACAATAGTATAGTTGCATGATTTTATTTAATCTTTTTATGCTACCTTTTCTGAAACAATTTCACAGAACTATATATTTCTCACTGCTTGTACTTAAAAGGCTAGTTTTATTTATTCTGTTTGCAGGTAGGGTTAGAGATTAAAATGAATCTTCGTTATATAACTTAACTTATAAGCTTTGTAATAAGAAAATATGCTGAGGATTGTTCATCAGCAAATATTTCAGGATATTTTTTAACAAGTTTAATTTGTATCATTTTTTGGTCCTTATGATGTGATCATAACAAGTGCAAGATTACATTTATTATTATTTAATGAAATGGTACAGACTTTGATTAATGATACCACAGTATAATATAGTGAAATTGTGTTCTAAAAAATTGGACAGTAATCCTCTGATTTGATGTCATTCGATCATTTGTAACATGCCTTGTTTTTTGTTCTTATGTAATGTCAAAGAAATGTTCATGTCGATTAAGCTTCACTTCAGCCACATAATAAATGGTAAAATGGTATGTGAAAAATGAAGCTTGCAAGTGAAATATTGTATTCATTGATGCGAAAGCCACATAGTACAGCTTACTGACATGAAAGGTCACATGGGTATTGTACTTATTGACTAGAAAGCCATACAGCTTACTGAAATGATAGGTTACAGGGGTACTGTACTTGTTGACTAGAAAGCCATACATTTTACTGACACGATAGGTCACAGGGGTATTGTATTTATTGACTAGAGAGCCATACAGCTTACTGACATGCTAGGTCACAGGGGTATTGTACTTACTGATTAGAAAGCCATATAGTACAGCTTGATGACATGATAGGTCACAGGGGTATTGTACTTACTGATTAGAAAGCCATATAGTACAGCTTGATGACATGATAGGTCACAGGGGTATTGTACTTACTGATTAGAAAGCCATATAGTACAGCTTGATGACACGATAGGTCACATGGGTATTGTACTTATTGATTAGAAAGCCATATAGTACAGCTTGATGACATGATAGGTCACAGAGGTATTGTACTTACTGACTAGAAAGCCATTTAGTACAGTTTGACGACATGATAGGTCACAAGGGTATTGTACTTAACTGAGTAGAAAGCCATACCGCTTACTGACATGATAGGTCACAGGGGTATTGTACTTACTAATTAGAAAGTCATACAGCTTACTGACATGATAGGTCACATAGGTATTGTAGTTATTGATTGGAAAGCCATACAGCTTACTGACACATGGGTCACATGGGTATTGTACTTATTGATTAGATAGTCAATAGTACAGCTTGATGACATGATAGGTCACAGGGGTATTGTACTTAATGACTTGAAAGCCATATAATATAGCTTGATGACATGATATGTCACAGGGGTATTGTAATTATTGATTAGATAGTCAATAGTACAGCTTGATGACATGATAGGTCACAGGGGTATTGTACTTACTGATTAGAAAGCCATATAGTACAGCTTGATGACATGATAGGTCACAGGCGTATTGTACTTACTGATTTTAAAGCCATATGGTACAGCTTACTGTTATGACAGGTCACATGGGTATTGTACATATTGATTAGAAAGCCATATAGTACAGCTTAGTGACATGATAGGTCACAGGGGTATTGTACATATTGATTAGAAAGCCATATAGTACAGCTTAGTGACATGATAGGTCACAGGGGTATTGTACATATTGATTAGAAAGCCATATAGTACAGCTTAGTGACATGATAGGTCACAGGGGTATTGTACATATTGATTTGAAAGCCATATAGTACAGCTTAGTGACATGATAGGTCACAGGGGTATTGTACTTACTGATTAGAAAGTCGTATAGTACAGCTTAGTGACATGATAGGTCACAAAGGCATTGTATTGTTAGACTAGAAAGTCGTATAGTACAGAAACCCATGTTGTGCATTGTTGTTGTCACTGACCAAGGAAAGTCTTAGAGGACACCATAGTATTGTCTAAAAATTTAAAACTTGTTTATTGGTATTACTTGCTCTTTATCATCTGATAAAATGAGCCTAGTATCACATCTAATGAAATAACCCTATATTTAGTACATGTACATGTAATACAAATCTAAGATTAATCACATGCCAACTTTTTGGCTAAAAAAGGAGATGGGAGGATTGGGTGGTTCTTAATTTAATTTCCTTTTCTCATTATGAAAGTGTGTGGTATGTTTCAAAGTAAAATTTGATGGTTTATGGCTGTATTGAAAGTGGTTTCCAAACACTATCACCATTCCAGTTATTACGGCAATGGCATGATCAATTCCTCACAGTAATTTAAAATACATGATCTTTGTGCTTTATGTTGCACACTGTAATACATTTATATCATGTTACTATATAGACAGTCAAATTGGCTATAGTATCTGATACGCTGTTTTAATCAAGACTTTTTTAAAGATATATTTTATCCAGTAATGGTCTTACATAAAAAAGATATCTGGTATTTGTACGTTTTCAGATCTGTTCTGATGATATAATTTGTTAAAGGAGCACTACTGCATAATATAAAAAAAATATAAAATTTCAAGAAACCTTAGGGATAATTGTTTGTAATCCTTGTAAAAGTAATTTCGGACCCAGCAAATAGTCAGATATCTGGTAGGTATACAAAGATAACTGAAGTTAGACTTTGAGATTTTGAAAAGCATCAGCAGTGTTTTTGAGTTGATAAATAGTGAACAAAAATAAAGTCTGCATATTCAAACAACTGCAGCTGTTGCCATAGAAGCTGGTGATTCCATGTAAACATCGTCATGATGAAGATACACATCCCAGAGGAAGACATGTTTTGTGGGAAAATCTTCTGTGCAGATGTGATTAGTTTCATGAAGGAAATGGGGAATGAATAAAAAGCAGAAAGTACAACAGATACTACGGAGCTATGCACTTTCAACCAATGGAAAATAACTTTAAGTAAGTCATACAAGAGAAAGAAAGAAGGTCATCTCAAAACAATCAACAACATGCTTGATTATAAAATGATATCAGATCTACATTTGCAGGAAATTAAAATCACAGTTATAGTTTTACATTAAATTACTGATTGGGAAATGGTTATGCATTTGATATTATGGATAAAGCTATTGATATTATGGATAAAGCTATTGATATTATGGATAAAGCTATTGTTATCATGGATAAAGCTATTTATATCATGGATAAAGCTATTGATATGGATAAAGCTGTTGATATTATGGATAAAGCTATTGTTATCATGGATAAAGCTATTGATATGGATAAAGCTATTGTTACTGGAAATTTAAATCACAGTCATAGTTTTACATGAAATTACTGATTGGGAAATGGTTATGCATTTGATATCATGGATAAAAAGCTATTGATATTATGGATATTATGGATAAAGCTATTGTTATCATGGATAAAGCTATTGATATGGATAAAGCTATTGATATTATGGATAAAACTATTGTTACAGGAAAGTTAAATCACAGTCATAGTTTTACATGAAATTACTGATTGGGAAATGGTTATGCATTTGATATCATGGATAAAGCTATTGATATTATGGTTAAAGCTATTGATATCATGGATAAAGTTATTGTTATAGATAAAGCTGTTGTTATTATGGATAAAGCTATTTATATTATGGATAAAGCTATTGTTATCATGGATAAAGCTATTGATATCATGGATAAAGCTATTGATAATAATGGATAAAGCTATTGTTATCATGGATAAAGCTATTGATATCATGAATAAAGCTATTGATATTATGGATAAAGCTGTTGTTATCATGGATAAAGCTATTGATATCATGGATAAAGCTATTGATAATAATGGATAAAGCTATTGTTATCATGGATAAAGCTATTGATATCATGAATAAAGCTATTGATATTATGGATAAAGCTATTGTTACTGGAAATTAACGTAGATAGTGAAAGTTTACTCATTTTTTTAACCTTGAATTGATTTCACGGCTGCAATGCATGCTATTTACATGATTCCAGGCTGTTTCTAACTGAATTTAAATTGTTTAATTCAGAAACATTGTATTGTAACTCCAGATTATTTGCTTTGCTCAACATTATTGCATATGTATTGATCAAGGCATCATATTGCATGAGTTTGTTTTAGTTTGTATCTTCATTCCTCTGTTTGTTTTCAGGTATCACATCACAAAATGACCTTTCAAATCACTGTTTATCAGAAGTATTCAAGCAAGCGAGGCTGGCAGTAACTAACATATATTAGAATCCAGAATCCTTTTGCCATTTTAGACTAGTTTTGAACTAAGCTTACATTGAGAGAACTATAGCTGTGATGGTAATGAATTCTATGTATAGTTTTACCTTGATCAGATCAATACTTTACCTACAGTACATCCATTGGATGGGTTTAATTTCTGATTAAAATATAGACTTAAATTTCTTTGAAAGAGGAAAATGATGGTTTGTTCTTAGAAAGAGGAAAATTAGGGTTTGTATGAATGTTTGCATGTAAGACAGTGTTGCTGTCCGGTATCATAATTTAAATAATGATTTCAGTGTCTTTTTAAATTGTCATTTGAAGAGCTGAAATCACATCTTGTTGCCAGCATTGGTTGATTTAAGATTAATATGTAAAGAGTAGAAATCACATCTTGTTGCCAACTTTGGTTAACTTTGGATTAACATGTGAAGAGTAGAAAGTACATCTTGTTGCCAACTTTGGTTGACATTGGATTAACATGTGAAGAGTAGAAATCACATCTTGTTGCCAACTTTGGTTGAGTGTGTATACATTCAGTTGGTCACACTTTGATATTACCACCTTGATCCAGTTATACTAGAAATTTACTTGCTTATCCTGCATATAAAAATTGCTTTAATTTCAGGATAATTGATTACTATGCTTTTAAACTGATGGGTGACAGCAGTAGATATTCTTATTATCACATCAATTAATTTTGAAAGATTACACATCCAGTAGCACTCTTTGTGCTTTAGGTTACCAGGTTGATGTCACATGACCATATATACTTTTAGATGAGGAAAGCCCTATGTACATAGAAGTTTGGCTGTCTTTAAATGCGATTTTCATCCTTCACAAATTGAATACAAGGTTAAATTAAAAAATTTCAACATTTTGAATCAAACAAAAAATACAAAAGCCAAATACACCTTTTGAAAATATTTATATGCAGTAGTACTCCATTAAAGGCTAAGTTTAAAAGGGGTACAGTAGACCTTTCTACTTTGTATAATTTAGATTGAGAAAACAACATGAAATTAAAAAGCATTATTAACATGTTAATAATTAAGACTCCAACTTATTGGGTAAATTTTGTATTTTGCAGACTTCACAAAATACCCCATCAAGTTTTGAAAATATTTTTTGACAGACTTGGGTAAAATGCCATATTTTATTAAATTGGGTTATTATTTTGCTATATTATCCACAATGTAGCCACACCATTCTCCAGGTAAAAATTAAATTTTGGCAAATTAGTCTCGCATTTACATCAGCTTGGAATGAAATCCCCAATTTTGGACAAAAGTAAGTAATAGAGACCCCATTGTGCTAGTTGTGGACCTTTATTTGTACAAGATTCCCCACCAAGAGATTAGTTACAAAACTTAAGTGATACTAAAACAAAAAAATTGTGGTTCCTGTTTCTTGGGTTATATTGTTGTGCAAGAAAAGTTTACGGACTGTTGGGAAAGGAATGTTTAAATTTGTTCTGTTAAATATCAACCCAGCATTGACTGATTTTATAACCTTTTTTGAGTAAAGTGATTATGGAAGCAAATTCATAATTACTGATTTAACAACCTATTCTTGCTTTACTTGTATAGGATAAATATTATTTTCATGCGGAATTGTAATGGCCTCGTAAAAAATTGCTAGACAATCATATTTTACTTCCTGTTATATGTCATATTCATAATCTGGCATAGATTTTGTATAAAAATTGTGATGAAATAACATCTGTAAGTCAAACAATTATAATGCAGACTTTGTGGTAGTACGGTATCAGTTTACATGTATAAATAAGCATGTCTGTGATTAAAATCAAATTTACTAAATGTAATACTCCATGTAAGCATGGTGATTTTATAATCTTTATTATCAGGATACTTGTCATAAATATCAAGGAACATTGTTTAATTATTCAGATGCTACGTATGGCCCCAGTGATCCCACTTGGATTGCCCTGGCTCGTATCTCAATGCTGTGTAACCGAGCTGAATTCAAGACTGGTCAGGAAGAAGTACCTGTTCTTAAGAGGTAAGCTATAAGGAATAACACAGCTAGCAGGTAACTGAATAATAAAGATTCTCTCTCCTCCCTCCCTCCTCTCTCTCTCTCTCTCTCTCTCTCTCTCTCTCTCTCTCTCTCTCTCTCTCTCTCTCTCTCTCTCTCTCTCTCTCATATAACAACAATCAGATTCTTCAGTTGAGAGCAGAATGTGACAAAATTTTACGTTAGTTTTGTACATTAGGTTGTCAAGTGTCATGTGTTCCACAAGAATTGTCTGTGTATAATCCCTGTGTATAATCCCTTTTTTTTTCTTCATATGTAGCCATTACCACAAACATATTTTTTTCGTACATTGAAATTTATAATTATTTTATCGTGTTCGAAAAATAACGTAAAATACAGTAAATATTAATGTACTGCCTACACTAGGTGTGACATTTTCATTGATCAAAATTTCTTTGAATATATTTAACTACAGTGCAATAGAAATGTCGTTTGGAAAGAAAATGTAACCAAGTATATGACTTCTTAATAAAAGTTGATAATTTCAAAATGTTAAAGTTTTCCAGGTCATATCTACTGTTTTCAACCCTAAAACAGGTGATATATATTCATTGTTTCAGTTACCAATTTTAATTGTGATTCTTTTTCAAGTTCAAGAAGTAGGGATCAATTTTTTAGTGGTATTTTCTGGTTTAAAAAAATGGGTTCCATGCTTGACCCTGCATTATAAGTGGATTTGCTAGTTATTAGGGCGTGAGTTATCGAGGGAGTGGTGTATATGAAAATTCACAAGTTCCAGTGCCATTATCTGAACCATTTCAGAGATTGCAATGGAGATGCATCTGAGTCAGCTCTACTGAAGTGCGTAGAATTGTCCATTGGAAATGTCACTACCTTCCGTCAAAGGAACAAGAAGATTGTAGAGATCCCCTTCAACTCTTCCAATAAGTATCAAGTATCCATCCATGAAACAGAGGATCCTAATGATCCCCGCTACCTCTTGGTAATGAAAGGTGCTCCTGAAAGAATTTTGGACAGGTGCTCCAACTACCTGAGGGGTGGGAAAGAATATGCAGTAGATGAACCTTTTAGAGTTGCCTTCAATTCTGCTTACCTCGAGTTGGGAGGTCTAGGAGAGAGAGTACTGGGTGAGTGAAGATATTCTTTAGAAGATCTTAATTGGAGTGTTCATTAAATATTGTGTCATCATATTGAGTATGCAAATTTATCGCAATACTGCAGATTCAGTTATTTTGTTGTCAACATATTTAGGACACAAATTTATCTCAAGATACTGTATATTCAGTTAGTTTGTTGTCATCATATTGAGTATCTAAATTTATCGCAGGGTACTGCAGATTCAGTTAGTTTGTCATCATATTAAGTACAAATTTATCTCAAGATACTGTATATTCAGTTAGTTTGTTGTCATCATATTCAGTATGCAAATTTATTGCAAGGTACTGCAGATTCAGTTAGTTTGTTGTCATCATATTGAGGACACAAATTTATCTCAAGATACTGTATATTCAGTTAGTTTGTTGTCATCATATTCAGCATGCAAATTTATCGCAAGGTACTGCATATTCAATTAGTTTGTTGTCAGTGGAGGAAGAAACACGGAAAACCCCAGTAAGAACTGCTGGAAGCTATTGACAAGCAATGCTCACATACCCACATTAGCTGAGGCCATGATTTGAACCCACGTGGAATGAAGTATTGGTGATCAGTAAAGGTGAGCACTTTTGACCACTTGGTCACCTGAGGCCACAAGATTATTGTCATATTGAGTACAGAATTGTATGACAGGGTACTGCAGAACAAGACCATTGTATGTTAAGTTCACAATTGTACGACTTGGTACTGCAGAACAATACCATTGTATGTTAAGTTCACAATTGTATGACTCTGTACTGCAGAACAATACCATTGTATGTTAAGTTTACAATTGTACGACTCTGTACTGCAGAACAATACCGTTGTATGTTAAGTTTACAATTGTACGACTTTGTACTGCAGAACAATACCATTGTATGTTAAGTTTACAATTGTACTACTCGGTACTGCAGAACAATACCATTGTATGTTAAGTTCACAATGATATGACAAAGTACTGCAGAACAAGACTCTGAGGCCCCAAATGGCCGAGTGGTCTAACACGTTTTCTGTTACGGATCACTGCCATCTCACCTCGGTCTGCATGGGTTTGAGTCTAAGATTCGGCAAATGTACTTATGTGAGAAAGCTTGCCAGTAGCTTCTCGTGGGTTGGTGGTTCTTTCTGGGGGTTTTCCCAGGTTCTTCCTCCACCAATAATACTGTCCGCCATGTATAGCCTATTGTGTGCTGAAAATTGGTGTTAAACCCTAAAACAAACAGATCTCATAATTCTGCTGGCTTGGCATTAAATATGACCAATGAGAGACAGCATATTATGTTATGATGTCCATCCAGCTGTCTGTTGCCAATTTCATTTGTGCACATTAACTACTCTTGCCCAACTTCTACAGTTAACAAAATATTGTTCATTTTAACTTGCGACATGGAGGAACCCTATATATTGTGAAGTCAAATCACCAATTTGAAGAATAATGGTTTCTGTACACGTCTCACGTTCTCCAACAACTACAGTCACCAATTTTGTTTTATTTGGGAGTCGTGAGGTCAGGGTAATATTTAATTGAGGAAGAATATGCATTAACCAAAGTTTGTGGATGACTTGTACCCTGTGTTGTGGGTGTGTTGTAAATTAAGTGGTCATAGTTCAAGGTCACTGAGTAAAAGAAGAAAAATGTTTGGGTTTCTTTTGTGCCTGGTACCTTTAGCTTCTAAACCACATACATTGACTGAAGCTTATGAATGGTTAAAATCAGAGGAATTGAAACGGTTTGTAAATAACTCTGAGGAGTAGATGGGCAAAGGTCAGGGTCATTGTGGCTCAGAAAAATTGGTTTTTAATATCATTAATATGTTACTTATCACTGTTGCTTAGCTTACTCTTTTCTCAATGGAAAATCCTTTTCTGTGTTAGATGCACCATGTATAATAGTGCATCCTCATTCTTTTAAAAATGGCCTCATAACATGGCAACAAAAAATGTATACTTAAAGGATAATTACCACATTGATGGTTACGCTATATTAGGGTCTGATATCACCAAGATCACCAAGCATATATGAAGTCTACAGTCTTCTTCTTCTTTTATAAGTCTCCTCCACTGTGACTCAGACTACTTGGTCAGTAAAGGTTTCAGCACATCAGATTTAGTTCAAGACCACATACATGATCAAAGGTCATCGATGTTGAGACCCATTGGTCAATAATCTCCATGCCGTACTAGTGCCTAGATATAGGAATATTAAAAATAGCATACCGTGTTTTCGCGCATATAACGCATGCATTATACGCGTTTTTAAAATCAGCGCAACCCCCCTGCATGGTATATGCATAAGCGCGTTATCCCAGGTTTTTTTTTTTACAGCAAAAGGCACATCAATGAATTTCGAGCAGCCACCCTAATAAACCAGTGACAATTAATAAAAGATTTATTTCATACACGTACAGTATAAATGAGGTTTATTCAAATCTTTAAGTAGAAAATAAACAATTTGAAGTTGTGTCGCTTGCGCGTCTGTATGTTATGGTTAGTAATGAATATATTTTATTCGCACGAGGCATACACTAACTTGCATATAAAAATATATTTCTTGTAATTTCTATGTAGGACAAAAACTGATAATCGGTTTAAAGTCTGATTTCTAGAAACGATAATCGGTTTTGAAAAAAAAACGATATTAACATCCCTATACTGGCCTGCCTGCTTTCCAGCTGGAAATTAGCGGAAACCAGTAAATACACATAGTTTTATAGCAGTTGCTATTTAGCCTCTGTTTACGTGAAAAATATTATGACGTGGCATTTATGACTGTACCGGTAATACCGGTATTTATTATGAGCAGAAAGGGATAAAGGCGCTGGCGTTAAACTGTTGGATGGTGAGCGAGAGATGATAAACAGCCTCGTAATGCGTATCAGATGAGGCACCTCTGGCAGTCCTGTGTTCTGGCAGGCTTGTGTTGGTTACCATGCGATATATGCATGGGCGTGCAAGCCTTGGTATTTTTTACACAAAGACGGAATTTCCGCACGTTATATGCATGTGCGCATTATACATGTAGGTGCATTATATGTGCAAAAATACGGTAGACAGATAATAAAAAAAAACTTTGGAAATTGTTTCTCATTTTTTATGGCGTTCAGTTTGAACACTGATTGCTATAAATATCTAGCTTTTATATTGCAAATCCAAATATTTTGGGATCTGAATATTAACTTTAAGGTATAGAATCTAACATATATTTATTTGATGCCAATATAACTATTACATTGAGAGATTAAAACTCCTGAATCTTTACTAAGTCCTTATTCACTAGCTGACTATTCGACTGAGCCTTCACTAAGTCCTTATTTACTAGCTGACTATTCAGATGAATCTTTACTAAGTCTGTATACACTAGCTGACTATTCAAATGAATCTTTACTAAGTCCTTATTCACTAGCTGACTATTCAGATGAATCTATACTAATCCTTATTCACTAGCTGACTATTCAAATGAATTTTTACTTAGTCCTTATTCACTAGCTGACTATTCAAATGAATCTTTACTAAGTCCTTATTCACTAGCTGACTATTCAGATGAATCTTTACTAAGTCTGTATACACTAGCTGACTATTCAAATGAATCTTTACTAAGTCCTTATTCACTAGCTGACTATTCAGATGAATCTATACTAATCCTTATTCACTAGCTGACTATTCAAATGAATCTTTACTTAGTCCTTATTCACTAGCTGACTATTCGACTGAGCCTTCACTAAGTCCTTATTTACTAGCTGACTATTTAGATGTATCTTTACTAAGTCTGTATACACTAGCTGACTATTCAAATGAATCTTTACTAAGTCCTTATTCACTAGCTGACTATTCAAATGAGCCTTCACTAAGTCCTTATTCACTAGCTGAATATTCAAATGAATCTTCACAAAGTCCTTATGCACTAGCTTACTATTCAAATGAATCTTCACAAAGTCCTTATGCACTAGCTTACTATTCAAATGAGCCTTCACTAAGTCCTTATTTACTAGCTGACTTATTCAAATGAATCTTTACCAAGTCCTTACCTATTCAAATGAATCTTCACTAAGTTATAATTCACTAGCTGACTATTCAAATAAATCTTCACCGGCGATTGGATGATTAAAATTATTTTAAAAAATAAGTCTGATAGGAAACAGTATCCTCATGCTACATGATAATCACAAATTTTAAGTACTGATTTGCACACCTGAACAAAGGTGAAGATATTTGAGGTAGTTAAAACAAACTTCCATTTCAGGATTCTGTGATTATTTCCTTCCCATGGATCAGTTTCCACCAGGCTATCAGTTTGACCCAGATGAGGAAAACTTCCCCCTGACTGGACTTAGATTTGTCGGCCTGATGTCCATGATTGACCCTCCTAGAGCAGCTGTACCTGATGCTGTTGGCAAATGCAGGAGTGCTGGTATTAAGGTATGGACATGAAGTAACATCACCTTGTATGCTATATTAAGACGCAGGTCATCATTTTCAAGACTTTGTGCTTATTAATTATTAACTGGGACTTTTAGCTTTGCTTAAGTGTCCATGTAATAAATTGTCTGGATGATAGAGAACTTCTTAAACCTCGACTGAAAAATCATTTCTTAACAAAACATCATAACTACCACTGTTATATTGTATTTCAGCAAGACATCCTTAACTACCACAGTCTGTTATATCATATTTCAGCAAGACATTCTTAAATACCACTGTTATATCATATATCAGCAAGACATTTTTAACTGCCACTGTTATATCACTGAACATTGTGTTTTGTAAAACAGCCTTAACAGTCACTGGTACTTTTCATAATAGGTTTGACTTTTCATGCACATACAGTAGAGTTTGATTCATGTTGAGCTTTTCAAGGCTACATCTTAGATTATTCTACACAAAATTTTAACTGTTGTTATGACAATAAGGATAATATTAGAAACTGACGATACCTTTTATGCATGTGCAGGTTATCATGGTAACTGGTGACCATCCAATCACAGCTAAGGCCATTGCTAAAGGAGTAGGTATCATATCTGAGGGTAGTATGACTGTTGAGGACATCGCTGCTGAACGTGGAATTAATCCAGAGGATGTAGACCCAAGGTAATATAACCTATATATAGATAATCTACAACTTTAAAGATTTATTTATTGCTAGTCCATAAAATCAGGGCTTCACATTTCAGTGAAAGAATGTGAAAAGTGTTAATTTTGGTATCATTGCACCAAACTAAACTTGCCAGCAATCTTTTGTCAAGATTTTCTTTCTCATCCTGGTTAAGTTGTGCAGGTTAATTTACATAACACATGTTAAAAATAAAAGACCAATATTGGTGTGAATTCCACCCGGTGAATCTGAAATGGAGGAACATGGAATTTCCCCTGGATTTTGTGTTCGTGTTTATTTTGTAAGCTATTTATTCCCTTCTTGAAGAGCATGTTTAATACATACATGCATGCATGCATGCATCCATACATACATACATACATACATACATACATACATACATACATACATACATACATACATACATACATACATACATACATACATACATACCATACATACATACATACATACATACATACATACATACATACATACATACATACATACATACATACATACATACATACAGTGGAGCCTCATTAATCTGGACTCTTTTATCCGGAAACCTCGCTAATCCAGAAATAATCTTTCAAAAAATAAGAAAATTCGAAAAATTGTATATGAAAATGCAGTCAGTTGAATAATGCATAAAACTCAATAGTGAAGCCCTTTATAGTATATGGCCACTATCAATTACAAAGTAGCATGACCATATTGTAACCAGTGATTGTATAAACAATGTCTGTTTTAGCTAGTCGCCAACTATTTAATAATATTTAATAATTATAATAATTAAATTAACACACTGGGATCAAATCGTACACGCTTTTTGACATAGCATATGGTAAATAAATTAAAAGTGTCATTAAACCTCTTTGTTGTTTACCAATTGTATGTAACAATCAAAGTTTTTTGATGGCTGTACAAATGCAGTTGACAGATTTAAGATGCGGACAGTATAGGGCTTCATTTGTGAGGTACATAGTGTGATGTGTTCAATGTGTTAATTGTCTAAACTTCTATTTACTGTATATGTACGTACAAGCACATGTTATGATTAATATGAAATAAACACAAATTAATGTATGTATTCATGTATTTATTTAAACCATTATTGAATATACAGTACATTACATTTAAAGCTAGCATATACATGTACATATATGCAGTGTGAAGATATCATAAAATAATAAATGTGCATGATTCAATTATCTGGAAAACTCGTTAATCCGGACATATTCACTGGGAACAAATGTGTCCGGATTAGCGAGGCTCCATTGTGTGTGTGTGTGTGCGTGTTTATATATATATATATATATATATATATATATATATATATATGTCTCTTGGGGACATGCTCCTTTCTCCCAGCAGAGGTAAAGTAGCTCATGTCATGGTTGAAGCCGTATTTGTTTCCCACATTTGAAAGTTTCTGGCAGGATGCAGTCACTACCTGATGCTTTGTCATTTGGGAGGGAGTCAATTGCTTTGCTGAGCTCCTCTGAAGGCTGCATTCGTGACGTTTATCGGGAGTATAGCTCTGAGTAGTGCTCCACCCATCTGGCTATCTGTTGCCTCCAGTCTGATCTCTCCCATCAGAGAAGACTCCAATCAATATAGGGCCTAGAGCCTTCTTGATATTACTATACATACCTTGGATGTTTCCGGACTCAGTATTGTGGTGGATTCCTTCACACAATTGCTGCCAGTACTTGTTCGCTCACTGTCTAGTGATGCATTGGGTGTTGCTTTGGGCACATTTAAGAGCAGTAAGCGTCCATTCATTAGGGCATTTTTGTTGGCTATAATGGCTTTTTGCTTCTCGATTAGTGGTTCCATCCTTGATAGGTGTGCGTTGAACCAGTCCTGACCGAGTCGTTCCTTTTTGCCAAATGTGGACATGGCTGCTATGTAGATGGCATCCGTTATGACATTCCACTTTGCATCGTGCTCTGTCAGGTCCTGGAGAACCTTGTCCAGGGCGGACACGTACTCCTGCACCTTGGAGGGGACCAACATCTGTGTTTATGCGAGGTCATCCTTTGGGTTTTGAGCAGTGTAGGGTGTGTAGCTGTAGTCACATCCTGCCGCTCACAAGGGCATGGTTGGATTCGCAGTCTGCACTGTGGTAGGTTCTGGTGGAGAGGGCGCTGTAAAGGGCAGAGCACCTGGTGATGACCAAGTCAAGTTGGAGCCAGTGATGGGACCTGGGGTGTTTCCATGACACTTTGTGTTGTGGCTTACAAATGAAGAAGGTGTTGTGATGCACAGGCTACGGTAGGTGCACAGCTCCAGCAGTCTCTGACTGTTTTCGTTGGTCTTTCCAGTACCATGATATCCGAGGCAGGTAGGCCATAACTCATGATCCTCATCTATTCTGGCATTAAAAGTCACCGAGGAGGAATAGTGGTTCATGTTTGGAGCATCCTTTGTCTGTTCGTCCGGCTGCCCATAGAACTGATCCTTTGTGTCTTCTGAAGACATGAGGGTGGGGGGCGTAGACACTGATGATGTTGACAGGACCTGCAGCAGTGGTGAGGCTGATGGACTAGAGATGCTCAGCGCCCCTGTGGGAGGTTCAACCAAGGCCAGAAGATTGTTTTTTATGGTGAAGCCCACTCCATGCTGACTGGGCTCCTCAGGTTCTCGACCCTTCCAGAAGAAGGTGTAGTTTTCCTCTCTGAGTGAGCCACTAGAGGCACGCGTGGTTTCCTGGAGGGCAGCTATGCTGATATTTAGCCTGATGAGTTCTCTATCAATGATGGCTGTTTTCTTGGTGTTGTCCACTTCCCTGAGGTCATTGAGATGCCTGTGCACATGGTGCGCACATTCCAGCTTACAAATTGAAGACCTGGAGACTTCTTTATTCGTTTCTTGTTTCTTTTGTCTGGTGTGGAATTTCTGTCTGCTTGTCATGCTGAACAACACACAGCTCCAGACACACATTGGAGCAGGCAGACGATGGCGGGTCAACACCTTATTGACCGGGTGCTGTCAGGCTTGAGGTGGGTGGTAGTTGGGACATGATGATCCCTCCCACTGTCAAAGCTGATCTGTGGCACCCCTTCCCTATGCCAATTAGGTGGGATTTATAACCCATAGACTGTCAGATTTTGTGTTGTTTCCTCGCTCAGTAGCGAGACTGGAGTGACCTCTCCAGAGCACAAGTCTGGGCGTGGACTATGGAGATCCTGCGCTACCCAGATGTCAGGATCCCCCTCTTGTCCTTGCTAGTGGGATCCAAAGGAATGATGAGCATGACATTTGGCACCAGTTTGGATGCAGGAGCTGCCGGAAAGAAGTATTAGTCGACAACCAGCCGCCTTGGGGGCTCCACTATGGATTTTCTCTCTGGGTTTACTCCCATAGCCTTTCCTTCTCCCGAAGATATCCACAAAGCAGTAGAGCCATCATCCAAGGGATGGGACTTGGTGGGTTTTGAATCAGAATTTCCTTATCCTAGACAAATTGCCTTGACAAGGCTAACGAGTTTTATCTGCCCGGGTTTGAAGTTATTTGTCCTTCTCTTAGACACGCTGCCTGCCAAAGCTAATGAGCCCAGTCTGCCCACCCAGTTATTCCACTGAGCACTCGGTCGTACCACACAGCTAACTCTGTGAAAACAAGGGGCCCCACGTGAAGGTGCTGCTGTGGACACAATAGTATAGGAGAGGCCATATGCAAGTAACCTACTGTCCAGCAGAGCTAGACAGTGGTCCTGCAGCGATCACTACACCTGGAAAGGAGAGACCATGAGCGACACTTCAGTTCCCTTTGGCAAGCGGGACATCACGCCCAGACCTTGCACCCCCCAATAATAACATCAAATAAAATGTTGATTTTGAATAATGATAACATCAAACAAAATCAATAATCAAGACCAGTCTTTTATAATGACTGTCGAATATGGAAACAATCATCACCTATGAAAGACAAGGGCAAAGACCTCATTCCATTATGGATTGACTCCAGAGACAAGCGACAAATTCAAATGAGACATCAAAGCCCTTTCAGAAAGAATTTTCATTAGGGCATCTTTGGAGTTTTCCAATTTTCATAAAGATAAATAAAAATTGAAAACCTTAGAATTAACTGTGTACACCTGTGATAGCTCTTTTCAAAGATGGAATGGTTAATCTGTTATTACTCCGTTGTCATAAACTAAGTAACAGAAAAATGAAACATAAAAAGAACTTAAGAAAATGGTACTAGCAGCTGCCTTGCATGGCACTCAGCATTAAGAAGTTAGTGTTAGGACTGGTCGGCCTGGTGTCAGGTTAATGTGACTGGGTGGGACATCATGTTACATGTCTGCAGCATGATGCTGCAGTGCTAAACATCACTATTAGCTGCCTTAAAGCAGGCATTGCAGTTATATGTCTGAAAAATTATTATAGCTATATTAAAAATAGAAATTATACAAATACACACTTAATCAAAAGAGAGAAGAGTTTACATATACAATCATCCCAAGATCTGGTTGGTCCTGCATGAAAATGGACATCCAGTATAGGTAAAATGATAGTCACTTTAAAATGTCAGTGTCGTTTCTCCTGAACTTTTTTAGTGTCATGATGGTTAAAAATGAAATTGATGATGTCCAAAATAGTTGCAATGTAGCCAGGTTGAAAATCTCATTGTTGATATTTCCTGGTGGATGGTCATATTGACATTGGATTTTCACTAAAAGATTTCTTACGATGTCTGTAAATAAAAATTGTACCTGTATGTAGTTGATCATGTGACTTTCAGAATGGCTGCCATCATGGCTATCTTGAAAATCTTTTTAATCATTACTCACTACTCTTATTGACCAGAAGAATAACTATGATGTCTGGTTGACCTTGCATGAAAATGGTTCCAGTAATTTCCAATATGGTCACCATAACTAGTTTTCAACATCGGGTATTCACCAGAAGTCTTGTTGAAGTGGTTTGTTATTCCTGAAAGAAAATTATGACCATCTAACATCCAATTAAAATAAAACAATCATTATGGAGATCTTGGAAAACGTTTTTGCTTCTCCATTTCAGTGGTAGTTGTATCAGCATGGGGTTTTCAACAAAAACATCATATTTTGTCTAGTTGGATATAATTGAAAATTATAATGGTATTGCATTGAGTATGGCATCAGATGGTTTCACCAATTAACAAATAAATTAAGAAAATGATCTAGTCTATTTCTTCTCAAACAGTTGAGCATCAGCCCCTTTGAGGACTCCTGTACAGTTTACATGTTCATATTGCAATACAGCATGGCTTATAATAACCAGATTTATGGGTAATAAACTATATTGCAAATTTCAGAGAAGCAAAAGCTGCTGTACTTCATGGAAGTGACTTGAGGGACATGACCCCGGCTCAGATTGATGAATTCTTGAGAAACCACTCAGAAATTGTATTTGCCAGAACTTCACCACAGCAGAAGTTGATTATTGTGGAGGGTTGCCAGCGACAGGGTGCAATTGTGGCTGTAACTGGAGATGGTGTTAATGACTCGCCTGCCCTAAAGAAGGCTGATATTGGTGAGACATTTTTCCCAGATAGATAAAGATGCAATTGAATCCAATATGACATACCTGTAATAACAATACAAAAAATGCTGTATTATATGCAGGAGCAATACAGTGTATTCCATTTCTCAGACACAAATCAGAACTTTTTTTCACATAAAAAAATATTAAACAAACTTGCTTTTTCACATCTAAATCCATGAATTGAATATGTTTTGGATTTACACATTCCATTTTTCACCAGATTAAAATATTTGGTCTTTAGGAATTTTTTTGTCTATATTTAGTAAACAAGTATTTAAAAAGTTCTTGACACATTTTATGGTGTAGACTACATATTGATGTATTGAAAGGCTAGATGGAACAGTTGAAATGTCCTTTATCATCTCATTTCTAGCTGAGCCATATACTTTTTCAAAACCCCAACAGTTTCTGGTTATACATTAGCATTTACTTATCCATGTACATCTATTTTAGAAGGTAATGTGTAAGGTTGAACTTTCTAACAGCATCACAGTAAAAGCTGTCTTGAAAGACCACTCTTATGTGAGACCACCTCTCTTGAGAGACCATATTCTCAGTAAACATATTTAATGATTATTTAGTGTTATGACCTGTTATGAGAGACCACCTGTCTTGAAAAACCTTAATTTTATGGCAGAAGTGGTGGTCTTTCTAGACAGGTTCTATTGTAGCAGTGAATTTTTTAAAGGTACATTGAGGTATATACAATGTCTAACTTCATGCAAAGTTTTTACCTATGATCGTATTTCTGTAATTTATAGGTGTTGCTATGGGTATTGCTGGTAGTGATGTGAGCAAGCAAGCAGCTGATATGATTCTCTTGGATGACAACTTTGCTTCCATAGTAACTGGTGTTGAAGAAGGTGCGTACCATACAAAATTTCAAAATCCAGTGGAATAAGCTCACATGCGCAGACTAAGACATCATTTTTCACATTACCATGAGAAATGACACCTACAAAAACAAAACAAATTAACAGTATTTCAGAATTACAAGGTAATTTCTAACGGATTAAAAGTGTATGGTTGCGTATTTAGTAGAGTTTAAATTTTATCACTCACAAAGTAAATAAAGTTCAAAGTATCATGACATAGAATATCCGCTGAATGAAACACATTGTCAATACAAACATGCAATAATGTAAGAGAGTGCTTGTAAAATCTGTCTGATTCTGTTTTGCAACAACATTCATTGTCGCGCTACACAGGACAATACTATTGCAGTTTTTGGACTTCTTACGGGGATATTTTTTACAGTTGTAATATTTAATCTGACATCACAGAGGAGGGGAGGTCCATGTTGTTATTTTTATGGACAATGCAAAAGAAGCATCAAAATAAATTTCATTGAAAATATAGTTTGGTTCATTAGAAGTCGAGTCATATTGGAGTCATTTAGTGTTTCATACTAGACGAAAATGGAAAATGCCTCACAGAAGCAAGTGACATTGCAGAAAGATGGACTGAGTATTGTAAAGAACTCTACAACCATCCATCCACAGGAGACCCAGAGGTGCTTGAAGTTCCAAACTCCACAAATGATGAAGAGGTGGAGTCAGCAATAAGAGCACTGAAGAATGGGAAGGCAGCTGGAGTAGACAACATCCCAGATGAACTTATCAAGAATGGTGGGGAATCAGTGATAGAGCTACTAACAAAAGTCTGCAACAAGATCTTGCAGACAGGCGAATGGCCAACACAGTGGACCCAGTCACTGATTATAACACTCCCCAAAAAAGGCAATCTCCAGCTGTGCCAAAATTACAGAACTATCAGTTTGATCAGCCATGCTAGTAACGTGATGCTGAAGATCATCTTGAACAGACTGAACCCACAAGCAGAAGAAATAATTGCTGAAGAATAGGAAGGGTTCCGGAGTGGAATAAGCACAACAGAGCAAATATCCAATCTTAGGGTTCTGTGTGAAAAGTACTCAAACATCAACAAGACATCAATCATGTGTTCATAGATTTCAAAAATACTTTTGACAGAGTGTGGCATGAGGCATTGTGGTCCACAATGAAGATGTACAACATGGGTCAAAAGTTGACCAACACCATCAAGCAGCTGTACGCGAAGACTACCAGTGCAGTAATTGCTCAAGGTTCTGTGGAGGACTGGTTCAAGACAACAGTTGGCGTACAGCAAGGCTATCTCCTGTCACCCACGCTTTTCAACATTTACTTAGAGTGCATCATGTCTGATTCTTAGTGCCACACCATTACAAGAACATAAACCATCATTGTGACCAACCTTTAACATAATACTGGTTTATATTGACTTTTTTGCATTTAGCACATGACTGTGGGGGATGGGGTGGGCACGAGTTGTCTAAAGTGCTAACCATTACCAATCACAGCCATAGTACCTGTCTGCATGGGTTTGAGTTTCAAGCTAAGCCTTTTTGCTTTGGGGTCTTGGGTGACCTTTTTACCTGAACTCTGCACAATAGTCAGTATTGTGCTGATTTACCATTCAACCATATACATACATATGTACGCATGTTTATTTGTTGTTGTTTTGTGTCCACATCTTCGTATAGAAATTTTAATCATGATATTTTTGTTGAGATTTTTCATTGTTTAGATTTTATTTTTCACCAGGCCGTTTGATCTTTGACAACTTGAAGAAGTCTATTGCCTACACCTTGACATCCAACATTCCTGAAATCAGTCCTTTCTTGGCTTTCATCCTCTTTGATATGCCACTGCCTTTGGGAGTCATCACCATTTTGTGTATTGACTTGGGAACTGACATGGTACCTGCCATCTCCCTGGCTTATGAGGGTGCAGAGACAGACATCATGAAGAGAATGCCACGTGATCCCATCAAGGACAAGCTTGTGAATGAGAGGTCATTGCGCCTTGATATTTTTCTAAGTACATGTCTGATAAGGCTTTCTTGTATTTCGCTTGAGTTTTTTTATCAAATGTTCATATATGACATGAGGAAATTTGTCCTTTTTTTAAAATTTGCATTGAATGGAATCAAAAATATATCTTATGACAAAATCGGTGGATATTTGTAGCTCTACCGGTCGCAGATCATGAGAGCTTATTCACTGGTCATGCATTCTGCATCTTTAGCACATGTTTTTAAACCACTGAGAATTACCACTAATCTTTACAAGATGTTTTTCCAAAAGTTTCGTTGGTCCCAAAGGAAAATGGTACCAAGTTGACATTCAATATAGCCATTTTGTAAAAATCTTGTTATTTCTTAATCCTTAATAAATAGTCATATTGACATGAAGCTTTTACCAGCAGACTTATTGATCCTAAGTATAAAAAAATAGTACTGATCTGTAATTAATATGGCTTCCATGTTAGCCATTTTTGAAAACTCTTATCACTACTTTACGTAAAAAAAATGGTTGTGTTCATATAAGGTTTTCACTAAAAATTCCTTATTTGTTTTAGCCAGGATGACCATTGTGGGATTTGCACAAACTAGACACCATGTAGTTCCACAAATGAGACTGAATATGCCAATGAACATGATTTTACCTTTGATCTGATTGATGTGCTGCCATTAAATGCCAAAATGACTCAAAAACAGTTGGCATAAAAATGAACAAAATGGATCAACAGATATTTTCCAGCTGCTATTCTTAGTCTGATCATTTTTACATCATATGGAAATGTACACATCCTGTAATGCATCTTTTTGAGAATAAGTTTGGCATGGTGCCAGATTGTAAAAGCCTCAGTGAAAATATGAGACAAATTTAAGTGACATCATGTCATTTCCACACATGCTTTATTAACACTTTTTACTGGAAGATGACATGTTTTCCTGGCACTTTTCATAGGTCATGTGCTTTCAGTACTACATGATTGTAGTGATGATTCTGATCTTTTGCCGTTTGCATTTGAGTCAGAGATAGATAAGACAACAGTGGTTAACTTAATTTTTACTCCTTATTTAGCTTTGACCAGGAAGGTAATAAAAAGAACGGATTTGAAAACAAGCCACAACAGTCTTTTGCAACTTTAAATTTTCTAAAATAATGGAACCAAATAAGAAAAAACTTATTCCACACTCAAAAAATCACTTTAAAACTATCCAGAGACTTACAGCTATTATGTTTATGTTTAAGGGGCATAAAATTGAAGATTAACGTTTCCTGTACTGTTAGATTTATAGTCTGAGGCATCAGCTAGGAGTATCTCTCAGTAACGAAGTTAATTTATTTTGATTTTTCTTAGAAATAGGAAGGAGAATCTGTCTTGCAAATGACTTTTTATTTGATTATAAAGTTGACCAATTATGATCATACTGTTGACCCATGTTTTGAAATCATTTGGACATTTGGCCTATTTCTATTTATCTCAATCCTAGCTGAAACTTTGCATCTAGCTCTACAGGTCATTGGAAAGTTAATGGGATTGTTGAATGTTGGTCATCTGTTGTTTGTCACTTCTCTACCTAAACGTCTTGAAGAATAGTCATGAAACTGTACGCACACTTTCACCCCATGGTCTAGTTGGTCCTAAATGGAAACCCAATTTGGTCACAAGAGTGGCCATTTTAAAATTCTCGTAGCTATTCCTGCTGCATGAATGCTCATATGAACTTGGAGTTTTCACTAGGACATCTTGTGATGTCTGGCTTGTTTTAAATGAAACTTGTGCTGATCTAATATCTAAAATGGCAGCCACAGCAGGCATTTTGAAAACCATGTTATCACTACACCTCCTAATAGGAAAGTCAGAAAGACATGGAAGTTTTCACCAGAAGGCATGAGTTGTCTAATTGGTCCTAACTGAATTTGGTGCTGGTTAATATCTTAAAAAATCCCATTATTATTACTCCTAAATGGATAGTCATATTAACATTTCAATTTCATTAAGAGAAATTTTAAATTAAAAGAGACCTTTTATATCTTAGTTATTTCTGAAAGAATTTTGATTCCCTTTATTTTGGTGTATGATGAGGGGTGCTTTTCGGGTTGGACAGTATATAGCTACTTGACTAAAAAATGTTAAATTGGAAAAACTATGAGCTGATAACATTTTTGTTACTTAATGAATTTTATAATTCATTTATTGCATTATCAGAAGCTGGAGTACCTACAGGGAAAACAGTAAATGTCAATATTTTAATAACTGCTGTAAAAATTATTGTATTTTTGACTAATTTAGGACAATTTTTATTGCATGGGAGCAGCTATTTAATCAGCTGTCCAATTTAGATAGTGTTCTATTTCCATAATTACCACATGTAAAGAAATTTCAGCCACAGCATAGAAAGTAGCATAGAGGTATGCCAACATTCTGTCCATTGTGCAAATTGCAGATACAAACAACTTTACCTTGTACTGTTCATTTGCAGAAGTAAGTAATTATATAGTGGAAATATATAGGTCCTAAAAGGAATTATTATTGTATGATTTAAATTTTGATTGTAGAGCTAAAACTTGTAAGTGCTGGATAAGATATAGAGAATCTTTTCTGAATAATTATCATGAATTTCTTACACAGAACAGTAATCATTAGTCCCTGATTTTCTCACAGACCTCTAAATCAAACCACAAACCTCACCCCTGCCATCACATGCATTGGTGAAAAGTGAGGTGTTTTGAAAATTCACCTAGCAATTTTTTCAACATAGCAACCAATGTTATGCTATAAAAGACAGAAACATGTAACTTACCACAGTTATTTCTCCTTCAAATACGTTCCCCAATCACATTAACATTAGGGATATAAGCCTGCTACCTCTCAAATCCTGCCCTACTAAAAGATAAAAATTCGTCTTTTCTGTCTATCTCCTATAGACAAAGGGCAATAACTCTTGCCTCATACTCCCCTTGCCATCGCCAGGTGTCGCTAGTTTTTAAGCTTCGCTTGTACTGTTCACAACGTACAATTACACCTCCATATAATCTAAGCCATCTTAGTGTTAAATCGGACCATCCGAAGTTAAATTTGGAATTATTGTCTTGGACAATCATTCATCTACATGTTGTATACATTATTTTACAATTCTTTCAAAATTTGAGTGACTTTGTCACCTTTTACAGACTTCTTCTATTGACGACCACGTTACAACACGCTAATGCGGTTACTCATTTTGTCATTTACGAGTTAACGCGGCACTGAATAATTTTGCTTACTCCGTTAGTAACGGTTGTGGTATTAGCAAATTAATAACATGCTGAATTGCTAATTTGTGCTTTGTTTTATCTTCTTTTGTTGTTTCAGTAGAAATGTCAACCGCATGACATGCAAAGAGTTCAAACAAAAGAACACAACCATGACACTTGTATTGTATGTACCAAGTGTACATCATCTATACCATGCAGCGTGTGTAATACGTGGACAGAGCCAATGTGTGCTGATGTAGTCCAGAAGGCAGCAATAGGGAGAGAGACAGAATAGGTCGGAGACCCCCACCTAAAGTTCGTCGTCTGCAAACATCCGCCACAGGAACATCAGCGGCAATGGAGGAAAATAATGTTGACATGGTACAAAAGTCCGCCTTTGAACAGATGCATCGTTTGGTCCAGGAAACTATGACGCAGCTATTGACATCAGGCCAGATATTACGTCTTTGGGGGGAATGTTCCCCCAGTCTTTGGCTGCCCAGTGGGCGTAAGTATGTCTGCATGTCCGAGCATGGCCTTCGGGCCTGTAAGTTATGACGCATGGGGTTTTTACTGGATCCATTGGATCTATTTCATTATACAACCTCGACGTCACCGGCCGTCCAGCCATCCCAACATGGGACCTTATTGCTAAAACGGTTCGACCAACTATGATTTACGGGGATTTTAGTGACAAATCCGTCTGTCAATCTGTACCGCCGTCAACATGCCAATACTATGACGGAGGTTTTAGTGAGAAATGTGTCCGTCCAGCCAGGCCATTGGAGCGGCCGGTACCAGTGATAGCTGGACCACATGCCAGACAAACCAGCTAGCACTGCCGTCCCAGTATGGGGACCTTTTTGCTAAAACGGTCTGATCAACTATGATTTACAGGGATTTTAGTGACAAATCTGTCTGTCAAGCTGTACCACAGGCAACATACCAATACTATGATGGAGATTTTAGTGAGAAATCTGTCTGTCCAGCCAGGTCATTGGAGCGGCCAGTACTGGTGATAGCCGGACCGTCGCCGACATTCATGCCGACCATTTGCCAGACAAACCAGCCGGCAGTGTCAGCTGTCCATATGTTCACAGCTTTTCCACAAGGGAGAATTAGTGAAATTGTCAAGAATGACGAACTTGCGTCATCTAGGTCACCTGGTATGCTCTATCCACAGATGCATGCTGTACCAGAACCAACATTCCCTCTAAGCGAATGGTAGATGTGCACGCAGTGCTCGCTGCACTGCGCAAACATTACAGAGATGAGCAAATTTTAACGTTGGATTGAGCAAAAAATTTTTTTAAAAATTGACAATTCAGCTGCATGGGGATGCCTGAGCAGCTGCACGTGCAGCTTAGAGGGAGCGTTGACCAGAACACGACTTGCCATACAGTGAGTTTGATGAAACTCTTGCAAATCAGCCGTACACAGATCCAATCATGGAACGGACTGAGCTTAGCTTCAAGGCCGCAGTAAAAGAAATGTATAGCGTGTTGGCAACTTTAGAATGCCCACCACCTCCTACCGCCATTCAAGACTAGAAAGTTAAGGTGTCTTAAGGCATCTTGAATGGGAGGAAGAGACGATGTCCTTCCTGCTCCTTCTCCAGTCTGCAAAATTCAGAAAGCCAAGTAACAGCGATGTTCTAGTGTAGCTTAATCAGACGACTTCAGTACTGATCTCCAATGCCACGTTAAAGCTAGTCCGAAACGTATGCGCTACGTCTTCAATGTTAAACTTGGCTTCACTAGCCATTTTCCGACTCCCAGGAAAATCCGGCAATGACCACGCTTGGGAAGCAACAGCCTGGATTGCTAGAATTATTAACAGGGCAGCTCACCATTTCAATGGCCAATGCGTTGACTGCTTCTGCCAACTTAGACCTGATACGACGTGACGCATGTCTGCAGTCCACGTCGCTCAATTGAAGAAGTTCGGAGGCAGGCAGCTCAGGAACTGCCCCTTCAACTCGCTGCCCAACTTTCGCAGGCGTTTCAAAACAATCATCCCCTATCACAGTGGAGGGATGATATGCGGACCAGGGAAAAAGGATTCTTACAATCAAATGTGCAGTATAGATCCCAACCCTATGCTGGGAGACAACAGTCTAATCAAGCTAGGAGGCAACCATACAGAGGCGGCAAGAACCCAAGTTTCTCTGCCTTCAAGCCTCCTAACTCTAGACGTTGACATACCCTCCCCACTGCCCGCAGACAGCCTTCCTGTGGGTGGCTGCCTCCTGCAATTTCAGGACAACTGGACCACTTTATTACCCCAGAACAATTGGGTGATTCAGGTCATTTCAGAGGGACTTTTATCCATCCCCCTCCCCTGTCCTCTTCTCCCCTCTTCACGGATGTACCGTCAGATCAGGAAAAGAATGCCTTTCTACAAAAAAAATAACAATAAAAAAATAATAAATAAATAAACCCCGCAATCGCCGGGGTTTTATTCCTGGCTGTTTGTTAGCCAGAGGCCGTTCATCAACCCGAGTCACCTCAACCAATACATTTTACCACTGAAATTCAATGTGGCGATGGCGAGATCAATCCATCTTTCCATCTGACAGGATGGGTGTGCCGTCAGTCTAGATGTGACCGATGCATATTTTCACATCCCTATCCACTAAGTCACGGAACTTTCTCCATTTCGCTTATCGTGACTAGGTTTATCAGTACCAGGGCATACCTTTTGGCCTCAGCATCAGCCCTTGGGGCTTTTACCAAGGTTATGAATTGTGTCATCACCCTGTTCCGCTTGATTTCATCTATAGTGACAACAATGTACTTGGACGACATCCTCCAGAAAAATATGTTAAGTTCTACTCTGCTCAAAGGCAGAAACGATCTTCTATCACTTTTAGTTCATCTAGGCTTTCTCGTGAACTGGTAAAAGTCGGATCTCTGTCCATCCCAGAGTTTTGGTCCATCTGGATATGGAGTTTCTCACTGATCTGAATCTGGTAAGGCTTCCTTGCGTTCGAGATCATCCGGATAGTCGAACACGTCAAGTCCATTTCCAACAGGTGCATTTCAGTGAGAGAGTTCTTGCAACTCCTCAGATTATTCAATGCAATGGCGGACTTGATCCCGCTCGGCAGTCTTTTTTATGTGCCCCTTACAAATGACATTACTAGCACAAAGGCGCCCTTTTTTCAAGTCCCCTCAATCACACAATAATGATCACGCCCGAGATACGATCATTCTTGCGTCATTGGCACAACCCCTGTTGGCTGTCCACATGGATTTCTCTGGAGATACCCGAAGCGGAGATAATGGTATGTACCACCGCCAATACCTACGGTTGGGTTGCCCACCTGTTGCCGGACTTCGATACCATCATCGGCACATGGGGTCCAGGGGAGAGCCCTCTCCACATCAATCTTTCAGAAATAAAGTTTGTCATCAATGCCTTTCAATTCTGGAAGGATCAACTCTTAGGCAAAACTGTCCTCATGATGTCAGACAACTCTGTGGTGGTGACTTGCCTCCTCAAACAAAGGGGCACCAAATCACCAGACCTGTGCAATCTGATCAGGCAGTTTCTACATTGGTGTGACAATCTCCACATCAATGTACAAATCAGATACATTCCCGGCAGACTCAATGTCTTGGCTTACACTCTATTCAGGAAAGCTCAAGTCATTCACACAGAATGGTCACTCCATCAATCGGTCTTTCTTCCAATCTGCACACTTTGGGGGCATCCAATGATCGATCTTTTTGCAACAAGGTGGAATTGCAAGTTGCCTATCTTTGTCTTTCCGGTTCCAGACCCAGAAGCTTGGGCCATGGACACTCTGTCAATCAGCTGGGAGGGGTTGTGGGCATTCTCCTACCCTCCCACGGTCTTGGAACTGAAAATAATCCAGAGGTTAAGGGGTCATAACTGTCAGATGATTCTGATTCCCCCTCTCAGATGGAACAACTCGTGGGTCACTGATCTACTCGATCTGGCGATAGATCTACCCAGGAAGATTACAGTCATCCCAAATCTTCTCAAGTAACCGCGGTCATGGGTGTTCCACCCCTGTATGGACCATCTTTATCTTCACGCTTGGCTCTTGTCCGGATGGCCTTGCAAGACAAACAATTTAAATCTTCAATTGTGGAGAGAATCTTGAGAGCAAGAAGGCCCTCTACTCTAAAGGCTTACAAGGGAAAGTGGCATGTTTTCAGGGACTGGTACCAAATCAATAACATCGTCCTATTGAGTGTCTCAGTCCCTCATCTGGCTGACTTTTTTCTCTGGCTTTTCGAGGAGAAACAGTTGGCCCCAATTACTATCAAATGCCACCGCTCCATGATGTCAGACACATTCCGCCATCATGGTAGATGTGATATAAGGCATGACAAAGATCTGTCAGATCTTTTAGCGAATTTAAAGTTCAATCGACCAAAATCCCTCACCCTGTTTCCAAATGGAATCTGTTCTGGGTTTTAACATGGCTCAATTCTGACAATATTGAGTCTTTAGCCAACAATTCATTAAAGCTAGTATCATACACAACGGGTTTCTTGATAGCCTTAGCTTCAGCATGCAGGGTGAGTGAGTTACATACCCTTTCCAGTGACCCGAACTATCTTCAGTTCAGATCAGATGGTTCGGTGGTCCTTTTGACGCAGCCATGCTTCATGGCCAAAAATAGGTTACCATTCATTGGCAATCAAAGAGTCATCATTGGCTTGCTTTCTTCCATAGATAAGTCAGGAGAAGCAGCCATGCAAGATCCTGTTTGTGCACTCGAGCACTATTTGAAACGCACAGAGGCAAGTCGGGTCACATGCAAGCACCTTTTTCTTCTGGTGACAGCTGGGAAATGGGATATCACCCCTCAAGCCCTTGCTTCATGGCTGAAGTGGGTTATATGCTCAGAGTACTCTGAGGTCTCACAAGATCGCCTCATGAAGATTACCGCTCATGAGATTAGAGCAATTTCAGTGAGCCTTGCATTCGAACGCAATGTTTCGATCTGAGATATAATAGAAGCTGTTGGCTGGCATGCAGAGTCAACCTTCTCCAGTTTTATCTCAAAGATTTGACCATGTAGAGGCAAACCTTGAGTCTAGTAAGTCCAGTGTTGGCAGCCCAGATGACCATCAGACCCATTTAAAACAATCAGCACAGCCTATTAGCTTTGCTGGATTCGCCAGAAGAAAAAAAAAATTTGTAGATAAGAAGATTTCAATAACTATCTTCTTAACCATATAAAGGGGTCACATATCACGTGACCCTGGGCTGTGTTACTGATGAAATTAGGAGAACGGGTTATCCTTCAAATGGGGAATCCAGCCATCATTCCCTAGAGGATACCCGGGGTAGAGGTAGGATGCTCAGTATTCCCTCTTCCTATTATCTATTCTCCTAACGTTAATGTGATCAGGCAACGTATTTGAAGGAGAAAGCAAATATTTAAAGTAAATTATGTTTCTCCGAGAATACTTACCAAAATCACATTACTTAAAACCCCTCCCAACCACCATGCCATGCGAGCATCCTTGTATAGTATATATCGCTCAGCTTAAAAACTAGCGACATCTGGCGGTGGCAAGGGGAGGTAAGGGGTTATTATCCTTTGTCTATTGAAGATAGACAGAAAAGACGAATTTTCGTCTTTTAGTAGGGCTGGATTTGAGAGGTAGCAGGCTTATATCCCTAACGTTAATGTGATTGGTTAAGTATTCTCGGAGAAACATAATTTACTTACAAATTTTGCTTTCTTTGATTTCACTCATAAAATGTACAATTTATAAGTAATGGAAACAATCAGGTTCTACAAGATCAAAAGATAAAATGTTTCACTAATGCATGTGTACCTGCTTGATGCCCATAGTATTCTACTATTTACATGTTGTTGGATGTGACCATAATTATGGTTCCTTATGGGACTGGCATACCCATGTTGGACTAAGAACAGTCCCTGTGTTTCATGTCTGTTTATTTGAAGAGATGCTTCTTCCCCAGACCATAGTCCTTGGAAAATACTCACTCTGGCTGCAAGTGAGCAGCTACCCTTAGTATGATTTATCTGTTCAAAAATGAATAGTACTCCTTTCAGGAACTAATCCAGATTTAGTTATGAACTCAGGATGATAGATACTGCATCCCAAGGAATCTGAGCCAATACCAGGTCCTTCTGTAATTTCCAGTTTGCAAGAAGCAGGCATTGACATGCAGCTGCCTTCAGAACCAAGGAGAGAGGTAAATGAAAGCCACTATTTTTGGCCACAAGACACACTATGTGGGACAGAATTTGAGCTGGAAGAGGTTTTGAACTGGTGCTGCCTGGGTAGGGGTGCCTTAATTTCAGCAGGGGAATGAACTTCACAGCTGCAGGCAGTTACCAGTGTGAGACCTCCCCTAATGTTGCCTGGCAGACAAGCAAGGTGTCTGAAAAACTGCCTCTGCTACAGGCAAGCTGCACACTCCTGAACCAGCAGAATGTGGGAGTCAATGTCCAGCGTATCAATTGAGCATTTGCGACAATTGCTTTGTTTAAATAAATAAGCTGCTGTTTCAGTGATAAATTCCATTCCAGAGTGGTATGTGTGAAATTCTCCTGTTCTCCACACCAATGCTAAATAGTCCTTTCAATCACAGAGTATTTCTGCTCCAGAGGTAGCAATTTCCTACTAGTATAAGCAGTGGGTAACTTGAACCTGTCTTGCTTATGTAGCAAAAATGCTCCTTATCTATTAGTGGAATTGTAGACTACAAGTGAACAAGCTCCCTTTCCTTTTAGCTCCAGTGCTAGATCAATATTTCCATGTTTCAGTATGTTTGAAATTCAGCCACAAAAGCCAAATAACACCGCTATTTCTACAAAGCTTATCGGCTACATAGGCTTCAGCAAGCAACATTTTAGCTGCATACTTAACCAGAAACTAAGTTTTAATAGCAGAAATATTGTGAGGTTTAAAATTGTATAATAGTCTCTAGTGTTACAACTCGTGCAACAACAATGCTTCAGTTTTTATAAAAATATTTCTGTTTGCAAAAATAGCTCAACAGTATTCACGAGGTTAAATAATGACTGCATATTTGATAAACTTTTATCTGGTGCCCTATTTCTGTCACATCTTAGAAACAGGTAAAAACATCATTATATTGTTTGACAACACTATGAACCTGCAAGAAAAATAAATGCAGTAGATATTTATTTAGGAATATTGAGTGGAAAGTTGCCATGTACTTTTGTGATTCAAGATTTTTACATGGCATCCCTGCAGAAGACATTGTCTACCAATTTAAAGACATTTTTACAGACTTTTTAACACTGAAATCTCTTAGCTGTCAATGGATGTGCCAGATGTTGATCTAAAAGTAACGAGGCTCTGACAGACAGAGATAGAAAAGAGTTCGCAAGCCAAAGTATACCTGTAATGGGGACATGCAGTCTACATATTATACACCATGCCTTCTAGGAAGAAGCCAGAGTTTTTAAACAGGATAAATGCAAAACATCATGCAAATACTTGTTAAGGAGTTGTGTTCATTTGTCCTGGTCTTTTCTGATGTTAGTGCATAATGCTATTATTTCAGAATACTTAAGAATCTGCTGGTTTTAAATAGTCCTCAAAAAGTCCTTAGATTTTCTCTCTCTAAAACAGTTTGAACTATTAGTTGGATTCTCATAAGTCATCTTACTAATTTAGGTCTTTAATGTTGATAGGAGTTTTTGTTTTTCCATTATTGGAATTAAGATTATATACATGTAAGACATTTCATTACCACTTATTTTTTATTTACAGGTTGATCAGTATGGCCTATGGACAGATCGGTATGATGCAGGCCTCAGCTGGCTTCTTTGTGTACTTTGTCATCCTCGGGGAAAGTGGTTTCTTGCCAAACCGTATTTTTGGTGTCCGTGAACAGTGGGATTCCATGGGCATTCAAGATCTACAGGACTCCTATGGACAAGAATGGGTAACAGTGTTTCACTTGCATTCATATTCATTGGCATGCTGTTCTAATTGAGCTCCACACAAGTGCCTTGTACATACATGTAGTTCCATCTACTGAAGCAGTAGAGAATAAATTGGGAATTTTGTTATTGGACTACTTAACTGTATAGCTTGGTGTCTTTGGACTACACATTGATGGAAAGTGAACACTACATTTTCAGCATCCAGCACCTTTTATTTCTAGTTCTATTCCCCCTCTTCCCTCTTTCCCCACCCCTAATTATACCAATTTAAAATATAGAAATGGGAAAAATGTGCCCTCAAATTAGAAAACATGCAAAGTTAAAGCACTGCAAATTTATGGTACAAATTCATAAAAATGGACATGATTTTTATACCAAAACTCCTGTTTGGTATGAAATGCAATGATCTCCTGATGACAGTTGGATTTGGAATTATAAATGTATGAAATGCCAACTTTTGTATCCTCAGGCTTTTCATTTTTAAATTGTACAAGGGTTACAAAGTGCCAGAAGGAGTTGCTGAATACTACAGTCTAGCACAAATAAAAACTACAGTGCAGCATTGTGGTATAAAGACCTGCTTAGAACATTTTATCCTGGTTTGCATATATTTATTTTTTATAGTTTAAAATACACTGTCTATTTCTTGTATTTATTTTGCAAAAAACTAAAGACAGATGTATACTGTTTCAGAACTTTCCTTTCTTGTAGCCACAAGACTGACAGTTTCACTTGAGGTTTTTTTTAGGTTTAAAATTAAAAGATATTTGAGTGCTAAATGTTAAAAAATAAAATTTAGTAACAATTTCATAAATCATTTTATATATGTGGAATGCATATTAATATTTCGGAACCTCTTGCAGCCGTATAGTTTTATCTGTCTACATGTTTTTAGTGGTGTGTTAAATGGAAATGGTTATACATCTACAACGCATATTAGGACTTGTACATTGTGTCCCCATTTACACAAGATGGCATCTCAGAGGAATAACATGACTTTGCTCTTATAAGTTTGAGATCTTGTACATTATTTCACCTCTATTTGTACGTCTTAATTAAGTTGTAGACATGGCATTTCCTAACACTTTCCAGTTACAAACACCTCATCAAATGATAAAAATATACTCTAAACTCAGATGCAGTAGGGTCACATTTTTTTGAGTGTTAAATTAATTTCAGTGTCACAAGAATGATATGTTATAGCCAACAGCAAATATGGAAATTTCTGTATAAATCTGCCATATTTTACAGGTAAATGTGTATAGTGTTCTGCAAGGCATTGTGGGTAAGACCAGTACTATTTTATATTTGAAGTTGTGTCCTAAAAACAATGCATATGAGAAAATATGTCATACCCATGATCTCTTTCCAAAAATTGCCACATGACTTGTAAAGATGGTTACAATGTGTACTGGGGTTTCTGTTGCATTGGCTTTTGCCAGTTGAGAAATCCTACTCTGAAATTGAAATTTATTTGCCTCAGAAGAATGAATTCATGTTTTCTAGATCTGTAGTTGTCATTTTTAATTTAAAATATTGTTTTCTTTGAAAACAGGAAAGATATACCCATTTTACCATTTGAGTGGTGTTGTACAATGCCTAGTGGTACTTTTGCATGTTTTTAAAATGACCTAATTCAATTTCAAACTTATTGAAAATTTCTGAAGTAATTATAGTCTTTCCCAATTTAATGCTTCTTAAACTCAGACCTTTGTGATGGGAAAGGCACATTTGAAACATTGTTTATGAGGAAATCTTCTGTCTTTACAGATTGTAAATTTTATTTGATATAGGTTTCTTTTTTCCACAGGCTGTTGGTTAATTTGTGATTGCTATCACCAAGAGTATAAAAATGTTGCAATATATTCCAATTTAAAAAGATCATTTTTCTTCATGCAGACGTATGCCCAGAGAAAGAAGCTTGAATACACTTGCCATACAGCTTTCTTTGTTTCCATTGTGATTGTGCAGTGGACTGATCTGCTCATCTGTAAAACCAGGAGATTGTCACTTTTCCAACAGGGAATGAAGTAAGTAAATAGTACAGCCATATCCAGGCCCTAAAAGGGTGCATATTTTGTGCTTAAGACTTTGCATTGACCAGTTGTAGCAGAATGAGTTTTTCCACTTCTATCACATGCTTAGGTTCAGGCAATAACTCCACAAATACAAGGGAAACACTCTGGGATTCACCATATTGACATCACAAATTACATTACAGTAATTTTATTTAAATTAAATTAAACCCTGAACATGGAATAAAAGAATATTCAATATCTTAGGTTGAATCCTGTAAGGATGGAATATTCTACTGTCAATTAGAAATAGAAAAGAACATGCTAAAGATGGACAGATAAAGAAAAATGCATGAACAGCTAGCAGATACTTAAATCAAAAAGAATAAAGTAAATTCTTTTTTCATATAGACATTATGAATATGGCATTGAAGTATTGTTACAACTGCACTTCACGATAGGCAGGTACTAATACAAGTATCAAAGATTCAATCTTTAATATTGAACATATCTGCATATTTGAAAGCTTTGTTATTGTTATTTCCTGGAAACGGGAGGTTGTGGGTTCGAACCACGGCCGAGTCATACCAAAGACTTGCTTAAAAATAGTACTAACAAAATTTTGACTAAAAATTATAGTTACCATATTTGTAGAACTGGGGTTTGTGTATTTCTAATTCCGGAAAGATGTCCGCTATCGCTTAACCGGCTTGAAGTAGCTCTTCGTTTTTGTGCTGTTTTTCATGATTTTTGTGCTTGTTGTCCATCTTCGTCTACATTATTGTGTTTCATTATGCATTGGCTGCTCAGTTCATATGTGTTTCATCATCTCCTTGTTTTGAAAATGAGAACAGATTTTTCTCAGCTGTCTTGCTCCAATGTTATGATGACCTTTGTTCTTGAATTAACCACCGTCACGTGATCACCAGTCAACCTGTTTATGCTATGATGGACCATCATTAATTGTTTTAAGTGACCACTCCTTGGCTCTTCATACTACATTGTGCTCAAGACTAAATAAATTGGGACTGCATTCACCATTACTTAAATGTAAATGGAAGCAAAAACGGAAACGTTTCAAAGTGGGCCGGTGTAGAACAGGAAGTATTCCAGTTATCTCCCTTTCACCCTTTCCAGCTAAACAATTTAACAATTTGGCCATTAATTTAGATAACCTGGTGCAAATCCATATTAAAACTGGGCTCGAAATTAGCGGTAGTCTGCTAGCCCGAGGCTAGTAGATTTCCTGTCAGACTAGTAACTATCATAATGTTATTAGTCTGATGGGCTAGTAAGTTTTGTTTATCAATAGTCAGCGTTTGTTTACTCAATACCCCAATAAAGACGTGACTTCAGCATATATTCTGCAGAATCAGTGTAGTGACCGTTGTAAACACAGTCTTAAAATATTAGCATGAGATGATGAAGTCAATTTCTGGCTCTGAAATGTGTTTCTGTTACAAGAAGCCATCTGATTTTATGCATTTTGTTTAACAGCACCAATCATGGTCCCGTCATTAACAACGGAAGTTTGGTAATTAATATCCTAATTAATCTGACAGTGAATTAAATGAAAAATAAACTGGTATCTTTATTCACGTGACCACAGTAACAAACTACATAACTACAACACAAAAGAACATGGCATCAACTATTCAAAGAAATTGGTTTGCATGCTTGTTTGTTTCCCTAATTTTTGCTTGCTAGCCAAAAAATGCGCCTACAGTCACAAACAGGAAACTGCATAATTTACATTTGCATCAAAATAATTATAACAATTAGATCAATTTATTATGATCACATTACTGACACATCATTTCCATACAACTACTTTTTCTATGACAACAAAAATTGTTTCTATATGTTTCCCATACAAGACTGAACAAATAATTGAATACACATGGAGATATCCAAGCAGAATGCCGTACATTTGTTGGGAATTAAAATCTCTCAGCATGGGCATGTAAGAGTTGAAAATTTTCCTGCTTATTATTAATTTCAACAATACATTGAGGTCCAATTAATTAGGAACACTTACTAAACTTATGCAACACTATTAATGATGACCACCGGAAAAGCCCACAGAAATACTTAATTTTATCAACAAGCAGAATATTGATTTCTTCCTGACAGAAACATGGATAAAAACATAATGCTATGAGCCCAAGTGTGTGGATCTAACACCCACCAGTTACTACATCAAGTCGTTCCCTGGCCACTCTTGCAGAAGTCATCACACAGACATGATTTTTCTATTTTAAAGCTGAATTCCGCTTTTCTCCTGACTTGAATTCGATTTTTCTTGATATAGTCCATTTTTTAAAATGTTTGATCCAGGTTTTCTCCCGATTTTTAACCGTTCATTTCAGTCCCATTCCGCAACGACCCTTGTAATGTATTCGCTTCATATATTAAATAGCCCACGATTCTCATAAAGAGTATTCTGATTGGTCAAAAGTTTAAATTCATCCAATGAATCTTTGTGTAAAGGAAACTGATGGCAATGGAAAGAAGAAGCATGCGTGCACTGCATGTCGCCAATAGAAGCTGGAGTTTGAAAGGAAAAAGGCTTGAGAAGGAAAAGAAACGATATATATATGCATATCGAGCCAGCAAAATCATTTGTGACAAAAAGGAAGACTAAAGAAATCTTTCTTAAAGCCGCAAAAGGAGCTCAACTGGCATATCAACAGGTTGTGTTCAGCGGACAAGAAAGACAAGTGAATATATGGGATTATTTGTATATAGATGATGTATTTGGGTGTTTATTTTACATATTTGTTATGAGAAGAGCGAAGTGTAATATGTTGGCAGCAAAATATGCCTAATTATTGACTTAATTATGATGTGAACACTGACATGCACATGAAATAACTTAAGTACCAATAGTATTTGAGAACAAATTCATGTGACAATAAATATTGTAAAATTATTCAAGTTGAAAATTTTTGGTAAGTTTGTTAGTTTTTCAAATGATTATTTTGTTACATATTATGATCATAAGTTGCACCAGGAGCAGCTTTTCATGTGTGTAAAATGCATTTTTTAGTAAGAGTAGTAAGAGGCTTCGTCCCCCAGACCCCACTGATCAGGGGCGCTGCCCCTCGAAACCCAGAACACAACCTTCAGTTTCTGCCACACGTTTGTTCAAACAACACTCACACTAGAACAAAGGTCAGTTCATTTTTTCTACCTCTACCACCCTCCTCCTAGTAGATGAAAACAAGCTAACTGAATCTCTCTTTTTGGAACAGTTTCCAAATCTCCTGAAGTATGGAAATTCGATAGGTGGCAAGCTGATTATTCTTGGAGATTTCAACTTTCACTTTGACTGTCCAGGAAACTCATACACATCAAAACTCCTAGATTCCATTCATGTTTTCAACCTTAATCAGCCAGTTAACCAACCCACCCATAACATGGTCATATTTTAGGATGGATTCTTCATAGATCTGATGATAATATTGTGAGATCCACCCTTGTATCGCATGAACTTGCATCAGATCACTTCTGCATTATATGCCATCTCGACGTATCAGTTCCTAACCCACCACCTTTTTTGTTACTAACCTGTGTGATAAATAGAACTAAAATAATGCATGACATCCAAGCAAACCTAACAACATTCATTGCTTGAAAAACATGCCCGAGCCACAAAGTGCAGAATATCAATTCAAAAGTGTTCTCCGTGGTAGCGGTGTTAGGGACCAGCTTCGCACTGCTAAAGATCGCCGAAAAGCAGAGAGGCTTTGGCTTTTCACCATACTCACTATTCATAAACAGATCTATTTAGCCGCTAAGAAGAAAATCGTAAACATAGTCCATTTAGCCAAACTATCCCACTATAGTACTAAGATCACTGAGAGTTCCAGCTGCAAAAAGCTCTTCAACATGACCAACAAACTAATGTCAAGGAACAAATGTACACCGCTTCCAACGACCTTCTCTTCAAATAGACCTTTTGGATCTATTTGCAAATTTCTTCCATGACAATGTTCAAACCATTAGAGATACACTTGGCAAACAACACAATTTCAATTGACTAATCGTCACCATACATTTAAGATACATAATTTAAGCGACAAGCGTTAAGAGCATTTTAACCTGTCTCGATGGATTTAATATGGACAATTGTAATGAAGAGTGCACCAAAGTCATGTGAACTTGATCCAATTCCAACATCACTTAGCTTGAGTGCTTAGACCCAGTATTGTCTTCACTAACTGATGTTATTATAATCCTTGAAAGATGTGTGTTTTGTTGAATAAAATTTTCATTACTAGCATGTGAATTGGAGCAATATAAAATACTTAAATTCCTTGAAAGATGTGTGTTCTGTTGACTATCATTTAAGTACTGCCTTGTAGATCTCTTTCAAATGTAGATAGAATATGGAATCTTTCGAACAATCTTGAAGAATAAAAACTTCAGATTCTTATTTGTACAAGTTGGGATGTTAGAGTGTGCACTGGTAGATTTGATAAAATAAAGTCTCTTTAAAGACAGGGTAGTGCAGAATTGCTCATTGGAAAATTTTAGTATCAGGGATATTATGTACCCTCCCATTACAGACAGGGTAGTAAAGAATTGCTCATTGGAAATGTTTAGTTTCGGATATTATGTACCCTCCCATTATAGACAGGGTAGTAAAGAATTACTCATTGGAATAGTTTAGTATTGGATATTATGTACTCTCCCATTATAGACAGGGTAGTAAAGAATTACTCATTGGAAAAGTTTAGTATCGTATATTACCGTATTTTGTTGTGTATAACGCGCACTTTTTTTACCTAATTTTCTTATCTTAAGTCGGGAGTGCGCGTTGTATACAAGAACTAAAAAAAAAGATTTTTTCCAGGTCGATCTGAAGAGGATGAAGGCACTCACTACTTGTGAAATATTAAATCCATTGTACATTGCATTGTAACTAAAATGTTTACCGGTATTAGCCGTATTAAAGAAATAAATAATGCTTACAAATAGTCTCGTTCTTTGATTGCTTATGTTAATAAACTGGATTCATTTCACGTCACTGTGTCAAGTTTTGATCTGTGCCACGGCCGGAAATACATGTACATAACGACTGGCAATTTGTTCCAAAGCTGTGCAAAGTGCCGCATTGGAGCGGAACAAATACCACTGTGTGGATTACCGTACTTGTTCCGTAAATGTTCAGTACCGTATTCCATAACTGTTGATCTAATCGAATTTTTCTTCATTTATTATTGGTCGAATTGAAATATAATATGTGTAGAATTCAACTAGTGTTAATGTTCTCATCAGAGCATCTGTTGGGGACATATATATATTTTTGCGACTACGGGTTCTTTCTTATGGGAACACTGATACGTTGTGGAACAAAATAATGTATGAAGTCGGGAAACATTTTTTTCCTCTTTGGAAAATAAGCTTGTTACTTAGTTTTATTTCTCATCTTAAATCATAGTATTTGAGATATCTTTGCGATTATACAGTGATCAATGGCTTCAATGCTTCATCGACTCGGTGTGGTCTTTTCACGGTAATCGGCGCCAGGTAAGCTTTGATGTGCTCAACATAGTTACAATGCTTTGTCTCGGTGAGCAGTATTTAATTGATTCAGGACATACAGCGACTTTTCGAAAGTGATGAAGACAAAGTGGAATTTGAGGGATTTGATGCAATAGACTGCGTCAACTAGACGAACATTTAAAGGGCCCTTTTAAGGGCCAACAATAAAATCGGAAAGATACAATATCAATATTGCCACTTTTCATTCACTATCTAAAATGACCAACTGTTGTTGCACTATGAAAACGGAGCGAAATGGCGGTAGTCAAAATTTTAAAATGCATTATATCACATGCGCGTTATATGGCAGAACTACGTTTTTTCCACTTATTTTGGGTCGAAAATCGGGGTGCGCGTTATACATCGGTGCGCGTTATACACACCAAAATACGGTATGTACTCTCCCATTATAGACAGGGTAGTGCAGAATTACTCATTGGAAAAGTTTAGTATCGGATATTATGTACCCTCCCATTATAGACAGGGTAGTAAAGAATTACTCATTGGAAAAGTTTAGTATCGGATATTATGTACTCTCCCATTATAGACAGGGTAGTGCAGAATTGCTCATTGGAAAAGTTTAGTATCGGATATTATGTACTCTCCCATTATAGACAGGGTAGTAAAGAATTACTCATTGGAAAAGTTTAGTATCGGATATTATGTACTCTCCCATTATAGACAGGGTAGTAAAGAATTACTCATTGGAAAAGTTTAGTATCGGATATTACCCTCCCATTATAGACAGGGTAGTAAAGAATTACTCATTAGTAAAGTTTAGTATCAGGGATATTATGTACCCTCCCATTATAGACAGGGTAGTAAAGAATTACTCATTAGTAAAGTTTAGTATCAGGGATATTATGTACCCTCCCACTTGATGACAATTCATGTCTCTTGTTAAAGTCCTTAACCATGGCATTGAAATTGATAAAACTTGATAATCGTATTGACCTTATGAAAACAATGTTCAGGTAGGGAGTTACTCCCATCATCCTCTCACAGAGTCCTTTACTGTGTGTGCAGTTATAGCAGAAATGGACAAATGATACGTACCCGATTTGGTTTCTAACCCATGGGTCATGATTGTGTGCAGAAGACTTTTAGTTTCTAATGTATAATAGAAATGGGGGTATATGCTGTGGTAAGATCTCTATACTTATGTTTTTCTTTCTCAGGAATCATCACTTGACATTTGGATTATTATTTGAGACTGTATTGGCTACATTCCTGACTTACTGCCCAGGTCTGGATCAGGGACTTAGAATGCAGAACCTTCGGTAAGAACAGATGGCTTGTTATTACTATCACCCTACCCAGAAACATGCATTCACTAGATCTGTTCCAGCAAGAAAATAAATTGCTTGGTTTAGTTAGTAATAAAAGTAATAATACCTTTCTATGCTGATCAGTCTAGTTGATGGGTGGTTGACTCCTTGAAAACGTGCTTTCCTTCTCCTCATTACCTGGTATTTATTTATAGCACAGTCCTAGTCATATAGCAAGACAGTTGTCACTTTTGAAATGCCCTGCTCAAGACAAGTGCACTCTCAGTTCAATAAAATTGTTTTTCTAGACCATAAACATATAATAGTGTGTGTGTGTGTGTGATTTGGATTTTTATTCCTACGATGTCTGCAATGTAAAAGTTTATAGTGTGTATGGTATTTGGATTTGCAATGTATGCTTTAACAATTTTTCAGTCATATTGCTACGATGTCTGCAGTGTAAAAGTTTATAGTGATGTCTAGCATTGGGACATAGGCCGACTAGTTCTAGCAATAACCTCTTAATGCTGATTGTCAAGCGAAGCAGCCTTTTGTACAGTTTTTGTAAGTCTTTGGTATGACTCGGCCGAGGATTGAACCTTGACCTACCATATCCAAGGCAGACACTCTAACCACTAGGCCTCTGGAGCATTTGTAATAGTTTGAGAGATTTTAATGAAATCTTGTTGATATATTCCTCAGGACTTGACAATGTGTTGCATACAATAGCCATGTCCCATACCTCAGTTTCAAAGGTACCAGAGAAAATATAATTCTGTGATGTAATATTGTCCAGAGTAAAACTTCTAAACCACAGAATATATTTTAAAGAAACGGACAGACAGTGTGTCACTTACTCTAGCAATGCTCCTTCAAGTTCACAGCAAAGGAAGATAAAAATCAGTGTATCAGTCTATGTGTATAACATTTGAACCAGTCTAGATCTTTTAGTGATCTTCTAACCTGTTATATGTCATGACAGTTGCTTGTACTCGTACTGCTGCTGTCAAGTTCATGGTCACAACAGAGGATAATGCAAGTTTAATCAGTTAATGCAGGTTAACAGTGAACAGTATTGACCCTGTATGCTACAGAACATCTGGGTTGTGCTATTTACATAGGAGGGTGCAGGCACTGATCTACTGGTCCAGTGTGCTATAACAGAGCTGGATCTTTGCTGTTCATATTAAACAAGCATAGACCCTGAGTTGGAAGACAAGAATATGACATCATTCAGGTGTGCAGAGTTGCTGAGCCTGTTCATGAATCGAGCCACTGTTTTCGAAAATCGAGATTTTTTGTAAGAAAATTTTTTTAGCGGAAAGGTTAAGTCATATGCAAATGTTTTTGGTCCTTTCAAGTTTTTTTCTGGTATTTGTAACACATGATCAGTTTCTTTTATACAACTTGAACATTTTTGGTCTTTAACTTTAACTTTCTTAATGGTTATTTGCAACATATAACATGCTGGTATAATCAGAACATTTTTTTCTTCATTCCTTTCCTATCTTTTCCGTTAATTTGTGTCATATGATCAGTTTTGTGCCATTATTTGAAATGCTTCGTTTCACTTGATTGTGCTTCATGATATACTGTGTTTGTTTGGGTTTTTTTTCAAATTAGATTTCTGCAACATTTGTGTTTACTTGTGAACTATAATCAGCAGTGTTTCTATAGCCTTTCGTGTATGCCTTGACTTTAAAATGTTGGATAGTGATTTTTAGCCCACCCTGAAGGCAAATAAGAATCAAATTTAATTAAATTCATTATTTTCAAACAACAAAAAATGTCCTTGTTTTAAAGTTATGAAATTCTATCAAAAACATTGAGGAGCTGAGAACGCAGCCATGCAGTGTGATAAACAGCAATCCAACCTTTAATTTTGCTGTGTGAAAACAATTTTGGAAAAGGATCTTTTGGCAGATCTGAAAAGAGCCAGTAGCAGTTTGGAGGACAAATAAAAGAATCCACAGAGCTACTGTAAATAGTATTGTGTAACTGCACAAAGTCATGTTTTGTAATGTTTTTAAATGATCTTATCATTTTTTTGGCATCTTCGAGGAATTTTTATTTGCTGCCTTAAGTTTTTATAGCCTTTTGTCCCTAATTTCTCTGGTTGGCAATGGGCATCTCTGAGTATACACATTTAACAGTTATCCATGTCCTTCCTTCCTTCATTTAACTCTACAAAGATAATTTAAGGTTTATAAAGAGCAATACCAGAGGATATTTCAGATTAGCTGCCAGTCAGGAGGGTTTGAAGTTAATTCTCATAGTTGTAGTTCCTCTGGGCCAGATAAATTATCCATAGTGTAGTTATTATTAAATTTGATTGGCATAGTCATTCAAGTTTCTGCAAGGCTAGTTGATTGGCGTGAGAGTTGAAACTGCAGGGCAGTGGAAATATCAGCATTATGTTGACATCTGTCTAGATTTGGAAGTATTGTATTCATAATTCATGGGCTGCATTTATTTCACAGGGAACTGAAATACAAACATGGACACATTGTACCCACTTACAGTCCACAATGGACTTGTCATTATTTACTTTATTTAACATTTTTTTACAGGTATCATTATCAGTGATTTTGTATTGTTGTTGAAAGGAGTGTAACGTAGAACATGACTCGATTTATAAGCAGGATTGTTAAATTTTGTTTAATGCATCATGACTTAATTTGTAGACAGGACTGTACTAAGCATAATGCTGGTTTGCAATACCAAGTTTTGGATTGCAAATTGGTAAAATAATGTGATCAAGTTTATTATATGTAAAATATTAATTTTTTGTCTTTCAGGGCTTCTTGGTGGTTTGTAGCTTTCCCCTTCAGTTTGCTGATCATTGTCTATGATGAGTGCCGAAAACTTATATTACGTCGCTCAAAACCAGGAGGATTTGTGGAGAGAGAAACATATTATTAATAGGAGCAATGATTTTACACATGGCATTGTTTGATAGATTTTTTACTCATGCTTTCCAAATATTTGTATGTGTCCGCAACATTTACATGTATTTTATGAATGTGTTAGTACCAAAAAGAGAGATATATTGATGTTATGTATTTTTAACTCATTCAGCCCCAGCACTGTTAACAGCAATATTGCTGCTCTGCCCCAGTAGCACTAAGCTGTGTCTAGCTGCATGTGTCCCATATAGTTTTACCCATTTAGACAATTTTGTAAATACCAGGCACATGCATTCACGCTTACCTTAATTTCTCTTTGTATATCTAATAAAAATCCATGAAGTCTTTCACAACTTTTTTATACACTATTTATGAAATTAAAATGATCGCTACAGTCTGCTAGATTCGCAAGAACTTTATTATCATCACTATCAGCATCCTATTTTTCTGACGACTCACTCTCAGAAACTTAAATGTCTGAATCTGAATATCGCAAAGTATCCAACTGCCTAACATATTTATCCTTTCCTTGCTCAATATTTTTGAGATTAAACCTGAGAAGTTCCTCTTTTCGCTCTCACCGTCATCAAGTCTTATGTCTGCCATCATTTACAATTTCTCATGAACAGAACATGTATAATGAAATTGCCCTTCATTAGTAACCCTTGGTTTCTGAACAATTCAAATTTGCTGAAAGAAAAATAAAATCATTTCTTATTGGTTAATATTGGTCTGATCCTTGGGGGGAAAAAAACATTTGTAACCAGTCAGAGACATTGTAACTAACACACATTCAAAGCAGCAAAAGACTGGATCAGCCATTGAATGCAGTCGACAAACTTCGACTATTTGCATGAGCGGCCCTTGAATGCAGAAACCGGATCATGTGTATTGATGGGATCGGGGCCGAATGAGTTAAATTCAGTTCCAAATACTGTTAATATTGACACTGTATAATGTTTTATGAAATTTTGAAATTTTAGTAAGATTTGTGATGTTTTCTTATGTCTAAAACCTAAAGTTATAATCTGCAACAGCTAAACTTTCTACTGAGGTAACAGTTATTTACCATCATAGAACACAAAGCAAAAAGCAATGGAGCATTAAAAGCAAATTCTTCACAGTACACCTTTCCCTCAATAGTCGTGCACAACGGGGTCCACAAACATTGACTGCACTATAAGTGAGGGTACAAGTTACTCAGGGACATCCAAAAATTGAAAAAATCTAAAACATCGAGAAAACCGCAAAGGGGTGGGGGGTAGGGGACTGGGCAGTTTAATGTCTAAATCATTGTTTTACAATCACATTGATAATAATTGTTAATCACACACTTTTTCTATTATTGAATTTGTTCATTATTCTGTATTGATATAAAAAACATTTATTTTCAAAATATTATAGTATAAAGGAAGCCAGCTTTTAATTCAGCACAACACTACAACAAATACTTCGTAAGTCAGTTATCACAACACGGTCGGCACTTTGTTAGGTTCGCAAATAAACGCTTGCGGATATAGGTGTTAGAGGAGATTGACATATTTTACGTTGAAATACACCTTGCATTTATGATAATTAAACTTGAGAACTGAAAGAGAAAATTAAAACACAGATTAACTAAAATTATTTAATGGTTAAATATTGATGTACTACTACACTAGGTATGACAATTTCATTGATCAAAATATCCTGTAATATCTTTAATTACGGTGTAGTAAGAATATCATTCGGAAAGAAAATGTAACCACTTATATGACTTATTATTAAAAACTGATCATTTCAAAATGATGATTCCAATTTTGAGGTCCTATCTACCATTTTTGACTAAAATGACCGATATATCAATGTTTCAGTTACCAATTTTGATCGCAATGTTTTTTGAAGTTTTAAGAAATAGGGATCATTTTTATGTATTTTCTGGTTTTAAAAAAAGGGATCAATGATTGACCCCATGTTATGAGCAGGTTTACAAGTTATCAGGGCACCAATTATCGAGGAAGTGGTTTAACTACAATTTTAATATTTGCACTCATTTACACAGTAGAGTTTGCATGTAAATTGTGATATCGTCATATTAACCGAAATCTTGTGGCAACATTTGAAGCAACTTGGCCTTGATGACTTTTTTTCCCAGTAAGCTCTTGTAAACACAGTTGTTTTATGTCTTCCACGAACAACTTTTGAGATTTACCATCAGTAAATTTGATTGGCACTGAAGACCATGTTGACCCAATTCATATTGACTATATTATTTCATTATTATGTCTAGATTCTTTGTCGTGTATCATGTACAGATTGTTCTTTATAATACATACTACTTGAAGCATTCATATATGATGAAATTTCTCTGGTTTATTAACCATCAGAATTGGTGCCATATCTTATCTCAGGAGAGAATGTCTGTCATTGTTAGATGGCAGTGTTATGGATTCCTATTTATAATGGGGGGGGGTCGTGGTTTTTTTTTTTTCATTTTAGCTATTTAGCACTGAAGAAAAACATTCTTTCTAGTGCAACACTATTATTTTGTCACAATAATATTCATGGGTGATAAAATAGTACATGGCTTCTGTTTATTGCATAAGATAAATCTATTCATGCCGGACTCAACAGACATAATGAAATAAACAAGAGTTCTCTGCAAAAAAATCGGGAGATATTATGAAATCTGGAGGCATGCATGAAATGAGCCCAAAAATTGAAGTTTCTACTCATATTCTTAGTGTACCTGTAAATATGCCATGTATAGAACTCTGAATTATAATAGTCGTGACCAAGTTGACTTGGTAAGGTGGCCATGTTGCTTGTATAGATCTCTGAAATTCTAATAGTCGTGACCAAGTTGACTTGATAAGGTGGCCATGTAGCTTGTATAGATCTCTGAAATTCTAATAGTCGTGACCAAGTTGACTTGGTAAGGTGGCCATGTTGCTTGTATAGATCTCTGAAATTCTAATAGTTGAGACCAAGTTGACTTGACAAAGTAGCTATGTAGCTTGTATAGAGCTCTGAAATTCTAATAGTTGAGAACAGGCCAACTCGATAAGGTGGCCATGTAGCTTCATTATAGAGCTCTGAAATTCTAATAGTTGAGAACAGGTTGACTCTATAAGGTGGCTATATTGCTTGTATATAGCTCTGAAATTCTAATAGTCTAGACCAAGTTGACTTGTATAGAGCTCTGAAATTCTGATAGTTGAGACCAATTTGACTCTATAAGGTGGCCATGTAGCTTGTATTGAGCTCTGAAATTCTAATAGCCAAGACCAATTTGACTTGTTAAGGTAGCCATGTAGCTTGTGTAGCGCTCGGAAATTCTAATAGTCATGTCTAGTTTTCATATGTGTAGGTTTTGTATAGAATGTCAAGATTGTTCACATTCATACATAATTCTTGAAGCATTCATCTACAGTGAAATTATATATAGCTTATTGGCCATTATACTTAAGGTGATAGCTTATCTCAGGAGAGAATGTTTGTTTTTGTTTGGGATTCCAGTGTATAACCTGTTTTTATCTTTCTTTTTCCTTTTTACCTTTTGATCAGCATCATATAAATTTTCCTTCTCATGATTGTTACGTTGATTTTAAAAATTCTGCTTCATATAGCCTTAGCGTACCTATAAATGTGCAATATAGCCTCTGTAAAAATTGGAGGATAATAGAATCGGTTTAGTTTTTTTATTCAAGGTTATAAAATTAATCAAGTATTTTGTTTCCAAAATATAGGAAACTAGTCGTATGAAGACATTGCATTTAAACAGAATCAAGAAACCTGTAATCATTTTGTTGTTAGATAACCACTTCTTCCAAGCATGATACTTCACAAAAGAATATGGAAAAAATAAAATCTGACCAACACATTTTACCTTTGGAAAGTTGATACTATTACTATTGGAATAATTTTCAGGCTAAATGTTACAGAAGTAAAGCATATGCAGGCTGCAATGCAACCAGTGTGCATTTTTCTTGAGGGATGTCATTGTTATGCATCATTTGAAGGTATGATCCAAGGCACAAATGATAAACTTGGTTTTTATATCTTAAAATTTAATGTAAATATATATTTTAGAATGAATTATGTCATTGTGACATTGTTCTCTCTATTTTAAAACAAGTTTTTTTTTAAATATGTGGTGCAATGTTTCTAGTATGTGATTAAAAATAATCTTTGGTTATTGTCAGGCTCTTTGTTTATCAATAATTCCATTTTTTGTATTTACATATTTTTTAAAAGCGATTTTTTACATTTAAATGGATTTACCATCTACTATATATAGATTGTAAAAGCTTGTTTTAAAATATCTAATTAGAAATAAAGTTACAACGATCACTCATGGCATCAAGTTTGTGTTTATTTCTGTTAATTTTTCGTCAGCATTAAGAGGTTAGTGTTAGGACTGGTTGGCCTGGTGTCAGAATAATGTGACTGGGTGGGACATCATGCTACATGATGCCCCAGTGCTAGACATCACTATAAACTGCCTCACAGCAGACATCGTAGCGATATGACTGAAAAATTGTTAAAGCTACCTTAAAAAATACTAATCAAACAAATCTTTTGTTTATAGCATGACATAAACATGGCATCTATTTAAGTATACTATACTTTTTATGATCTTGATTTCTTCAGTAGGACATAGCAATGGACAAAGATTCACAATTATGCATTCCTTTGGATAAAAGGAATCAAACTAATGTTTCATCTGTGAAACAGGCACAAAATTAATTTCAGGTGTGATTTTAAGTCGTCAATAAATTTGTTGCACTAAAAGTCATCCAGTAAGATTACTAAATCTACACTTCATGTCCTTTCCAAAATCTGACATAATTAAAATTAATAGAAATAGGTTTGAAAGTGATTTTGCTTGAAAATAGACAATTATAGGTACAATAAGAAAAAGTAATTAATGAAATCATAAATGTCTCAAAGACTTTGAAGCTGATCAAACAAACAAAAGCGCAAAGTAAGCAGTAAAATTGCTGTCTGGCTTAATCATAGGTATTGGTGGAAGGCTGTTTAAAGTTTGAATCTCGATGTACACAAATCTGGGATCAGGATTGCAGATGAAAAGGCAATAACCTGTAATATTTGCACCAGACAAGACTGCGTATTAAGCCCTCTTCTGTTCGATCTATTTACAAAAATTTACTATCAGACCTCTGACACAATTGTCATACTGGTATCTGTATTACACAAGAAATATCTGACTTAATTGCGCTGTTTTATGCTGGTCACACTGCATACTGCTGAAACAATTGGTTCTTTACAAAACCAAATTATGATTGTTGAGACATTTTTGTGAAAATAGTAGTATGTGTGTTAATATAGTTAAAACTTATTGTAAGTATTGTATACATAAATGGCGGATTTCTGAGGAGTAACAAAAAGTGGTATTATGACTGTAAATAAGTATAAAATATATCTAGGTTTAGATACATGTGATTATATTTGACACCTAAACTTATCTGGATGAAAGCAAAGCGAGAATTCCCAATTCAAGCAAGCAAAATCTCTACATACATTCCATATAAGTTAGGCAAATGTGCTATGATCACATCTGTATCAACCTATGCTGATAATATTTGGGGGTATGAATATACACATACAAATGAAAAGGTACAATTACGTGCCAGGTTTTGCAGTAGATTTCTAATCCTCCCGAGATACATAATTTAGTAGGGAAAAGGCATCAGAGTAAGTAAAGTCAGGCTAAAACATTAAACATTTAATTTGAGGAAATGCGCCGATATGGGCTACGAAGTGTGAGATATTCCTGAAAGTTTGAATTGTCGTTCCGATGTTAAACGACGTTGGAACACGCTATTCAGCGCCGTTATATGGACATTAAGACCTAGACGCCTAAAACGTAAATATCTGCTTGGAGATCTTACTTTTATGACTAACTTAACGGATGATCTCAATAATAAAATGTTGGAGACTCATCCCATAAATTGTAATCTCAGAAATACCTATACTTTTACTACAATTAAGCTTTACTTTTCCCCAATGGAAATACCTCGTCCGTAAGAAATGGCCTTTTGGCCCGTTCTTATTCGGACCATGAACGAACTTTTACCTTTCCACAATAGAAATGCCTCGTCCGTACGAAATGACCTTTGTCATTGGCCCCATCTTATTTGGACTATCGTCGAAGCTTTACCTATTCACAATGGAAAAGCATCCGTACAAAATGACCTGTCATTGGCCCGTTCTTATTCGATCTTTGATGGAGTCAGTACATCGAATGAAGCACATTGAAGAGTGAACAATACCTACAATAGAAGGTTTGTGCTAAATACCAGGGCATGAGATTGATAATTATTTTTAGTGAAAGTATCAACTGTTTGTATGGATAAAAAGAAGTTTGATGATATAACATTGATAATTTATAACTCGCTCATGCGTAAAGGTGTGGGACGTTGCACTAGAAATATGTAACACTTATTAATATTACGTGAATGAGATCTAAATTTCGCACCCGTCTTCATGATATTTGTGGGTACTTGAGTGCAAATGATGGATAACAAAGTGGTGTAAGACTCGCCTTTCACCTTGGTGCTTACGGATTCTGTAATCAGTTTTGACACGCACAAGTGATAATTTTTGGAAGAGCAATGTTTCTTCCGGGGGTTCCACAGAAAGAGAACAGGAGAATTTTTTATTTCAGATATTCCTTTAGAGATAACGTTAGAGGCAACCAAAATTAAAAATGGAATGCGAATACTCGAAATAGAAAAAGAACAATTAAAGACAATCAAAAGGTCCTACTTTATGCATTGCTTTCTAGCCAAACCCAGGTACAAAGGGTGTATTTACGACAGGAAATGTAACAGGTGCTATGAGACAGGTCACACTCCCTTCAAATGTCTACAAAACGAGACTGACCCAAGAGATAGATTACAACAACAACAACAACGACAACAACATCAAGAACAAGGGAGAGTAGAGACCCTGCAAGAGGGAAACAAGACAAATAGACCAATCCCCCAACAACGGACGAGTATCACTTGAACAGATTCGAAAAAGTTGACTGGGTATCAGATACCACAAACAATAACACAACAGGAGAAACCGAAAACAGCGAGTATAATAGGAACCCACAGAATAAAACCTATATAGAAAAGTACTGAGGGAAATATAAATCAAGCTCCAGTGGAAAAGCTGATATCAACAGGGAAAGAAAACACAGATGTAAGATCAAAACAAATACCATCAGCAAAAGAAATGATCATATCAGTATCGAAAGAAAGACCAATAGAGAAAAGAACAGAAGCAATCACGAGTAAAACTCCAGTGAAACAACAGTTAACAACATATAAACAAGACAAAGAATCTAGACCAAAAGAAACAACAACAGCAAAAGAAATGTCAAAAGCAGAATTGAAAGAGAAAGACACGGCTAGAAGGAAAAAGGAAAGGAGAATGGAGAAATAACAACAAGAAGATTACAACATGAGACGATTTATTTTCTAAATGACGATGAATGCATGTAATTTAAAATGCTAAAAAAATTAATTACAATTTAACAAGAAAAAATTATTTTTAAAAACAAAATATACGAAGAATGAAAAAATTATTGAAAACTTAGAATGAAATAAAACAAAATATACTCATATAGCCAACACCAAATATCAGGGCAGGCGGGCCTCCCCAACTGGTCTGAGAACATCAAAATGGGAGAGTGCACCCCCACCCAACCCCACCCCACCCCCAAAAATTGAGAATACCACTCGTATATTGGTGGCAGAGTTTCTAAGGAAACAAAGCCACATAAAGGTCAGTAAGATATTTGCTCGATTTGTGCAGAATATTACGGCATCGTAATTGTAATTATGTGTAGTATATATACTTAATTAATAGGATCGTCGATTAAATAGAATTACCTTTGTAGTGTTTAATTTACAGACGTATTTGAGAAACGAGCTTAGTATTATGAAGATAATTATGCAGATTGTTAGCTTGTAGTCTGAATTAATTTAGTAATTCGCTATTAGGTTACTTCGTAGTAAACTAGTACATTTATTAGAATGTCATATGGTACAATTTACACATGCTTGAATTATGAATTTGTTAAAAAGTTGAAGTATGGTAATATCAGAGGATATATTTTTGAATATTTGTGTACTTTGTATAAGTGTAATAGTGTAAAGAAAGGCATCTGATTTTTGTGATATTGTATGAGAAGAAATAGATACCGTGCTTTTATTATCACGTTGCTTCACCATACAAGAACGTATGAGTATTTCGATGTAAATGAATGAGTGACCGAAGAAATATAATAGCCGTTATCTGATGATAGGCCAGGTGTAGCGTGAAATGAGAGGGATGAGGAAAATATTGAACCGTCATTGTGCTTTTACAGGAAGCTTGTTCTGGTTCAGTTTACCGGTAGTCCCGAGACTCTAAGAAGTGAGATGGAAGTGAGACGTGCAGCGCAGTCGTAGTCGACAAAGTAATCAGGAGAGAGTCGATGAGGAGAAAAATGAGTCGAGGAGGAGAAAGTGAAGAAGGAGTATAGAGAAGTCGAGAGGAGAAAGAATTCGAATCAAGTCGGGAAGAAGAGATGAATTGGAGGAATATGAGAGAATACACAGATGAATAGAATACAAGGAGAGGTGGAAAGTTATCTCACACTACATATCAAGTGATGCAATATGCTATTACAGGGTCTAGTGAGAGGAGAGTGCTTGGGAAATTTGAATCACTTGACTATTGATTTGTATTAAATTGTTATTCGTTGAATTTCACTTTTTTGTATATTCAATTGTTTAACCGTCGGCACTGCTTACTGAGGGACTCGGAGTTTTACATATATCTTTCACTAATTTAACTTCCAACCAAAATCGAGCCTAGGTGGGACTTCAATAATAATTCAAATAAACAATTGGGAGCACCCCACCACAACCATGACACACCTACCATAATGGCGGCATAACACCCCACCCCCACCCCTACATAACGCCACAATCCATTTACCTGTCCTGTTTATACATACAATTCTCTCTTAGTTTCAAATCAATTAGAAACGAAATTCTTCTTGTAGGTGATATTCTTTTTCTTTGTTATAGGTTTACTACCTTCCATTACGTAAAGAGCACGATATCAGTGCGAGACTGGCTACGTATTTGTGGACAGATGGCATCTCATTAAGTCTTTCGCAGGGTACATAATTGTGTGCACGAAATTACCTTTTGTATTATGTATAAATGTAGATGGGTACGGCGTTACTCACGGTGCATGGTTATTAGCCTTGGTCAGTTAGAGACACTGATTTATGTGCAGTCAGTCGAGCACGAACAAAGTGCAATACGGGATGTTGGGGTGGGATAGGGACCCGTGCCTGTTTATTCAAAGTTCTGTTAAGGGGGAAGAACTGTATCGTACTTACGCACTGACAAATAACAGAATCAACTCCCTTTCTAAAGTAGTGCGCTGTAATGTGTTTTATTGTTGTTATGAACTGGACGGTTGAAACTGTCAGTAAGTACATCAGCCAGCTTTTCATGCTATTTGGCTTTAAACATGTGTGTTTTATTCAAACGCATTTTAATTACAATGCAAGGAATCACAGCATAATAATGTAATAATATTGAAAATAGAGCATTTGAAATTTTCTTTGATACTAATGTCGCATAGATCGAGTCGTGCTAGCTGTTACGTATATTTGATATAAGTCATTTATATTTATTTTTATTGTTTGTTTGTTAGATTCAAATTTGGCATTTTAAGTTTAAAGATTCGTTCATTGGTGGTGGTGGTGGGGTGACCTGTACTTTACAGAATAAACACCAGGTGTTGACCTCATTTCTGACCTGGCTTCAGAGTTGTAAACAAGCTTTTAAAATGATTGGTTGGTTCCAATGACATTATGGAGCTTTATATAAACATCTTTCTATTTTAGTTGGGTCATAAGGTGTGTACGTGAGTTTTTGAACGTAAATTATTTCTAAAAGATTCTAGAAGATCATGTGACACCTTTCTTGTTTACGTAAAAACAGATACATAAACTATGTTTTGGAGCGAGCTATTCAGTAGAAATTGGGCTGTTAGAATATTATGTTGTGTCGTTTTGAGTTATTTTTAATTACCTTGTACTGGAAATTATGTCAATTCGTTTGGATCAAGAGGAATTATTTTGTTATTTATCTGGAAAAGAATTGTGCTCGTAGAATTTTATTAACAAGAACTGACTTCATCAAGTGACATCGTCTTCCATATTGGATACTTCGCTGGGATTCGAACTTAGAATTATTTGGACATTTTATTACCAGGACTTTTGCAATTTCTCTAGTGGATAATATTTTGAATTATCTTTGGATTAATTTTGGAATTGATTCTTAAAACCGTAAGTTTATTTTTCTTTTATGTAAATTATTTGTGCTCAATAAATTGTTTATTAAATTTTACAAGCTTGTTATTTTCACTTTTTCTATGCTACTGTTTATTCGAGCCTATTCATGTAACACTAGCAAACGTTTATAAAGCCTGGCTTTTTACTGTACGGCCTCTCAATGAGAATAAACCCAGTATAATACTGTACGGTCTCTATTTGAGAATGAGCCAAAAATAATACTGTGTGACCTCTCAATGAGAATGAGCTCCGTATAATACTGTACGGTCTCTCAGTGAAAATGAGCCGGGCATAATGTTGTACGGTCTCTCGTTGAGAACGAACCACCATAATACTCTACGATCTCTCAGTGGCAATGAACCCTGTATAATAATGTACGGTTTCTCAGTGTGAAGGAACCCAGCATAAAACTGTAATGTCTCTCAGTGAGAATGAACCCTGTATAATACTGTAAGGTCTGTCACTGTGAATGAACCCTATATAATATGGTAACGTATCTCAGTTTAAATGAACTCCGTGTAATACTACTGTACGGTCTCTCAGTGAAAATGAGCCTAGCATAATATTGTACGGTTTTTCAATGAGAACAAACCAACATAATACTCTACTCTTATTGAGAATGAACCTTGTATAATAATGTGCGATCTCTCCGTGAGAATGAACCCTGTATAATAATGTACGGTCTCTCAGTAAAAATGAGCCTAGCATAATGTTGTACAGTCTCTCAATGAGAACGAACCAACATAATACTCTACTGTCTCTCATTGAGAATGAAACCTGTATAAGTATGTACGGTCTCTTAGTGATAATAAACCCTGTTTAATAATGAACGGTCCCTCAGTGAGAATGAACCCTGTATAATAATGTACGGTCTCTCAGTGAGAATGAAATCTGTATAATAATGCACGGTCTCTCAGTGAGAATGAACCTAGCATAATGTTGTAAGTCTCTCAGTGAGAACGAACCCTGTATAATAATGTACAGTCTCAGTGAAAATTAGCCTAGCATAATACTGTACGGTCTCTTAGTGAGAATTAGCCTATTATAATACTGTACGGTCTCTCAGTGAGAACGAACCAACATAATACTATACTGTCTCTCACTGAAAATGGCCCTAGTACAATAATGTACTACCTCTCAATATCTTCATGATAAATTGCTCCTCCTAGTTTGTTCTCTCTCTCTCTCTCTCTCTCTCTCTCTCTCTCTCTCTCTCTCTCTCTCTCTCTCTGATTAAAGAGCTGTTTGAAAGGCTCTTTATATTTTCTTTAGTATTTGAAAATATTCGTGAAATTGTCTTTACTTGTCATTAAACACTATGTTCATTAAACCTATGTCACATTACAAATGATCCCATCCTGAAGACACGCACCAAACTTAAGAAAAGTAATTATACAGATTCTCCTCAATACCTTCCGCAAAAAACATCCCATGAATCTTCACCTACACCACTGGTTTTCGATCCGGCACCCAACTGGTTCAGCACAAAAGACAGCAGCTTTTGGGTTTGATCTTGATCGGGAAAAATAAATGATACATGATTCAACCAAATTTTAATGTTAAGGCTCGATTATTTCATTTAATAATTATTGAATATAACGTAGTATGATGTTATTGTTATTTTGCACCAAACACCCAAAACTATGTTACATGGTATGTATCACACATCATCAAGGCCCCACTACTGAGTCAGAAATGGCATCAGCCAAGGAAGTGTGTTTGCAGTGTTGATCATCAAAAGTTGCTGAACCAAGCTGATGTCACTATAAACAAAGATGGAAGGATCTCAGAAACTGGCACCTTTGTTTTTATTTGTTTGTGTTTCTACTTATGATATTCGGTTGAAATGAGGGCGTGGTCGTATAAACATTTATCTAGTTGTGCCGTGTGCCTTTCATAATATTCATTGACACTGACATCAGATGATTTTACTTACAACAAGGAAGTACAGAAAGGAAAAACACTCATGATTTAGTCCAATACTTGTCTCATAAGAGTATGGTCATAGGCTGAAAACTACGTCGTACGCGTATAATGACTCATTTCGTCATTGGAGCATAAGACAATGACAAACATATCTCACATTACTATGCATTTTACATACTTTTGAACATTAATGTTGAAAGCAGTAATTGAATAAAATAATGTTTTAGTTGATAATTTTTACAAGATTTTATTAAATCTCCGTTTAATTATTACTACGTGTATCTTCTCACTTTTGGGTATTTTACTGTATGGTTACACTGCAAGTTTAACTACAGTGTATTATTTTATTTTATTTGCGTTTTAAGATGCATATTTCCTCACTATACGTCTTTCATCATGCTATTCATTTGATTGTTATGTTTATTACGCAAAGTGTGTGAGTTAGTATACGAAAATGAGTTAAGATCCGCAAAATATGAAGGGGTATAACCTATATGTTCATCAAGTCATGGTTGGAGAGGACATCGCCCTCGTGTTTGCTTTTTGTAGTTTAACCATGCTCTGTGAAAGTTGTTGAGTCGTTTTGTAAGAACAAAATAAATGAATCAATAGATCTGACAAAGCCATGATTGGGATCTCGTGCAGAAAGAATTAAAACCATTTAATGTTGCATCACGATTCTATAATACAAATTCAAGCCAATTCATATCTCTTACACGTGTTCCGTGTCTAGATCAGGGAAGGTTCTTCATTAACACAAGCCGTGATATTTGATAGATTAGTCATAGGTGCACAAGCCGACACAAACCTTCGTTGTAATAATACGCCGTATCTCCCCTTATACGTTAACATAGATCGCTCTTAAAGCCGAGACATACGTCCATGTAGGCCCATACAGATCGAGAGGGGAAAGGGGGGGGGGGTAGTAATATGTTCCGGGCCTCAACCCCGATGGGGCCTCAAAAATCTTTGTCTAAATAAACAATTCAGAAAATAATAAATATATTTCGTTGTGTACTTAAATCTTTGTTTAGTAACTTATATAGGCTTGTTGTTGTTGTTTTGTGCTTTGTTTTTTTTTTTTTGGGGGGGGGGGTGCCGAGCGGCCGAGTGGTCTAAAGCGTTCTCCGTTACAGATCACTACCATCTCACCTCTCATATCACTGCCATCTTTCCTCCCCATGGTAGATAGTTTACTAAAAAGTATATAGCAGAATAACCACATTTGTGAGTTTAGACAAACTCTATATAAATATATTTAAATGAATTCCAATAAATAAATATTGTGTGTATATGTATGTGTATGTCTACATGTCTGCGTTATGACGCCCCAGTCGTATATATCACTATAAACTGCAACACTGCACTCATCGTAGCGATATGGCTAAAATTGTTAAAGCTACTTTACAAATCCAAAAACACATACATACATACATACATACATACATGCATGCATGCATGCATGCATGCATGCATGCATGCATACATACATGCATACATACATACATACATACATACATACATACATACATACATACATACATACATACATACATACATACATACATACATACATAAACTTTCACTAAGAATTGCCCAAAAAGCTTCATTTAAATTAACAAATTCACAATAAATTATGGAAAATATTGAAAACTTTGCAGGTTAAGGAAAAAAAAGGCATAATTTTTTTATTATAGGAAAGTATAAATAATGAAAGTGATATTTTAAGTAGGATTTTAAATGTTCCTTTAACACAATTTTTGTACATGTAAAAGTTTAGCTCGCGTTAACGGTATTAATGTTTCCAACATACTAGAATGTGATTTATGCCGACGTAATGACATTGCGTTTGTAAGTGTACCAGTCACGTGCTAAGCATGACGCGACCTGTATGTTGACAAACGGAATACATTACCATTTTGATGTTAGAGAACTAATATTACATGCAGATTTGACGGAGAAAGGTCAACCAAATCGTTCGTATCCTGAATTCTCTCAAAACAAAAACTAGACAATAGTTTTTAAGCAAAGTTTGTATCATATACGGTATACATTTTGTTTTCTAAAGAACTTTTTTTTCACATTAAATACCACTCCATGGAAATAACACCGACATGTTTGCGCAGTGTCCAGAAAATTTTAATTGTTTTGGTGTGTGTAGTTTTTGTTTATAATTAGGTGAACCAATGTTAGAAAATATGTGAGTGATAATTTAGGTTGAACAAAATCACTGATGACAAAACATGGTTGTTGCTTACCGTATTTACTCTTTCTATATTAATTTCACATTAGGTATACTGAGTCTTTGCGGGGAATTCCTTCAAAATGTTAAGATTGTGTGCCCAGATGCTCTCTGATGCTTGTATAAGTAAATGCCCAAACTGTTGGCTTCAGAGTGACAAAATATTGCACTGGACATTCCGCATGTTCCGCCGTCTTTGTTCTCTTTTTATTTGGAGGATACCTGATTTCTTAACTACAATAATGGCTTCCGCTATGAAAGGTCTTTTAGTTCGAGTCAGACGCCGCAGTCGTATACATCACTATAAACTCTATAAACTGAAACGAGCGTCAAGAACCGTCTCAGACAAAGACGTCCATGGATCATCTTCGTTAACGAAGGTTTCGATATGTTAACCTAATCCACACCTTGGCGGATCGAACAGATATTTACTGCTTTGTCCTAGCAACATCTTTGGAATTTCACGAGTAGTCTCCCTTTAAATGTAATGCCAACTAATCAGTTGCATGTAACAGCGGGGCATTGTGCATCGGGAGAAGAATATGGAGGCAAATGGCTTAAAAAGGATACTTTGCAAGTTTAACATCGAAAATATTACTGCATATCAGAGAGAAGTCTTTCAGGTGTATTTGAGTGAAAGTATTTGCACAAACACGGACCTACAGTGAAAAATTGCTTTTTCAAATTATCCGCTTGTCTCTAGCATGTAGGAACAGTGTTCAAATTTGAACAACTTAATTTTGAGTCAGTGCATTGGCTTACCGACGCATTCAACTAAATGTTTTGGCCTGAAGCACAGAAATATCTGCTCAATCCAAAAATGTGGAGATAAGGGTTACAATATCGGAACCTTGACTAGCTAAGATTCCACTGGATTAAATCGCACAAAGACGCCTCTGGATTGAAATGTTTTGTCTTTAATATGTGTTCCCTGTATATAAACCATACAAATGCAAAACTCTTGTCTCATTAAACGGTCTGGGGAAAAACATAAATTTATTAATCCCAGAAAATCATATTTTACCATCATCTCAAACTTCAGCTTTAAAAGTAACGGTTTATGTCAACAATGTGCAGTTTTCCAGATGCACAATTTGTTTTAACAATGTAATATTTAGTATGATGATAAATGTATCGTAGAAAGTGTTTTATAACGGACATGTCTAGATCGCCGTTGTGAGCATTTGTTTGTTTGTTTGATTAGGATTTTTAACGTAGCTTTTTCAGTTATATCGCTACGATGTCTGCAGTGAGGTAGTTTATAGTGATGTCTAGCACTAACATCATGCCGCAGACATGTAGCATGATGTCTCACCCATTCACATTATCCTGACACCAGACCGACCAGTCCTAACACTAACCTCTTTATGCTGAGCGTCAAGCGAGGCAGCTGTTTGTACCATTTTTGTAAGTCTTTGGTATGACTCGGCCGGGGATCGAACCGACGACCTCCCGCTTCCGGGGCGGACGCTCTAACCACTAGGCCACCGAAGCCGTTCCGTTGTGAGCATCCTAGCATGTGTTGTAATTTAACAAAGACAGCGATTTCATCTTGCATTGTGTCAAAGGACACGTGACAGGAAAGTTGACGACTGCATTCCTACTGACAGTAATATAGTGGTATATTATATAGCTGTCAGGCACTTTTCACCAGCGATATTCAAAGCGTGACCTCAATGAAAGTTCTGCATCACGTGACTTGCCGCGAGATCCTTTATACATACCGTATTACAAGCATCCTACAACTACAGTTTAAACATAGATCTGACACTGTATAATGCAAAGGTACAATGGATCAAACCGTGTCTGCTTGAAATCATGCATACAACCAGTCCCGGATTACCCATTAGGCAGAGTAGGCAACTGCCTATGGGCCCCGCGACTTTTTATGGGGCCCCCATGAGACCGTGACCGTGGGTCTGGGGCCCCAAAAGTTTGACTGCCTATGGGCCTCCACGGTGCTTAATCCGGCGCTGCATACAACGGTTAGCGAAGATCTGATTTACAGGCGTAGGCAATATTATATGACATCAGAGCTGGATTTGCGCAATGTGCCCTCAGAGCCACGTTATAACGTTCAATTGTTTATACATGTATATAGTTCAGAGACAAATTTTCGGAACTTGTGCAAACAATATGTATGAATCTTATTAATTACAACTTAACTAAATTCAACTATTAATTAAAATTCACATTAATGCAGATTGTATGTAATTAAGACTATACTTGTGTGCCTTCCCGAGTCCACGCTCGCTTGTAATCAGAAAGTTTCCTCTATCTCTTCTCTGGTTCCGAGTCTCTCAAATTCCAGACGTCCTGTCCCTTGGAGAATTTATTTAACGAGAGAAACTACTTATTAATTCTCATAAGAGTTTAATTAACCCTTATGTCAGAACTCAGACTGGAAAATTTCGCAATCTGAATTTCTTAAAACCTCGAATTTCGTCTTGGTTTTTTAGGGGAGGGGTATATATTCACTCACTGACTATGTATCCTGGCCTCCAATGATTGAGACTACCAGTCTAATCCATTCACATATCTGCTTCTGCTTCCAATTATTGTATAATCACATTGTAGTCACCGACAGAATATTTTACAAGCCGACCTTTGGGATTGAGGACACTTAGCTTTTATCCATTTGATTTATTTGCCAACCAGTATATTCTTATCGCTCTACTGTTTACCTTGTATATTTGTTACATTTTAGGTTCACGGATCATGCTTTGAATGAAATCTTGATGGTTAATTGTTAGTAACGAGGGCCATTTATTTCCAAAAACAATCTGTTAATGAAATCGTATTAGTTATGTTATCAACAATTAACAATGAAATCTCATTAGCTCTGTTATCAACAATTAACAATGAAATCTCATTAGTTATTTTATCAACAATTAACAATGAAATCTCATTAGTTATGTTATCAACAATTAACGCCAAATTCACATAGTGACAGAGACATGCCTGAAACAATCTTTATACTCGGCCAGCTAACAAACTGACCGAGGCTTGGCTGGGAATGTTGACGTTGGCTAATCCTGGATACATACAAATATTAGGATTAAAATGTATCCGATAAGTTAGACTAGCAATATCATTATTGATTTGTCAAAACTATATCCGATAGTTAACGGAATACTAACAAACTCAAATACGTGCCGTGGGCAAAATGCTTAGCGTACCTGCACCAAATTTGAACTTGTCTCAGAAATCAGGAAAGTTCATTTGTAATTCCCTGTAACAAATATAATGTTGATGATATAACCACCCAAAATAAACGGATACTGTAAGGCAAAATGATTCGGTACATCTAACGGAAAATGTATTACACGAAACATAATATACTATTACATAGTAAGAAATTCGCAAGTTAGGAATATTCGAATAGGATGTGACTTACATGTATGGTGTTAGTTTGGGGACAGCCCTGCACAAGATTGAAATTGAACATTAATTTGAAAATAAATTAAATTAACGTTGTGTGAAAGGTCACACACAGTCTTGTACCGAAGAATACAGTAGTGAAATTATCGGCGCAAAAATTAACGAGTCGTACATATCAACATGCGATACACGACTGTAATCGAATAAATGAATAAAGAGAAATGTATGCTCAAACGATATATATATATATATATATATATATATATATATATATATATATATATATATATATATATAGAGAGAGAGAGAGAGAGAGAGAGAGAGAGAGAGAGAGAGAGAGAGAGAGAGAGAGAGAGAGAGAGAGAGCAAATTGGTTTGGTATTGTAGGGTTTAACGGCATTTTTCTGCATATATTTCATGGAGGAAACGCCATGGAAGACCAGGGTAGAACAACCGACCAAAAGCGAAGCTCTTGGCAAACGTTTCCGTATATCAAGGTTGGTTGTTCCTAGACACTCGAAATCAAGCGGACAAACGTGAAATGTGTATGTGCTTGATCTGTAAAAGAAGAGCACCTTACTAGTGTGGCACAGGAAGGGGTGGGGCTATCTTCCAGATATAATAAGGAGATGCGTAACATACATAGAATGCAAGAGTCTTGAGGTGACTGCATCCATCTCGTGATCTGACGCCCCTACTGTAATACACCCAATAAATAGCATGCAGTGCCTAACTAATGCGTACACTTTGATATACAGTGCGAACCTCGTTGCAATAGTTTATCTGGACCTTATCTTGGAGGTTCCAGAAATTTTAAAACAATATCATAACTAATATCCAACCAGTTAAAATTTTAATTCAGTTTTCTGGTTTATTCGAAAGAGTGATTTACTCAATATTTGCCTACTTCAATTTATATTTACGATAGGGCGTCTTAATGTAGTCAGACATAGTAGGTGTCGTAAATAACATGTCAACAATAACACTCAAGATATTATAAGATTTATTGTAAGAAGCTTGTCATTAGTAGCACTTTAGAGTAACCGCTCCGGTGGCCTAGTGGTTAGAGCGTCTGCCGCGGAAGTGGGTGGTCGTGGTTTCGATGCTCGGCCGAGTCATACCTAAGACTTACAAAAATGGTACTAGCAGCTGCCTCGCTTGGCGCTCAGCTTTAAGAGGTTAGTGTTAGGTCTAGTCGGCCTGGTGTCAGGATAATGTGACTGGGCGGGACATCGTGATACATATCTGCGGCATGATACCCATTTGCTAGACATCACTATAAACTGCCTCACTGCCGACATCTTAGCGATATGGCTGAAAAATTGTTAAAGCTACGTTAAACATCCTAATCAAACAAACAAACAAACAAACAAACAAAGCATTTTAGAGTCTAGACAGAGAATACACGATAAAATCTTAATACGACAATCGTTTCACTCAGCTGACCCGGATTTTAAGCCTAACCTTAAGAACAAAAGTGTATCGCATCAGTATGTACAATCTGCAAACTGGGTGATTCCATTTACCTTGTCATCTAATACATCCTATATCGTTATCTATTTATGTTCAAGTAATGATATTAGAAGAAGCGTGTCGTTTTAGCCTAGCCCGTCAGTCCCTTAAATTCTTCTTTCACCCTTTGGTTTAGTTTGCGTTTATTTACCGGGCACAAACAAATGTAAGGGTGTGCGAATATTATACATTTCTGTTTCTGGTTTATTATATTACATTTCAAAATAAATGCAGATTGAATAAAATGGCTTATAACACTTTTATAAAATTTCTGTCTCTTCCATTCACTTATTTCCGTTTCTTAATCTGTCCTCGCGTTCATCAAAGCAATTTATTTTCCGTTCAGGACTTGATAGCAGAAGACAGCTTAAGTGATAAATTCAACCATATTGGACGGAAATAACCACACCTGACAGTTTAGTATGCTTAGAAACTATATTCCTGGGTCGAAAGTTCCGTTGGTTTGATTATACTTGTAACCTCACGTATGTCAAATTAATTAATATCACATACAGTACAGAATACTAAATTGGGTAGTACGCCACGTATGCCCTGGAGCATAATTGTAAAATGTACCTGTAGTGTAGTTAATTCTTCAACGGTTGAAAAGATTGAATGCACTTTTGTATCGCCCTCACATACACGAAATGGCACATAATTCATGGTGCCACTAAAAATATGTGACAGTTCTGTTATATTAATGTATAATAGTATCGTTCATGATGGCTAGGCCTTGATACTCAAGTCTTAAATTTCTTCTTACTTCTAAGTTGAAACTGCGTTTACGGTTAACGTGGGTATTATTAGGTAAATCAGAACATGGGAAGCTCGAAGCCTTACGGGACCAGATGATTGGAGATTTGCACAGTTTCGTGTTTTCCGGAGTCATACACATGCTAATAATATGTTTTAATTGGGACTAATCGATCCATTTCAGGAATGTCGAGTATATTGCTACTTATCTAACACACGCACGCACGCGCGTGCACACACCGCCACATAATGCCATTGTTAATTGTGTGGTTGGGACTTTTCCTGTACACAAGACGTCATTGTAATTGAGAAGCTGCGGTTTCTGCTGCACATTACGCTTTTGTTTGGCGGTTAACGGCCTGGGCAGAGTTTTCTCACACATGCATTCATGACAGTTTCTGTGCTGATTGAGAGTAAATTAAAAGTATCTTGTGAGTTTTGCTATCTTTAATGTGTAGAAAGAGCAATTTGTACACTGACTGTAATGGCGGGACTTTTCAGGCTGCAGAATGTGAAAGAATTTGTCTCCTGTATTGGTTTCATGTCTAAGACGGTTATGGGTCGATCTTATGAGCATATAGGTACCTTTACTTGATGCCATACGTAACTGGGTCGATCTTACCTATGTAGGTACATTTAACTGATGTCATACGGTTATGGATTGATCTTGAGGGCATATAGGTACATTTAACTGATGCCAGACGATTATGGATTGATCTTGTGAGCATATAGGTACATTTAACTAAAACCAGGCGTAACTGAATCGATCTTTCATTTACTGATGCCAGACGGTTATGGATCGATCTTGAGAGCATATATGTACATTTAACTGATGCTAGACGGATATGGATCGATCATATGAGCATATCGGTACATTTACCTGATGCCAGACGTAACTGGATAGATATTTCATTTAACTGAAGTCAGACGTAACTGGATCGATATTATGAGCATATACCCTATGTACATTTAACTGATGCCAGACGTAACTGGATCGATCTTATGGCATATAGGTACATTTAAATTATGCCTAAGACGACTACGGAACAACCTTATAAACATAAGGATACATTTAAATGAAAGAAAATATTATTAGCTACATCTGTTTTTGAAACGAAATATTAAAAGCTGTTTGACGTTATTTTGATGATGGCCAAGTTAAGAAGAGAGAATTATAAATGTTTGCCTCCAAAATAAAATAGTTGTACTGTGTGGCTTAAGCATTTTCACGATGATAACGTGTCGATTTTTCGTTTCAATTTCAACTTTGGCAAAATTTTCTTTTATATTTATTTGTGTTTCCAGGGGCTATCAGTTTCTGTCAGAATTCATACCACACTACTTTATTTATATATAATTTTACCTGACGTCTCAAAGTCCAGTGATTATTCTACTAAATGACTACTGAACCTAAAGACTCGATCTTTATAACTTTTTTTCCGAGGAGCATATAGACGCATTCAGGGAAACTTCTTCATTTTACCCCTTTCATTTTAATAAAAACAACCTATCTAATTACATGTGATTTTAACATTATTGTTTGTGAAGGATAAGTACGGTGACTTTTTTTTGAACACCAGACGTTGTAATAAAGACACTTGGGATATTCCATATATGGTCATTATATCTACATCTTGCCAGGAGTGGAGATATTTCAAGTCGTAAAACTGGATTTGTATCAACAAGTGTTACTTTCACTGATGTACTGCCAGCGCCGGATTAAGCACCGTGGAGGCCCATAGGCAGTCAAACTTTTGGGGCCCCAGACCCACGGTCACGGTCTAATGGGGGGCCCCTGATGGGGCCCATAAAAGTCGCGGGGCCCATAGGCAGTTGCCTACTCTGCCTAATGGGTAATCCGGGACTGTGTAATGCGTTTAAAGAATTGTTAAACACTTTATTGCCGGTACGTTCAAATGAAATATAATCCTTCACTGGTTCCCTATTTATAGTAATGACGAGAAAATTATGTTGTCATCCTCGTTTTTGCACCCGTTTTCGGCGATTGTGTATGAAGGCGAATTATATTAATGGCTATTAATTTCTTAAAAAACTACATATGCATTGCGTTGGGCGTCGTTACGACATTAATCGCTTTTCAGTGAAATTACCAAAATGAGTTGACGTTCTATTAACATGCGACTTTCTTGAAAGTTTGAGATTGGCGTCCCGAACAAAAACCATCGCTGCACATTTCTATCCAATTTCATGCCATCATGTTATGGCCAAAATAAGCGTGCATGAACGGATTTGAAAAATAGTTCAGTCGGTCACTTTTAAAGGGTCTACGAAGTGATGTGCATTTAAACAAAGTAGTGAAAACTTTTCATGTGAGAATGGTGCAAATGACGTCTTTCGTTAATAAGATATACTTCTAATCAAGGCTGTTACTACAACTTTGTAAATCTGCTTTTTTATTGGCGATTATATTGATAGCTGTAAAACGTTTAAGAAGTAGAGAGTTCGTATCAACATACTATATAGATACCATTTTAAACGTGGGAAAATAATTGTCCGCAAGTTTGTTTTATGTTTTGTATTTCTGTTACATCTGATGAAATGAGCTGCCCCTCTCTCGCCGTCTATGTAGTGTTTTATATGTACTTTGGGTTCCTCGCTGTTGAACATGGAGAAAGAAGTTGGTCTAGATACAGCAATACTAACCTTCGAGAAAGAAAAAAAATCCGTAATTTATTACAAATATAACTATTTTACATCGCATTTTGCAACTGTTTGCTTGCAGTCACAATTTGGTCCAACGCGAAACGGACAAATAACACTGATGGGCGATTTTTGTTGTTTTTTTCTAATGTTTCTCTTTAGAAAGTGCAAAACCCCAAAATGAGAAGAGAATGGATACATAGAACAGAAAGACGAATGAAGAAAAATGGAGAATTGATCAATATTCTTCTTTTCCACCTAACATAAACCAAATTGGCACTGCAAAATAATCAAATGGATGCGATTTTAGACTGAACAAGTATTAAATATCTGTACCAGTCTGGCACGAACTGATACCGTGCGTACTCGCATACATGTCATTTTCAACTGCAAACTGCACAGACCCACATCTGCCATTCATGATGCGCATGCAGAGTTGGGCCTGTGCATTTTTTTTTTTTTAGAATAAATCAGTATTATAAAAAACACAGACTCTGATCGGTATGTGCATTATGCTACGCTACGGCATATCAGGAACTTTATTATTGCAGTTTGACTCGACTTATAAATTAGTATAGGCGATACATCGTGTTCACGCCTGAATATACAAATTTGCTTGAATCAGTAGAACATGCTTGATTATATATGTCTGATCTAAAACCAGTCCCTGAAATGGGTATCATAATCTGTTAAACAGGCTTGATTTGGATGTCTGTCTGCTTAATTTTGATATCAGTCTGGTATAAAACTAATCCTTGTTATGGGTATCATAATCTGTTAAATAGGCTTGATTTGGATGCCAGTCTGCTTGATGTGATATCAGTCTGGTCTAAAACTAATCCTTGTTATGGGTATTATAATCTGTTAAACGGGCTTGATTTGGATGCCAGTCTTCTTGATGTGATATCAGTCTGGTCTAAAACTAATCCTTGTTATGGGTATCATAATCTGTTAAATAGGCTTGATTTGGATGCCAGTCTGCTTGATGTGATATCAGTCTGGTCTAAAACTAACCCTTGATATGGGTATCATAATCTGTCAAACAGGCTTGATTTGGATGCCAGTCTGCTTGAGTTGGGTATCAGTAGGATCTAAATAAAGTATATGCTTGATGTGTTTATCAGTCTGATCTATCAACAATGCTTAACTTATGTATCACAGTTAAATCTGAAAACAATATTGGGTTTATGTATCACAGTTAAATCTAAAAACATGCTTGATTTGAGAACATATGTAAATGTGTCTGTATAGTACAACCGTAACCTCTAAATCACCTAGTTGCGTTCTGGCACCTAACTAGACGTGTCGGCGACCTCATTAGTATAATAGTCCATTGCACTGCACGCCCTTCTGTGTCAGATTTGGATGAACTTCCGGATGTTCGACATATCACCACAACAGAGAATCCAGGAAACTTGAAAGATACCGGGTAGACGAATTAAGGGTTGTTGTTGGGATAATAGACCGATTATGCATGCAATTTAATTTTGAACTAATGGTAAAATAATTCCTGCTGCCACGTTTTCAAACTGACATAAAAAGGGTAAACTATTAAATCGGGATTTAAGGAAGAACCAGTTATTTTATCATGCATTTTGTCTAATCGTTGATGAGAAAACTCATTTGGAGCTGAAATAACCACCATCAGATGAAATAGTGCTAACTTGCTGCAAATTGCGAAAATTATGAATGGCCAGAGAAATATAATAAAATCAATCAACATGTCATCTCAACATTCAGAAGAGTGCAATAATATAGAATTTATGTTATATATGCTTGGCGTCCATTACAAATGTCATCGATGATACCACGCATATATTGATTATGTAAATATGGTCTATTAAATTTAGCTAAGATTAATTTGCAACTACGGACTGCGTTGCAATTAATTTAAATCAGATCACCAAAGAGGTTTTAATATACAATTAAAGGTAGCATTAACAAGATTTCCATTACAATGTTTTGTAGCATATGCATGCCAAAATATTTGTTCTCGCACATAGTCGTGTAAATATCAAGAGACAGACAGACATACATGCAGATAGATTATATATATATATATATATATATATATATATATATATATATATATATATATATATATATAGAGAGAGAGAGAGAGAGAGAGAGAGAGAGAGAGAGAGAGAGACGTTTCTAAATATTTCGAAACAATATCACCAGGATTACCCTTAACAATCTCTAATTGAAATGTATATATGTCAACCTTTCATTTCTAACTGCTAGCCATATATTATATATCACTTAATGACGTAAGCCATGTCAGTCAGTGTTTACTGTCATCAATTGGTCGCCCTCTTAACACACAAATCATTTAGGAAGTAGGCAACGAGCGCAAGTCAAGCGATAAGTTGTCAATGAGATGGTTTCATATGTGTTGACAATTTCTTTATAGTTTTTATATAGCTCTACAAGATGCAAAATAATTGGAGACTTTTACGACGTTTATTTGCTTATCTTCGTGGACGATTTTCGTCATTTCCGTTACACGTCTACTTTAGCTATAAGAGTGGACTTGAGTAATTTCTGAGTGATTTACAGGCACAATCTGACATGACCTGAAATATTTTAATAACAATTCTGAATTGAACAACAACTTAGAAATCTCATTTTTTGGCTATCACAAAGCATACACAAACTTGTGATAATAAGAACAATAAAAATGATTTATAAATCTTTATGCATCTTGTGGCGTTCAAATGTGAGCAGGCATGTTAGCATAATGATTACTTGTAAGACTCGCATGTTGATGATGTGCTCCTCGCACATTTTCCAAGAACCACATGTTTTCTTCTGAAATATTATTATACTCTTGACTGATTTTGCACAATGGCGGTATGGATTACAAATTAACATGATGCATTTCTTGCACTAGATATACTAGCCGCCACGTATTGCCTTTCATGGGCTGAAAAAGGCATTGTACCAAATGTAAAAAATTCATAAGTAATGAGTAGCCAAAGAAGAATTTTGATTAGGATATCAACGACTTTCGGCAATCGTCTTTATTATGACGGCACAGTCCTGATACGTTATTTTTATTTTTTTTATTTTAATGCTTTCATATTTTATCCTCATTTGGCTCTTGTCAGACTATCATTTTATCCTGGTCTGACCCTTGTCAGACTATAATTTTATCCTGGTCTCACCCTTATCAGATTATTATTTTATCCTGGTCTCACCCTTACCACACCATCATTTTATCCTGGTCTGACCCTTGTCAGATTATTATTTTATCCTGGTCTGACCTTTGTCAGATTATTATATTATTCTGATCTATCCCTTGCCACACCATCATTTTATCCTGGTCTGACCCTTTTCAGATTATTATTTTATCCTGGTCACACCCTTGTGAGCTTATTTTTTTATCCTGGTTTGACCCTTGTCAGATTATTATTTTATCCTGGTCTGACCCTTGTCAGATTATTATTTTATGCTGGTCTCACCCTTGACACACTGTCATCTTATTCTAATCTGATCCTTGTCACACTATCATTTTATTCTGATCTGACCATTGTCAGACTATCATTTTATCTTGGTCAAACCCTTGTCATGCAATCATCTTGTACTGATCTGACATTGCATCATGGTAGGACCCCTTTCAGACTAACATTTTGTAGAAAATTTATATAAAACTCTTGCATATGCATGCTACACATATTCCAGTTTTACATTAAAAACTTTCGAGTCAATTGTATGGCAGATCAGACGTTTTGCAGCAGTTGGAAATTGTATAGTTTTAGGGGACGTCCATTAATTATGTCAACAATTTTTAAGCAATTTTTTTACCACCCCTCTTGTCAACAATTGTCAAACTTTCAGTGACCTCCCCCCCCCCCATAAAATTATGTCAATTTTTTTGTAACCCACTCCCCCCTACAAACTAACAATATTTATTTTAAACGGCTAGCTTTTCTGCTAAAAATAGAATTATGGAAATTAAAAGGTCTACAAATAAATTTTAATATATTTTTTATACTTGTTTAACAGATTTAAAAATTGATTATAACACTTTGAATTAATGCAAAAATCAGTCTTTATATTCTAGCTTCTATCATCTTCCAATTCTACTATTTCACTTTTTTTTTATATTAAATTTATTGTAAAAAAAAAATAACATTGTTGACCTCATTGAATCTTGAACTCACCCTCTCCCATGTCAACAATTGTCAAACGTCTTCAAAGCTGCTCCCCCTCCCATTTTGTTGACATAATTAATGGACTACCCCTTACTATTCCTTAAAATTTTCACCCAAGTCCTTTCAAGATCTACGAACTTTATTTGCTCCATCTTCCTTATATGCAACATTTTTAAAGTTTTTAAATTTAGTCCTTTTTGTCTGAGATTTAAAAACATTTTTGTTACAGAATTTTAAAGAAACCAAAATGCTATGTCATGAGTTTTAAACATAGAAATTAAAATTTAAGAAAAGATGAAACTTGAATCATTTTAAAAATATTACAACACGAATGATCAATCAATGACACTTAAGACAACTCTTATCTTGGGTCAGCAACTTAATGGCAACTCGAGCGTATGCTGTATGGGCAATAAAAGACTATACTTAATTCATTTTGGAGACAAACCATAAACTTGTTTAAATATGCACAAGTGTACGCACTAAATCAAGACGGTCGAATGTCATATACCAGCTTGATTGTGACAGGTACTTGTCAAGTTAATAGTTCATTCAAATCAGCCATGATGAGACGTGCATCGTGTTTTATAGCAAATATGCAAAGTTTTCAATTTTAATAACCAATTATAAAGACTTCCAATAAAGTAAAGTTCTGTTTCGGGATGGCTCTACCTGTTTTAACAGTGGTGTTGATTTCTTTGACGAAGATTTAAGTGTTGTATTTAAGGCACTGTGTTTCGGTTAATGTATCAAACAATTTTCTGTCATCCGTGCTGGTAAAGTTAAGTACATCCGGATGAGGCTTTTCCTTCACCGCCTGCCTGCTGTGGAGTATCTGAAGTAATCGATCTCTTCCACCTTGTTCCCACTGCCAAGCCATGTATGACAAGATATAGTGTATGTTTATTTAATCTAACAGATCACGATGCCCCAAGTTAATATATTGTAACGTACTAGACGGGGAGATTTCAGAACGATATTTAGTATACAAAAACACAGAAAACATTAATCTTTACATGGCATCACTCAGAAATGTCATGTATTCAACCTGCAATGAAGTGACCATTCATCCACAGAGTTCAACAGGTCTCAGGTGGTATGTTGTTTATGAGTGAAATAACTAATGAAGAACACGTGCTAGTGTGATGTTAAACAGACTAGACGAAACTCGGCATAGATGAAATCTGACCCAGTACTCGTCATTTTCGTTAATAGTCTCATGACTTCACAACTCTCAAACAAGGACATCGGAAGTCCAATAGTTTCTTTTTAATATTGTACAAAATTTCAATTATATTAAATGCCACTCTGATATCTTTTGTAAAAACCAGAAAGAACATATAATTCTTAACATATTTATTTCGAGAACAACTGCAAGAACTTGGCCAGTCTGATTCATCAAGCAGAATAGTCTGGTTCTCTGCTTCGTATTCTCTCTGTGCGAGAGAGCAAATGTCAGCGTGGTAGTCACGTAATACAAACAAACCTCCGGAAGTTGGTCTCGGAATAAATATAGAGAATTTTATGCTCTTTCATTTTTGTATTCTCATTACAACCAGTATTCGACTTGCATTTCAATTTTTTCTACAATATTTAAAAATGACGGTTGTGAGATTATGTGTGCTGGTGCAACTAGCAATCGAAATCGATAGTACCAGATCAAATTTCATCAACGGATTAGTTTTATCGTCTTTCAGCACATTAAAGACATAGCGATTTAATAAACTAGCAATTTCTGTGAAAGTAAATAATTTTCATATCGATATCATTCAGGTATAACTCGATATAACAACGTTTAAGGTGCTAGCCCATCCGCTAATCGGTTATGCTTTAACGCCACCATGTTGACCTCTTGCGATTGCACCACCTGTTTTCATACCTTCCATAAAAAAAAAAAAGATACGGATATCGAGCTGTCTGTGAAACATAACGTATACTAGACAAATCTAATGCACTGAGCGTTGGATTGTCTCACCAAATATATTTCTGGAAAGCACGAAAATGATCCATATTGTAACCTCCTAATATTTTGGTAAGAACTAGATAAATTGAACTCCGGATCAGTTCAGTTACAACTCAATTACGTAATTCTTTCGGGTGAATGAAAATTCCTGGGTTTTCCCCGATTTTCAACAATATTTGCAAAATTCAAGAACATTTCACGGTCGGAAAAAAATATCAGTTCTCTCAACTTTTTCCTGATATCCCGGTAGCGTGGGAGCTGTGTGTGTGTGTGTGTGTGTGGTGAGTCTATTTGGAGTGTGATTTGGATTTCAATATGTATAAATTTACTGTCTGTGTACATTTTGACAATTTGTTTACTTCATAAATCATCAATATAGAAAAATTTCCTTAATTGGATTTTTATTTCAGTTTTCAGTTCAGTCTGCAATAGATGTTATACATATTTGTGACAGCATAAAAGTTATATGGCATAGTAAATGTTTCTTTTCTTCATAAATTGACGTGTTTACCGTCTTAGAATTTCTACAATTATAATGTGAATATTTTTGCTTTAAAATGCACATTCATTGAAATTTAAAAAATTACAGGTGCATCATTATTTGAGGCTCACAAATTACATAATTGACATGGACTATTCATAACACCATCTAACATGTTCTTATGTGGCTGTGAAGGAAACAAAACAACAACCATGAGGTAATAAGCCTTTATAGTAAACGGAAATGCAAATAAAATGTCACTCATTACATTGTTCAAACACCTGCATCAATTGCATGTTATGTGACGTAATAACCAGGTGCATACATCATTGTACACCAGCCTGGAAAAACTCGTCAGGCTCACACAGTCATATACATGGGATGTTGACAGCAGAGAGCAATTCAGATGGGGTGTCAAATTAACACGGATAGAAAATATCCAGATTTTATGCGGCCTGTCCTTTGAGTACAAAACTGAGAAAAATAAATTAGAAATTTGTTAAAGCATGTGGCTATCCTTGATAAATCGAGAATTGGACATTACCTATCGATATGGCTATCCTTGATAAATAGAGAATTGGACATTACCTATCGATAAAAATAATACCTATCGATAAAAATATTACCTATCGATATGGCATAAATATATATTTGAAGCATATCGTAATATGTCAGCATGATAAACTCACATAGATCCAAAGGTGGAGGAATTCACGATACTACGAGTCTTTCATGCACAAACTCATCATTCAACTCTACACAAATGGGAGTTAACAAATGAGACCCAAGTGTGATAATATCCAGACCCAAGTGTGATAATATCCAGACCCAAGTGTGATAATATCCAGACCCAAGTGTGATAATATCCAGCACAAATCGTTTTATTTTCTAAACCTAACAGGGAAACTAAATGGATTGTCTTTCTCATGGGAATGTATTGATATGCCGTGGAAATATATTCTACCAAAGGGAAAACTGACTCATGCGTATGCCGTGAAATATTCTTATTTTCGGTTGAAGGTGTTTTTATTATTATTGTGAGATTAATAGAATGGCATGCCACGTTTTCGTTTTCTTTTTCCAATAATAATAAAATACATTTGTGAACACCAGCGGTTGAGCAGTTACTTTGACTAGCAAAACAAACCCCGCCTAGTATTTGATTCTGTGTGAGATAAAACCCTGGTTATACCGTTATTAAATAATTAGGTTTTGTCTCCAAATTATTATACGAATATATTAAATCTCTACGAAACTTAAAAACAATTATTAACAAACGCACTGATCCAGTGGCCTACAGGTTAGAGCGTCTGTCTTGTTGGATGCGGGAGGTCGCTGGTTAGAACCCCGGCAGAGTCATGTAAAAGACATAAAATGGTACTAACAGCTGCCTCGCTAGGCGCTCAGCATTAAGAGGTTGGTGTTATGACGGGTAGGCATGGTGTCAGGATTATGTGACTCGGTGGGATATCACGCCCCAGTGTTAGACATCACAATAAACTGCCACACTGCAAACATCGTAGCAATCTTACTGAATTAAACAAACAAAAATCTAAGTTTAAAGTCCAAATCACACACACACACACACACACACACACACACACACACAAGCTATCCAGACAGAGTGGATATTAACCACTTTCTTTTGACCAAAATCTTCTTCAAACTGACACGCAGTCTAGAAACTTAAGTAATATTTTCGTGATATCTATGATAAGATCGGTTCAATGAAGGTCGATGATACATGTTGTTCAAGATTGGTCATTGGTATGTGTAATTTGCTGCTATTTAGCGTTCCTTTATCTGATTGTACGCAGGTGAAAGAACTGATTAAATCAGATTGCTGGTTTTCTTAACATATTAGCTCTTATCATAATGTCCTCCGTAGAGAGCGACACATGCCGCAAGCAAGTTTCTCAAACTTAACATTTCACACGTTTTCTTTTACTGAAGGCATGCTAATATTATAATGGAAGAGGGCATATTTACTATATAGCAAGTCACATAATGACTTCTATCATTGGTCATTTGATATCTTGCTTTGGGCAGTGTCTCAGTTGCCTCCAAGAGGGCACCTGTTGAAAACGTTGCTTCGGCTTGTACTGATGGTCAACATGGAACGAAGCGAATCGACGATCTTGGCTGTTCGTCGCGTCATAACTTGCAATATATTATCGATACGAGCATCCAAGTGTGTGTGTGTGTGTGTGTGTGTGTGTGTATATATATATATATATATATATATATATATATATATATATATATATATATATATATATATATATATATATATATGCACATAGATAAACATAATGACCACATCAGGAGTATTTAGTCTAAAATATTAATAACAGACGAAACTAATAACTCCTTTGTCAATTGGTCAGTTTAATTTAATTAAGGTCTGTAATAAGCTTCATCTAGATTGGTGTTGTTTGTGATGGTGATGTTGTGGTGTTAAACGCCATTTTTCAGCATACGATAGGCTATACATAGCATCCAGTATTAATGGTGGAGGAAGAACCCGGATCATCTACATCTTGAAACGTACGCTATGGGCCTTCTCTGTTTTGTATATATATATATATATATATATATATATATATATATATATATATATATATATATATATATATATATATATATATATATATATATATATATATATATATATATATATATATATATATATATATATATATATAAATCATCATTGCTATGTCGTTGTGTTTTTTATTTTTTAAATTTAGTAATATGATGTCAAGTTCTAAATTGAAGTATTTAAGATGATAATCATACCATTGAAAACCTGGAGGATTTTAAACTATCTGATATTTTACATCCACAATGCAAGCTAATGCCTATCTATTACGATGTCGCTTTTGGCCCTTGTCCAAGTCTGAGGACAATGACGCTATTGTACATTTATTTCCTGATTAATAATATTCTGAAGGATATATATAATTATCCAATTATTGAGGCATATGTTGGTAAATGAACACGTAAGAATATATTTTGTGTCTTATGGTTTCTTTACCTCAAACTATTGTACTGGGCAATAAATGTGTCAGTCAAAACCAAACTTAACTGAACATATCGAGATTTTAAATTATAATATATATCGTTATGTATATAAGTAGTTCTCCAGAATGACTGCTATGATGGACTAATAAAATTGACATTATAATAATGTTGTTGCTGAATGTATGCTTATTCGAAGGTCCAATGCACATATAATCTCACGTAGAAATAGACAATTAGTGAGTGCGTGCGTTTTCAAATCTTTGCGACTTGAAGAAAATGGGTGCTAGGGTGCAGCGCCGGATTAAGCACCGTGGAGGCCCATAGGCAGTCAAACTTTTGGGGCCCCAGACCCACGGTCACGGTCTCATGGGGGCCCCTGGGGGCCCCTGATGGGGCTCATAAAAGTCGCGGGGCCCATAGGCAGTTGCCTACTCTGCCTAATGGGTAATCCGGGACTGCTAGGGTGCACAAAATAGTACAAATCGAAAGAAAGATTTAAAAGCAAATGTTCAAAATATATGTTGTATATTTCATATGAACATTATCAAACTATTGCCACACTGAAACACAGGACATTAGTGTTCAACCTTTACGATAGATCCTTATTTGGATGTTACTATTACCCTTGTAATTTGTTGTGCGTGTGTGAATCATATTTTGATTATATATGTGAATGATATGAAGTTTACCTATTTTTAGCCACATTCAATATGGTGAATGGTGTCATTGTTACATGTAACAGGCAGACTAAATGTAGGTGCAGAAAAAACGCAACAATTGTGTAATTTCAAATCTATTTATTTTTTCAAACTTAGTGGAAGACTCTACTGACCAACAATGTCAAAACGTATAATCCAGGCATCATCCACACTGTCAGGAAAATAGCATTTCCCATTCTTGTGATGGAGGTATCCACACTGTCAGGAAAATAGCATTTCCCATTCTTGTGATGGAGGTATCTACACTGTCAGGAAAATAGCATTTCCCATTCTTGTGATGGAGGTATCTACACTGTCAGGAAAATAGCATTTCCCATTCTTGTGATGGAGGTATCCACACTGTCAGGAAAATAGCATTTCCCATTCTTGTGATGGAGGTATCCACACTGTCAGGAAAATAGCATTTCCCATTCTTGTGATGGAGGTATCCACACTGTCAGGAAAATAGCATTTCCCATTCTTGTGATGGAGGTATCCACACTGTCAGGAAAATAGCATTTCCCATTCTTGTGATGGAGGTATCCACTCTGTCAGGAAAATAGCATTTCCCATTCTTGTGATGGAGGTACCACACTGTCAGGAAAATAGCATTTCCCATTCTTGTGATGGAGGTACCACACTTTAATATCATCTTCCTGGACTTGAAGCACCTGCAACGGTTGCAGTGCAAGCTATCATAAAGGTACAATTAATTATAATTGCTGTATATCAAACATTTCCTAAGAGTTTTACCATCACTTTAAACAAAAACATATAACGTGCCTTATCGATGTATGACAACTAGCCTACTTTTCGATCAATTATCGAATTAGACTTCAGTTTTGAGAACATGTGTAGAAGTTATTATAACACAGAAAGTTTAATTAAAATTATGCAGATGAGTTTTACCATAGATGATGGGTCAGTCACACAAATTTTCAACATTATACAGACGTGTTGAAATAAAGGCAAAGAAAAGGATCTTCATACTTATAACACATCTCTATATTTCTTCATGATGGTTTTGTGACCATGTTGGACTGGGACACTGACCAAAAGAAACTGTCCAGTTTTGAAATATTGAACCATCTGGGATTGTGTCATGATGATGTGAACATCGATAATGGGCAATCACTGGAGGAATTGTTATTTGTTGGTGAGTCCCCTATATCCCATCTTGGTAGAAACACCCAAACATTTCTGCATAATCCATACAAAGTAGCATCCAGTTTTCTAAAAGATGTTCTTCTAAGTAGGCAAAAGCTGTTGCCAATCTGTTAGGTGGCATGAAAAGAAAAGGAAAGCAGTTCTTCTTCCAGTTCTGAAAAAAAGAACTTGGTCCAGTGTGTTTTGCATTGTAGTAAGTTTCCATTTACATACTATTTTGTTGATTCCAGTACGGTCACTTATGATTGCTTTGAGGAGTGTCCACTTTTTCCACTTTACTATAGCATATGTATGCATTTCTATTGCTATTTTCTATTACTTTACTATAGCATATGTATGCATTTCTATTGCTATTTTCTATTACTTTACTATAGCATATGTATGCATTTCTATTGCTATTTTCTATTACTTTACTATAGCATATGTATGCATTTCTATTGCTGGCTGTAGCTTAACTCTTACTATTTTAACTCTACCGTATTCTACATTTGCAGCTCTCATGACCTTGAATAGTTATTTCCTTGTCACACGGATCACTTATGGCAACGTTTGAAGGCAGCAGTAGGCAACGGAGTCCCCCTGCTGCCAGAAAATTGTTGATGACATCACTCTTCAGTGTGTTATCTGCACAGTATTCACAGCAGTAGGTCTTCATTTTTGTACATTTGACTACTTTTATCTCACTGGGCAGACATTTTGCAAATCTTTAAAATTATATCTCTATCTTCGTCTCCTCCACAAACTGCCTGTATAATTCCTTTAATATTGCTTCCATATCTATCTTCTCGGAACATGGGTCTCTTTTTGCTTACATATGCTGGAGAGGGATCACATCTGAAAATGACACCTCGTCTGAAAAAGTCGACACCTTTCTGGAATGTTTCCCTTGGCATAGCGCTGCTTGACATCGTGCGCTTAATTTTGTGTGTCTGACAATTTAACTGTTTCGGGAAAAAATATAAGCACATGACAATGAAAGACTAACAATTATTTGTTTTTTCTAAATTAAAAATATTACAATTGAATTGAACATTGGTGATCAATCTTGTACACGAGTTTATTAAGTGATTTAAATTTATTTTAATTGGAAATGGGGCAGCCACAACTGAATCAGAAATGACAAAGTTTTCTGAAAAACATGCTGCAGCTGAGTGCAGGCCAATATTGTCGCAAGTAACGCACGTGACATCAACCTCAGTAAATCCAACAGGCAACCACTGTACATGAAAGCCGCCGTCATTTGTAACGGACGACACAAATAACAGGAGGAAAAAAAATAAAACATCTATGACACGGTTGGTTACAAATATGTAAAGTTTGGGGGATTTTGACTGGTTGTTAGAAAATAAACTGAAATAAATATTTTTTTTTGTCTAATTTCATGTTTGTAATAAATAACAAATTCCAGGACTGTTTCTTAGCTGCAGGCAAGTATCCATATACCCCGAAAACGTAACATGTACATGTACGAACTAGACGGCTAATTCCGGGTTCCAAAATATAACAAACGCACACATAAATTGTGTTTTATAGTCATTTGTAGTTTAATTGGCATTGTTTAACAACTGAAACACAATTAAGAACCGCAGTCTGTACAGGTGGCATTGCCATAATTAAAATGGTTGGCATTGGTTGCTGAAAGTAAATTTTGGTCGCCATTTTCTACCGATTTCATCAACTTTATTCCTGTTATTTAGCAACCAAAAATCTACAAGTGTCTGATATTAATACTACTTATTCATTAGTTTAAATTTGATATACATGTACCGATTCTCACTGAAAGCCCATAAAGATCCTGGAAAAAAATAACAAAAAGAATTGTGACCATACCAGGTAGTAAGCGTTTTCGGAGAACTATATTGTATTTGTTTAACATTTTGTCATGATTATCGATTGTTAGGGTCACTTCTAAGCAATATATTAAATAATTATCCTTTGTCCATGATTACTGAGTATACTTTAAGATAATGATTATTTGTAAACAGCATGCTTACTTGATTTGAGCTACTTATCCAGGTTTTTCCTTTGAAAACTATATGGTCTACCGGATTTTTGTCGGGTTGTTTGCTAAAAAGTAAGTAAACAGACCTGGCCTTGTTTAAGAATATAATAAAACCTTTCGTGGGAAATGACCATTATCCAGGTATTATGTTGTGTCACAAGTCAGGTGACGGTCTGCATATAAAGACGAGCAAGTACAAATTATTCCTTGCTATTTTAATCAGTCTTATGAAGTCCCATTTAGTTGTGTTCAGACTAAATATGAGATAAATTATTTATTTAAATTATTCCTTAGAAATGCAAAGTGCTCGTTGACTAGTTCTTGAACTGTATCACTATTTAGGATTATTTGTGAATTCATTCAAAGACGTGATGGATTATATCATTGTGATGCATCAATACTATTGGTATATCAGCATATTCAAGACTAATTGTATATAAACACATACAATTACTTTAATTCTTTCATTATTTGTGATTTAATTCAAAATACAGTTCCTTTTAAAGTTATATATTTTATTCTATGTAAATAAATCAGTTGTTGATTTTACAAAACCTGGTTGTTTTGCTTCTTTCTGTTGCTTAGTTTAAGGCCATATAAGAGTCACACTATGGACCTCGTCTTTTATAAGTAACACCAACCAAAAGACGCGCATTGATAGGTGATATCCATTGTGACAATAGATACAACATCTCGTCATCATCTTCTTTGTCCTCTCTGTTGTCATGTGCGATGTGAATATTTTTGTTTTGTTCCTTCTTGTTATTTTTATTACGACGAAATAAATTTGATCGCAGTACAGTGAGATACTCTGGAGTTGATATGGGGAAACTTATGTTATAAACCTCGTTAGGTTTAACATGATCTTTCACTTCTCAGCACTTAGTTATGTATTATACATGACCATCGCACATAATCCAAAACCCAACGTTTAAAAATTCAACATAAACATTTGAAATGGCAAGCACCCAGTCACATGCAGTATATGACCCACAAATGTACTACCAACAAAGTTTTTTAAATGAGCAAAGTCCTCTCATCTACTGACTGCAAAGTGTAACATGTAAAACAAGGGACATACAATATAATCTAAAGCCTTTATCTTCAAATACTTGGCCCTATTATCTTCTAATAAACAAAGCAAAATCCATGTAACCTTCATACCACCCCTTTATGACAAAACGAAACCCTCCTTATTTGCCTTATAACCTTACCATGGAATTGCAAGGAGAATAAATGGGAAACCAATATATTTCCTTATACATATGCTCCAACATAACCTCCTATAGACATTAAATCGGATGTAAGGCAGAAACAACATACGTTAAATCGGATGTAAGGCAGAAACAACATACGCTGAAGTACACGCATTGGCATTCTTTTACATGCAAGACGTGCGTCCAGACATACCCGATACTGAAATTAATGGAGCACCTATAACGTTTGAGGCATCCCCATGGAACACATCGAACTAAAATATGGAAGACAGTCGTTTTTGCAATCGTCACACTGAATTGTTTATTGGGAAAACTCGCTCAGCGTCCGATATGGAAATCATACCTGAAGATTTGATCGTGGTAAATAAATAATGTATAAGTACGTCCTATAGATTAAAATGACCCGTACGATGTCTTAAAGCAATAATTGTAATATTTTTATCTTTACGTTAAACTTTGGATATACGTTTTTGCCATTTCAAAGATCAACAGAGGGAGAGAATGTGAAGTCTTATACTCGTTTTGGAAACGGCAAAACTCACGTACAAACACGTCATGCGTCGTACATGGTATACGTTTCTGAATTTTGGTATTTTGGTAAAAGAGATTCTATTTCTCTTGTCTGTAATAAAAACGACACGTAATATTTTAATGTTGTAATATTTGTTGGTATCCACCAGTAAATAGGTGCAGTGACTGTAGTCTATGGATAGTAATTATATGTGAAAATTCAGCCTGAGATTGGCCAATGATCAGATATCTTAATTCAGTTTGAAGTGTTCCAAGGTGATGTCTCTGAGGACCGGGGTTGCATTAATGTCAATTTTGGATATGTGTTAAGTACCCGTTTTGCATTGTGAATGTAAATTAATGTCTGTCCTTAATTGTGGACCTCTTATCATCTCCATCCCTGGAAGATTGTATTTGGCGTGCTTGTAAAGTACCCATGCTCTTTACCTTTCGTTCATTTCGTGAATGACATTGTATAAATATGCTTGCCACCGTAGAAGAATTCCTTCTCTATTTTCCTTTTCACCTTTCTTCACTTTTTTCTTCTTTTACTGCATGGGTGATCGTGTATACATATGTTTGATTGCACAGTGTGAGTAATTCTACCCTTTTCTTCTCTTTTCACTGGTAAAGTTATATGGATTTTAAGGACGCTATTAGGACCAACGGATGCTAATTTTGTTTTAAATTGGGTGATATGGATTATATAGGGTTTAGGGATGTTAGTCTTGTACATATGAGATTTAAATTAGCTTATAACCCTTTTTTACACACTACCATGTGTGGTCGTTTGATTTGTGGGTGTTGTCTTTCCAAACTCAAACAGTTGTATTGGATAATAAATGTGGAATTTTGGATAGTAAATGTGGTGGTATTGGAAAGTATATGCTGGTTGGTGACCATTCAAAGAATATATTAAACCTATGGATGTTTCTATCATTATGTTTTCTCTTGTCGCCGAATAGAGCATACTTTTAAACAGATGAATAATATACTTTCCTACTTTGTTGCTAAACAAGCCAGACTATAAACATATGAACGTTTCTAACATTACGTCTTCAATTGTCGCCAGCCATAAAAGCCCATCAAGAAGCATTTATAGTGACATTGGGAAAGTAAATGTTAACATTTAACATTGATTTTTCTCACGTCGCTCTACTGGATCATCGGCTTAAAGTTACGTGGATATTTGACATTGGATTGACCATTACCTCCCCATTTAATCCCATAATGTTAGAACTATGAACATCCTTAACAACGGATTTCCTATCTTTATTCATGTGTATTTCACTAAACTATTTGCATTCTGCACAAAAACAGTGATTCCTCCCGTTCTTACCTGCCTCTTTTTTTAATTTCCTTCACACTATATTTGCGAGAACTGTTATACATTCGTTATTACATCTGACTGTCTCGCGTTTTATTGCCAGATAACGCATTATAAACACATAGAATTACACATTGTACAGCAGATTGGCAGGTATACAGCAAGAAAATGGGGGCCAATAGATAGAAGACGAAAAAGTATCTGCCTTTTAAATAGAATGCCCTGTAACAGTATGAAAAAGGGAAACAGAAGAAACATAAATAGTTGTATGCGTTAGGCTGCTTAGTTGACATGTGACCATGGTTTTGGATCTTGTTTTCTAAGAGATGACCGACCATGGTTTTATTGCCAGGATCGACTAACTAATAACATAAAATATTTAATGGATGAAATAACGGAGTTCTTAGCAGAGATATACAATAGGACAACACGGTATGTAAAATATATGAAAACTGATCAACTACACAAAGAAAGTGAAATTGAGCATGAAATTTGGACGATACACATTCACACATTCTCATTGAGGAAAAAAAATATCAAAATTATAAGAAATGCAATTAGCCGTTCAGCTATATCAATAAAACAAATGTCAAGTGAATGAACGAACTCATTTGCTCAGCATGCCTACATAACCTGGCTGCTTCTGGTCCTTCTAAAATCAATGTCGGTGACATGTCAGAATCGCCGTATTTTCTCTCTCTCTCTCTCTCTCTCTCTCTCTCTCTCTCTCTCTCTCTCTCGCCTCTGTTGGGTCATCATCCGTAATGTGGTTGTCCGATGTTTCTTTCTCAAAGTGTGTTGAACATATGGAGGTTTTTTTTCTCTGCATACATAAAACGCAGCCCAAATATTAAACACTTTCAGTGATGTCAAAATAATTATCTCTAGTCCGCCTTTGTTAATAACTATTTCTTGGAACTTTTCCGTTTGTCACACCTATTTCAAATGACCCTGTATTGTCTCTCAAACGTCTCAACTTTGTCATTTACCGCTACATAATGCAAACATCGGGCCTAATATATATGACCGTTACACTAGTGGATCCTTATTAAAAATCAATCATACCCTCTGACAAAAGAGGGTAACCACTAAAGGCTACCGAATTATTGCGCGCCTAACCAATACGTCCAGCTCATTTGCTAAATGTCAAGCTGACCACGATAAAATGCGCTGCAGTAAAATATCAGATAGTACGATAGTACATATGGTCTCCCATAATGAAACATAGCCCTTAAAACGTTAATGCAGATAGTTTTCAAATAACTTTGAAAATATACCCGTAGTTTCCATTATCAGCAAATTTGCTAAGGAATCCGTTATACCAAACTTTATATGACACTTTATTAATATTACAAAAGACAAGTCGGACTTCTTTTTATTTTAAAGAGATTCTAAAGATTTTATTAAGCAAACCAGATGTACCTGGTATGTGGTTGCCTATGATTTCATATCACCTCGATGTAAACTTGTTAGAAAACAAATTGTTCAAATATCTTAAATGTACGTGTTGGGAAGTTAGGTCCAAAGTTAGATCGGTTTTTTTTTCTTCATTTATATAAACACTCTTGCCAAGATTCAGTATTTTATTATACTAATGCAGACATTTAATTAAAAAGCAGAGGTAATGGTTTTGAAATGCAAATCAGAATCCATGTTAGCATTCGTGGGATAATTTTATAAATTTATGGAAAATGTATTTATGAGCCAAAATAGCAAATTGTGATAATGTATTATACTCACGGCATTGAGATGGTATTGAGCGTTTGCACTGTAATTATCATGTTGCGTAAGGACTAATTAGGATGAAAAGAACATTACATGTTTCACATCACATTAGGCCTTGCATATAATGCATGTGGCAAACATCACGATATCAGATAATGAGGGCTGTCGTATCTGTCTTTTCACATGCAACGAGTTTTATATGCATGCATGCATGCATGCATGCATGCATCCATCCATCCATCCATCCATCCATCCATCCATCCATCCATCCATCCATCCATACATACATACATACATACATACATACATACATACATACATACATACATACATACATACATACATACATACATACATACATACATACATACATACATATATATATATATATATATATATATATATATATATATATATATATATATATATATATATATATATATATATATTAGGATCAGGTCAAGTGTTGAGGGGAGGGTAAGGTTCAAACATTCAGTTAGGCTTTGTCTTTCCTCAAAATGGCTCCAAAGCAAAAGTCTGTGTTTATTTAATGTGCATCATATCCATAAAATGTGATAAAGAATGAAACAATGGTCACATTTCAAGTGACAAGTGATTGAATGTTTGTGTGTGGTGGGATTTATATTTAGCCGGGAGGTGGAGAGGGTCCGGATCCCCTGGATCCAACAACTACCATCTGGTCCTGTATCCCTTCCCGATCCCGTCCCGTCATAATCAGTGAAAAAGCATCACGTTTGTATGCTATAATACAACGGCTATGCATAGAGCTGGGGATGTTAGCTGTAACTGGGACATATGTACATGCATGACGAGGTGCACTGACTGACTGATTAAAATCTTAGTAATGACTCGATGCGTTCGATGTATGGTATAGCATTAAAATCATATATATATTCCTAGTATGTGTACGTTATTTCCCAATCCTACAACTTTTCAATCAATGTTTGCACAACTAACTGCAAGCTACACAATCAGTACATTAGTCCCACTTTCTCTAAGTCCATGTCACGTGTTGCTTCGTCATGCGTGCAGAAAAGCCACTTTGGGTTGTTTAGCTTAAAGGAGACTAGAAATGAAAATTTTTATTTTATAAATGTAATTCTTTACAAATTCTAATTCGAATATAATGTTTAAAAAAATAATATCGTGTGCGGATATTGATTATATTGCGAAGAAGATACAATGATTCCGTAAATTGCCGAGTATTTCCGAGTTTTAATGAGACGACAGATCACGTGGTCTCGTGACGTCACACTAGCCAGTCCTCGTATACAAACAGAAACATGGCAAGCGAGAAAGACCATTAATAACGGTTTTCATCGGAAGTAATTTTTCACACACACAAAAAACAACACCCCACAAATAAATCTGCGAAGAGGAAATCATACGTAATTAATTTCAACATAAAGAAGCTTCCTTTCTATGATTCAATTACAGTGTATTTTACATGCATGCTACAGTTAGCGTATTGACAAATCTGTAAGTATATACATACTTCATTAAAATAGATTACGTACTGTACTGGTCAGTGCTGAAAGAAATGTTTTAAACACAGGCCCCGGGCTGATGATTTAAATAAACTTACTAGCCCTGACTGAAATTCCACAAACCCGAACAGTTCATATATGTTAACTTTCAAGCCGGGAGAAGAAAGAAAGAAAATAAATTCCAATTTTGGAGGTATTTCCTCCCTATGTCGTAATATCTCTCTTGATTTTTCGCAGTTAACTCCCGATTATTTCAATATGTCTCTCAATTTTCATTTCTCAGAAGAAGAAAATCCATATATAATTGTTTTATCAAGTGTACAGTCCACAGATGTCATATTCTATTTTATCACTTGTGAATATTGTAGTGAAGAAATAATTAATATCACAGGACAGTTTTTGTCTTCAGTAAATAGATTAAGATTAAACATTATTCACGTAAATTTCAGATTGTTTAACTACTACAGAAGTGCTTCTTGTAAAAAAAAAATGGTCACCAATTAGTTTAAAATTCATGAATTATCACAATGAAGGCTGCGTAATTTTCTCTGCAAACAAAATCTCCATTTCCGCCCCAAAAAAACTCGGCCAGTTAACACCTGACATTCCTCTACCATATATGTAAAGTTTCATTACCATGATTAAATTAAAAGAAGAAATAAAAAAGACGCAGTTTATGTGCCCCTAAAACACTAATTCAAAATAAATATTTAATTCAGTAAACAGTGTCACATATCTTAACACTTAAACTAAAGGAAATAGTATGGGATATAAAATGTGTGAAAACAATGGCCACATACATGTACGGTAACGTTTGACTGCAGATTTGTACTCTTAAAATGAAGTCTTTGGCCTCGAAGTTACAACAAAATTCGGCATCGTTTATTTGCCAATGAATTTATGGTGCTTACATACACTCTCTGTCACGTGGTTTCTTTGAATTATGTCAGAGGACCAGTCCATTTCACAAGATAAGTGCAATGATAAGGAATAATTGTTAATGTGTTAAACTGTCATTATGTTTGTGTACTTAATTCTAACCTCTAACTATTATGCAGACCAGAATATGAAAAAAAGGTCTTGTCCTGTTGGATAATAAGGTGTATCACAGAGAGTAATTGCACATTGGGGCAATTGGGCGGGTCAATAGTCGCCTCCCCCAATTTCTATTGTCAGCCAGTTAATGTGAAACTTTGATTTTTATATCGGATCTCTTTTCTTTTAATCGCTGCTATTTAAACTGTCCAAGGGACATTTTTATATCAATTCCGATCACTACAGATTTCTGTTTATACATTTTACGTGTAATAGGCAAAGACTGAAAGGTTGTGTTTTTTAAATAATTTTTTTAAATATTTTTTTAAAATTACTTAAATTGTTTTTCTCGAAACACGACGGTGTCAAGGGTTGATAATCTTATTATTATTATTTTTAGCAAGCGTCCATTTGATTAAAGTCAGATCTCAATTACACATTGGACAGTGGTGACTTTATTTAGATTGTAATCTTGAAGAAGAAAAAAACATTTACTCATTTCATCAGCACGATCAGGTGTCGGGCTGTTATATTTTTTATTAGCACTTACTCGGTCTTCTGCCTATTTTCGTAACTCGTACATTTGACACTCTTTACCAGGATTTAAAATATACAATGGTATGTCAGGAACAGTTTCAACTTATAGTCTAGGCTTAGCATTCGTGTATCCTAGAGGTTGTTTTTTTTTAGGATCCCTCTGGTAACATTCCTTTGAGAAATGTAATGAGCACAAAGTGCTATATGGTGTTGCTTTGAAATCAACTCGCTTGCAATAATGTATCCATACTCTTTTTTATGCCTTTATCTTTCGGAAAAGAAAAAAATGAACTCCACAGCCTTTTCTATGTATGCTCTTACACCCGTAAGCAACGCAAAACGGCATGGTACTCTATATGAAATGAACCTTGCAACTGATGGTCTGGATGCTGGAGTCGCTAGTATGACGTCACTTTCCGAAAGTAACCGAATAGGCGCGGAAAATATGCATACGAGGTCACGGAAACTCAGCGCCTAGAAGATATGCCAATATCTCAATATTGGCAGTACCGTCGCACACGACGCTTCAGAATCATGTTTTTCTCTGCAGTGTATTTAATATTATTGTATATTTCCGCTGGTTTCTAGTCTCCTTTAAGAATTGGGTTGATGCATTCATATAATTTGAATGTACATCTGAACTGATCTCCATTTAATTTAACTGACCCTTAAGAACCTAATCTCTAACCCGTGTTGAATATCACTTATGAATTCGTATTTTGTAACAATACATTTGGCATCAGTCGTAACAACATGTGCATTTAATAACAACGCCATTCACTCGAACTTTACGGATTCAATTTTGTACCAAAATGTGAAGGTCACTCAGCCAAAAAGGGTTCACTGTTACAAACTCTGCAAGATTTTTTCAGGTTTGCAGTAATTAGCTTCGTCCAAGCACCTAATCTCTAAATTCTGAGAATTATATGCTTAGCCTACGTTAGGACATATTTAATTAAGATTTAAATAGTGGTATTAAATATGAGTGCTCAAACATGCATGGAAAAAGATGTCAGATTTTCTTTTCAGATCTCCGCATTTATGTCAGATGTTATCAATGAATATAACGTATTTATGTCAGATGTTATCAATGAATATAACGTATTTATGTCAGATGTTATCAATGAATATAACGTATTTATGTCAGATGTTATCAATGAATATAACGTATTTCAATTACTTAAAGTGCCGATTAAACCTGTTGGCTCGCACGTGGAAATCAAGGTTGGTATACTAGGAAACTATAAACAAAGACATGCATGATTTTTATATATATAAAATTAAATTAAAGTTCAGGTTCGTTTTAGTAAATGACAGATCCACGAAATATGGTACCCACGATAATAAAAATCAAATGTTTTAAAAGGAAGGGAAGAAATTTAAAGATATACCAATGAAGCATTTTGAAAAGTTGCATACATTGATACAAATAAAAGCATTAGCTGCTGAGATTTTGTCGATCTTAATTTTTACCATATATATTGTGATCAATACTGTGATCAATACTGCAGTACGCCAATTCAATCTAATTTACTAATCTAATGGATAACATACACTATAAACTGTCGATATCGAATGTAGTTAATGCATTGTACTGTATGGTATTACACTATTTCCGAACTAAACACTAAAGTTTGTTTTTCTAAATCAAGCATTCTTTTAAATACTGATGACCTTAGGGCTTCGAAATGTACATAAATATACTAAAACATGGAGAAAAACATTCTGTCTCGTCGTGAATGAATTGAGAATCAGTATTAGGTAATAATAATATTATTATATTACTGTATTTCTTTCTTAACCTTTGGAATTTAATTCATATATCAACCTTTTGGATTATGGTTTCTCCATTGTCATACAGACTAACATTAATTCATATATCAACCATTTGGATTATGGTTTCTCCATTGTCATACAGACTAACATTAATTCATATATCAACCATTTTGATTATGGTTTCTCCATTGTCATGCAGACTAACATTAATTCATCGGCAATATTTGTTCTTAATGCAAATGGAAAATATTTCTGGGATTAAAACAAAATATTTTCATTTGTGCTTTTGTTTCTTGTTTGCAATGCCCTTTTCATGAAGTTTTACATTGGTGTACCAAACACATGTTGCTGTTCATTATTTTGAAGAAGTCTTCCTCGAATGCATTTGTTTCTTTATGTCTCAAATTTGTATTCAGTTCAGTGTAAGATTTACATCATTGTTATGATGTAAAAATCACACGTCTGTTGACCTTTTCAACTTGAAACCCAAACAATTTATGTAATGATCAATATTTCTGCAGCTTTTGGCATATATATCTAATTTTTAAATATATAGTACTGGATTTTGTGCCGGCTTTCGTACCTTTCAAACCCTTTAACATAAATGACTGGTTACTGCAATAAGGCATAAAACCGTTATGGAATGTAAATGATAATTTGTACAGTCCACGATTGTACCACTGGTACACGCGCAGAGCACGATCGTGTCTAGTACTTCGTGCAGGTGTGCCAAAGGCATATATCATTAAAATAAACTGCCTTTAGCACAAAACTATGTTGATGTCGGGGTCGACTCTGTCTCGACATGTACATGGCATTTAAACACAAGGCGCATACTGCATCTTGTATGATTCTACCTATGCCGAAAGAAAATCTATAATGTTGCGTGTCTTGCATTCGGACACGATTTTACTTTTAAAACACACTAGGTTTTGTTTGTTTGTTTGATTAGGATTTTTAACGTAGCTTTAACAATTTTTCAGTCATATCGCTACGATGTCTGCATTGAGACAGTTTATAGTGATGTCTAGCACTGAGACATCATGCCGCAGACATGTAGCATGATGTCTCACCCAGTCACATTATCCTGACACCAGGCCGACCAGTCCTAACACTAACCTCTTAATGCTGAGCGTCAAGCGAGGCAGCTGTTAGTACCATTTTTGTAAGTCTTTGGTATGAGTTGGCCGGTGATCGAACCGACGACCTCCCGCTTCCGGGGCGGACGCTCTAACCACTAGGCCACCGGAGCGGTTAGCAACACACAAGGTACCATACACGCTGTTTCATAATGGTGTTTTTTTACGGTTTACAATCGATCGCTTTTCAGCACATCAGGAATTTTGTTGATCGAATTATCTACATTACAACATGGACATCGGATACTTAAAATGTTTCTGATGCATGGAAACAAAATTCAATCAGGGTTTGTAGATCTGTCTATTACTCTGTGAAGAAACGAGATTAGACAAATTGTTTATTCCAGCAAAAACGAAACTTGTATTTCATAGTGTGTTCAATGCATGTAGGCACTAAGGTGTAAGGTCGAAATTAAAGTCGGATAAGCTTATTAAAATGTGTTTTGTGTTTTTATCTCAGGCACTCTAACGGTTTGATACTATTATTATTATTATTATTATTATTATTATTATTATTATTATTATTATTATTATTATTATTATTATTATTATTATTATTATTTATTTCTTGGTAAAATATGTGCCCATATACATTTCTATTAAATTAGTTTTTTTGTCTCTACGTTATGATTCCATTTACAATTTTGCTTTGTAATCAAGTCACGATTTATTTTCAAGTTCATAAAACATTGTTTTTAAAAAAAATAAATAAAACGAATTCTTTTGGTTTTGATTTATCTGTTAGCAACACCATAAACTGCGACACTGCGGAATTCGTAGTGATATACATGTAACATTAAAATTGTTAAAGCGAAGTTGAAATTGCAACACCTACCCACACACACACGCACGCACACACACACACTGAAATTTGTTTATTTTTATACAACGCTTTAAACTTGTTTAAGTGTGACTTCTTTGTGATTTCTTACATCTAGTGACTGTGCAGTGTGATTTGTGTGTTAGGAACACAATGCAAATTATTCACATTTATTATTGGCATTATGTGCTCTTAACACAGCAGTTTATTTAAGTAAGTAAATAAATACAAAGTCTTTCTTATTGTTCAGATAAGTGTTGACTATTTAGTTTAACATATGGGGCACTTTGAAATTATTATTTGAGACTGTTCTGCCAAAGTACCGAACGTAAAGGCGTTTGATATATTTCATAGCTGAAGTTATTCCAACTCCAGATGAAAATACAATATATATTTTGTTCTACGTTTAAGTATAAAATAAAGTTAAAGGACCCCGGGTAGTTTTGTTGAAGAAAAGAATATGTATGGTGTAAAATAATTATCATTCAGGGACACATTAACAAATAGGATTGGTACAGAATATCAGAGCGTTAGGCAGTAACCATGCATGATATGGTCAAGGACCATAGGGATGTTATTAAATAATACGAATGGTTCCTAATAATAGTTATTGTTTCAGTGCTTTATATCTTTCTCAATCGTGGTTGCTATATTTACGTTTAGCAATATAATGCATTATATTTCGTTTTCTTATAAGTTGACGAATACGAACATTAATCCAATGCTAGCAGTTAGATATAAAAATAAAAAATGACTAGTAGTAAAATATCTTATGCAAAATACTTCAATGCCATCCACTTCTAGAACTGATTATCATTTAAAAAAAAAAAGAACTCTACATCCAGTCAAGAGTTGTCTTCTGTTATGATATAATTTATGGTATGTGAGTTATTTAAATCAATTTGTTTGTAAATTCATAATACCTTCTGAACATGCTTCTAAATGAGGCAAACCGCAAACAACAAAGATCCTGATCTGACACAGCACAATGCGCATGCAATTCAGGGTCTATATTGTTTGTTTTACTGATTATTTCTAAACAAGCTGCACATTGCCAGGTCAACAGGCTCATTAATGCAAGGCGTATGTGGGTATGTGCAGTTAGCAGTTGGTCTCTACTCACAGGCGGATAAAGATGGTAGTTTCAGAGACATCGAGACAACCTAGCTCAGCAGAATTTACGTTTAATTTATTTGTCAGTCCCTATAAATTAGCATGCACTAGTAGTATATGGGGATACTCTAGCAACAATGGGAAATCCAGTCAAAAAGGTCGTGGGAACATCTAGCGACAAGGGGAATTTAACATGGGGAAATGTAACATGTAGTGAATGGTGAGTCACGCAGAAATTAGGAATGTGAATACCGGTGTCTTGCATGCATTCGAAATCAACAAAGATAAAATTTCCTTGAAGTCTGGACAGGATGAAACTTTTAAAGTGACCACCCACGAACCACACAAGATCGTACGTTTACCCACATACCAAATCGGCAGTAGGTCTTTGGAAAAAGTCTATCAAATCGTGTACCAGAAGAGAGTGTGGCTTCCCAATCACTTCACTTTACCGTACGGTCACGTCGATGTTGGTCAGCATATAAAAAGGGACATCGTCCAAGACCAGTAGTTCATTGTGACTAACACTGCCAAGCGAGAAAGATGAATCATTTCACACACCAAGTATCGAGCGTAAGACTCAAGCAGATTTACGAATGAAAGGGGTACGTAATGGGAAACATCTACGCTGGGACACACGCGATAGCTGACCAGATTTTAAACAATGTGTGTGACGGATATAGAAAACAACATGAACTTTCTCCTATTTGATTGTTTGTTACTTGTTTTGGTTTAGATTTTTTTCTTAAAAATGGATATTAATTCTTATATGAAATGCTTATGCGTTGTATGTAAAGTAGGGTCTTTTTTTGAAGGAATAAACTTTAATTTTAAAAGTATTTTTTCTAGATCCAAGAAATAGATAACATGTTAATAGATTTGTTCCATGTCCAGATTTGAATGTTTTAAATGGATAGTACTTATACTAAAGCACAGGCCAGAAAGCCCATGTATATATTTGAATAAATGTTTTGAACCCATATTGTAGACTTTTATTATATGTGGGTCTTTCTTTAGAATATCTCTGCCCTCTTTTCTGTGTGTTTCAATGTGTATTTGTTTCTTTCTGTATATCTATGTTTGTCCCTATCAGCCCTTTGTCCCTACACGTACATTTTACCCTATCAATAGTTTTGACCCTATAAACACAATGAAGTCACCAATTTTCAATTCCCTTAGAACTCCAGGTGACATTCCCATGTTAAATTCCCATTAACACTAATTTTGATATACCCATTTTTAACGTTAAGGTCCCAATGACACTATGTTCAATTTCCCATTCGCTCCATGTTGCATTTCCCCATGTTAAATTCCATTTGTCGCTAGATGTTCCCACGACCTTTTTGACTGGATTTCATATTGTCGCTAGAGTATCCCCATATACTACTTGCACTGTTCTTCAACGGTTGTCATATACATCAGGACCAGGGTTTAGATAAACAGACATTGATGAGTTGGATTTGAATACATATCAAGTGGTATTGACGACTAACTTCATACACGATTAAATTATGTCCGTACTATTGTGAGCAAGGCCCCGTACTTCAGCCGGTACAAATGAAATCTGCCAATATCAATAATTGCACAAGTTGATTGGCTCGATGGCATTATTTTGGAACATGGTACGTAGTGGCCAGTATATATGCTAGAGAAATAAAAAACCATGGGAAAACACCAAGAAGAACCACTGACCCATTTGAAGCTATTGGCAAACTTTCTCACATACCCAGATTAGCTTAATCGAGACTGGAACACATGCAGACAGAAGTGAGATATCAGTGATATGTGACGGTGTATGTCATTGACCACTTGGCCACACGTGGTCATATTTGCACAAGTCAGTTATTTATTGGGGATGTTGACAAGATATATTTGTTATCCTGTCAATCTGATTAAAATCAGATCTCCATTGCCCTAAGTGAAGATATGACAACGATCGCTTAGGGGAACCGCTTAGGGGAACATACCATTATCGCTAATTGTATCAGCCCACCAGATGAAGTTCCATACCTTAGCTTTACGATTTGTTGTTGTTGTAGGATTTAACGCCAATTTTCAGCACACGATAAACTATACATGGCGGCCACTATAAATGGTGCAGGAAGAACCCAGGAAAACCCCGGAAAGAACCACCGAACCACGAAAAGCTATTGGCAAGCTGTCTCACATACTTACATTGGCCGAGCCCGAGACTCGAACCCACGCAGACAGAGATGAGGTATCAATTATCCATAATGTGAGCTATTTAGACCACTTAGCCACTCTGGTACCCCTCGCGTTGGAAGACTGAGCAGTATAAATGAAGAGCATCAATGTGTGCCGAAGGATTTAATTCAAATAAAATTTCCGAGACGCATTTCCACTGACCATTTTAAATATCACCAGAACACGACCCCAAAACAGTCACTGTCAGATCTTCACTTAGGATTGTTGGGATATGTCATTTTAATCACACTGGTTATCAAGCCGAGTAGATAAATAATAATAATAATAATAATAATAATAATAATAATAATAATAATAATAATAATAATAATAATGATGATGATGATGATGATGATGATGATGATGATGATGATTTTGTATAGCGCCTAACCTTTAGAAGCTCTAAGCGTTTTACAACATCTATAATGATATGAATACAAAAAAAAAAAAAAAAAAAAAACAAAGAAAAATAAGAAAACACCATGAAATTGGAAAATAAAAAATGCTGAAAATATTTAAGGTAGGAAACATTTTAAGGTCTTTAAGGTTGTTCTTGCAGTAAAAAAAAAAGTAAAAAAGGTGATTTTTAAGAGCACTCTTGAAAGATTACCATGTCTTTGTGTCTAATTTCAATGGGCAATTCTTTCCACGTTTCTGGGCCCTGGTATGCAAAAGAACGTTGTCCAAAATGACTTCGTTTTCATAGTGGGAATAATGAGTATACGATTGTCAGAAGAGGAGCGAAAATATATTGCATGTGTATACACATAGATGAGGCCTGATAGGTATGCTGGACTTGAATCCATCAGTGAAACGTAGCACAAACAACAAATGTTGTGTTTGATTCTGTATCGAATGGATAACCAGTGAAGGGTACAGAACAGTGGGGATGTGTGCTCTGATCGTGGTACTCTAAAGATGAACCGAGCAGCTGTATTTTGAACTTTCTGAAGTTTCTGGAGTAGATATTGAGACGAACCAGACATAACTGAAATTACAATAGTCCAGTCTTGAAAGTACTAATGGACACACAAGTGTTTTAGTAGCATCAACTGAAAGGTATTTGCGAATGGAGCTGATGCGTCTCTGCTCGAGATATGCAGCATTGCATATATGTTCATGACATGTTAGTGTACTGTCTAGAGTGACACCTTAGAAACAAAGAAATATATGTCACGTAAAGAACAAATTCTAATTGTGAAAAAATATCACATAATAGTTATAATTAAATATAACAAAAAGTAAAATAATGAATTCTTGTACATATAGTATTATTAACCAATAATAATAATAATAATAATAATAATAATAATAATAATAATAATAATAAGAAGAAGAAGAAGAAGAAGAAGAAGAAGAAGAAGAAGAAGAAGAAGAAGAAGAAGAAGAAGAAGAAGAATATTGAGGACTGTATAGCGCCTGATCTTTAAACGCTCTAAGCGCTTTACAACATCCAGAACGACATGACCACTAAAAAAACAAAACAAAAAAAAAAAATACCACAAAACCAGAAAACAAAAATTTGCCGAAAACACTCAAGGCAGGTAACACCTCTAGGTCCTTAAGTCTGTCCAATCAGTCGAAAAGGGCAAGCCCCAACAGCATCCCGAAAAGGACCACAGCGTCCCTGTGTCCAAGCCAAACGGGTAACCCGCCCTACGCCGCCAGGCCCCGGCTTGTAAAAGAACGCCGCCCACACAACCCTACCCTTACAGTGGTAATAACGATTACACTACTGTCAGAAGCGGAGCGCAAGTACACTGCCGGTGTGCACACACGGGTGAGGCCAGAAAGGCACGCCGGACCGGAGTCCGTCAGTGAAACGCAGCACGGAGAACAAACTCTGTGCCCGACTCCGGACCGAACGGACAGCCAGCGCAGAGCACAATACAGCGGGGAGGCGCGGCACCGCAAGGACGATCGTAGCAGCCAGTCCCGGATTACCCATTAGGCAGAGTAGGCAACTGTCTATGGGCCCCGCGACTTTTATGGGCCCCATTAGGGGCCCTCAGGGGCCCCCATGAGACCGTGACCGTGGGTCTGGGGCCCCAAAAGTTTGACTGCCTATGGGCCTCCACGGTGCTTAATCCGGCGCTGGTAGCAGCTGTGCTCCGAAGCTCCCGAAGTCTTTGGAGCAGACACCAAGATAAACCAGACTAAACCGAGCAAGAATAGCCCACTCCTGAAAGTACCAACGAACACACGAACGCCTGTGTGGTACCAACAGAAAGACATCCGCGAACGGAGCCGACGTTAATGTGAACATCTATCTATCTATCTATCTATCTATCTATCTATCTATCTATCTATCTATCTATCTATCTATCTATCTATCTATCTATCTATCTATCTATCTATCTATCTAAATAGAACGAATTACATTGTTTTATTTACATTTATGCCAAAATATTCCAATGTATAGAGCCTGTGATACTCATTGTTATTAGCATGCAAGTATTTCTAAGCCTTATACGACTTGAAATGATGGATATTTGTGAAAGTCTTTCATATAAAATATCTTTCAAAGTCAGCACGAGGCCTTTATTGACTGCAAACGAAGATATCTTTCTGGTTGATACTGTGCCTTTAGGTTATTTAAACAATGTATTATGGGTCTAAGTAATTACTGTATGTGTGTATGATAGGGTCGGAATATGAGTAACACATGTCTGCTTGTATGGCTTTCATTACGGTTTATAACCGTTGTTATATGGTACTTAATGAGAAGATTTGATGAAGCTTCTATACCAGGGCCTACTCAGGATGTATACCAAGGCATTTTAAACTCTCATACAATGAAAAATGTCAAAAGAAATGTAGGTCAAATGATAAAATATACTTTCACCAAGTATATGTATCCTTGGATGTAAGACACAAGCAAACTGAAGTAAGTTTGACCCACAATTCGTTACCTTTTAATATTGTCAATTTAGTTAAGACATTAAATGATTAAATGAGACATTGTTGTATCATGTGAAATCACATTCTAAATAACCAATCTACTTTACTAATACTAATTGTTAGCTGACAATTTACACCAGAAATGCTCAAAGAGATGTATTTTAAGTTATCTTTGTACAACTGATCTTAGCATAGTTACCTATCCCACATAAACAAAAATATCCAAAAATATTTTAAAATGTTTGGGATCGGAATTTCCCAGATAGTAAATCAACTTGGATCTAAGTGTACATATAGTTAATCCGTTAGGCGCATATTTTTCAATATACAATTGTTTGTGTCATAATTTATTTTACTGATGAACCTTCTTCTAGAAAAGTTTGGCATGAATATCCACTTTAATACATGACTAGATTTCTGAGTGACACTATGTCAAGTTTAATGTTCTTTCTTTCTTGTGACTTCCTTCTTAATGCCGTTTTGAAATCTCAACATCTAGGAAATTCCAACATCGTTTACTTAATCGTTCCGACCTCCAACATTATGACAAACATGTATATGTTTAGGTCTGGTCCGCTATTAGAGATAAGGTGCAAGAGGTCAGTCAGTTTGAAAGCTGTCCATTTATCAGGTTGTAATACCAAAGTTTCATAATGACATGTTCCTTGTACCTGCCAGAACTGACCAGGATTAGTTCATATTACCACACCGATGAATTACATCTCAAACACACGTCTTTGATCATCAGGTAAGAGATGTGGGCAGAATGAATGCGCTATTATTTAGCAAAAGAACTGGCTGAGTACCTGACACAGTAAATGTGGGACATGGCATTGGTCATTGTTTCTTTATTGTATACCTATATGCATTTGAACCAAAATAAATCAATTTGCTGCAAACACACTGTACGCCATCTTGCTTCACCACCCTCGACAAACTGATGTACAGATCTAGTTATTTTAAATATCATTCGTTAGGCAACATTGCTGTCTAAAATTTGTAAATTTGAATTTTAAAATTTGTATGATTTTCTTTTAATTTTACTATTATAAATGTAACTTTTTATTCAAAATTTATTATAATTATTCCATCAATGTTTTTTTTACTATATATATTTCAAACAGATTCCCAGACAGAATGCTAATTTGTATTACAATTCAATTTATTTATTGCATTGAAAACTTTTTATATTTAAGGAAGATGTTGCAACTGAAGTTTTGATTTCTCAAAAGCACATGGCCCAAACTTTGCGCCTTTTGCAACACCAACAATACACACTTTCTGTCACAGATCTTGAGTGTTATGAAATTAAAAAAAAACACCAACAATACACACTTTCTGTCACAGATCTTGAGTCTTATGAAATTCAAAACAACCGGATGTTCAAAAGTTGAAATACGAGTGCCATGCAGATATGAAAGTTTGACAAATAATTTTGGTTTGATGGCTCTCAGGTCACAGTTGTTACGTCTCATTCTTTACCCACAAATGCAGTTCCAGTCACAATTTTTGAAATAATACAAGACTTAGGCAAGTTTGGTTTAAAGTGTAAGGTAATTGTTTCTATTTTAGGATTAGCATTATGGTGTGTACGTGTGAGTGCACAGAGAGAGAGAGAGAGAGAGAGAGAGAGAGAGAGAGAGAGAGAGAGAGAGAGAGAGAGAGAGAGAGAGAATAGTACCTTTTAATGGTACATAACAGTATAAGAAATGTATTCATTATTTATTGCTGACACGAACTAATTCAAACAAGGCCGGGTAACCAAGTGGTCTAAGGTTTTCACATCTACTAATCACTGAATCTCATCTTTGTCTGCTGTGTTAGAGTCTCAGCTCGGCCAGCTTGGATTATGTGAGAAAGTTTGTCATTAGCTTTACGTAGTTTGGTGTTTCTTCCTGGGATTTTCCTCCACCAAATCATACTGGCCGCAATATAGACTCTATCATGTACATAAGAACGGGCTTAAAGCCACACACCTCATAGGTATTTAGAGCACAATAGATGAAAGGTTTGGACAATTTATTTTAGCATTGCCGTATATCTTGCTACCTTAATATTCCGTATCAAAAGCGTGCATTTGAATAATGCTACTATGGAGTAAACCTTTATTTGACCTTTTATATGTAAACCAGGTGACCTTTCTGTTCTTACACAGAATAATAATCTGTCTTATGTTGCCAAAAAAGAAATATTTTATTCAAGGTAAATTCATTACTATAGAAGAAGAAGAAGAAGAAGAAGAAGAAGAAGAAGAAGAAGAAGAAGAAGAAGAAGAAGAAGTGGAGGTGGTGATGATGATAATAATGAGGAAACACATAAACATCACAATATACGTCGTCCACCAGTAATAATGTTGATAACTAATTGATATAGAAAAAAGGAGAAAATGGAGTTAAAAACAGATAGACGGATGGATGGACAGAAAAACAGAAAATATACTGAGAGTACAAAAACAAACAGATAATGGACAGGTATTTAAATATAGTATATGAAAAATACTTACAGAAAGGAAGGCAGAGACATGAGCGTAGCTGAACTAAAACAGTCATGTACATATATAATAGAAAAATGATTAAACATCCAGGGAAAACAATCACAAAAGTAAAAAGAGCTGTTTAATGGATTGGTTTGTACGACACTGTTTAATTGATTAGTTTGACGATACTTTAATTGATTGGTTTGTACGACACTGTTTAATTGATTATTTTGTACGGCAATTTTTAATAGATTAATTTGTTCGACATTGTTAATTGATTGGTTTGTAAAACACTGTTTAATTGAATGGTTTGTACGACACTGTTTAAGTAATTGATTTGTACGATACTGTTTAATTGATTGATTTGTACGACACTTTCAATCCCAAATTGGGTATGTCATGTCGAGGAATGGGGGCTAAGTGCATTCCTGAAGACGCAAAGAGGCCAGCCTGGACGGGCAACAAGATGTATGCATTTATTAAACTAGAAAGAGGACATTATCCTAGCTGCATTTGTTTGATAATGAAATTTACGTGTACGACGGGGGAGCAAACAGTTACAATATACGTTGAAATTACACGCAACATTTATGCATGACTGTTTAAAATTACACGTTTGATTATGCGAATGATTATCCCGCTGCTTGCCTTTTGTTCTTTAGATAATCTAATGGGTCATATCTAGATACATCGTTTATGACACAATGTCTTTCGTAAGCAGAAGAAGTGCGTTGTTTTGGACAAACGTTCTGTGAAATATTTTCATACCAATATCTGCAGCTGTATATTTTTTTGTTTCTGCTCGAAGTCTTGGTCCAAAACAAAAGCAATTCAGTCAGATGTACATCGATTTCGAGTTAATTTGGCATCAACTTAGATTCGAAATGCCTCTCCTTACTGGTTATTCGTTTGTTCTTTAAAATGCATCAAACAGTCTCACGTCCTAGATTCTCGAGGTATCCCATAATGTGAATAGTTGAACAAGAAATAATAGTCATTTGTTCTCCACCAATTCTTTCATTCTAATTTGTTTCTAAATACTATGTTTTTTAAAGTCTGTTTGAAAGGAATGAATAAGATGGAACATAATATCATTTCGATTCCGAAACAAGTAAAATACACTACGGGACTGATTTGTTATCATTGATATGCAAGACATAATTATTCTAGAATCTTGTACAATTGTGACATGAATTAATCAGCCAAATAGAATAGTGTTCTTACGTGGATAAAATATACGGTGCACGAACTAATTAAAAATAATAGAAATTGAACAATGATTGAACAATTTATTTCAGCATTTGACAGCGTGATTGCTTCTCAATCTTTAGCATAATTTTACATATTAAAACCGTGTGTCTGAATATTACTTTTTGACACATTGACACACTTATGTGTAGACCAAGTGACCGTACGGTTCTCCTGAAGAACGTCTCTCTCTCTCTCTCTCTCTATCTCTCTCTCTCTCTCTCTCTCTCTCTCTCTCTCTCTCTCTCGTTACCAATCTTTACGTTTATGTGTATATTAGCTTTTTAGTAATTTGTCTCTTGGCATCATCTTGATCTTCGTCTTTTACTGTCCTTATTTCAATACATAGAGAAAGAATCACGAAAAGAAATATATACATAAATTAAGGGTGTTGATGACGAAGATCAAAATGATACCAAGAGACAAAATACTAGAAAGCCAATATACACATAAACATATATATTTTATTTCAAACACAGGCGATGAAATAAACGAGTTATAGACAGACAGATAGCTGAGAAACATGTTAAACACAAGACACAAAACCAGACTGGATAAAGAGTTACAGAACGATATACGAGATATATTGACAGTCAGGGAGGCTGAGACGTGCATGTAGAGAAAGTATATAAGAGACCATAAATGTGGTAGACTTCCGAATGACACAAAGAAAAAGATAGCAAACACACTGAGAGATGATAATTCATTCACATTTAGTGTGATAGATAATGGACGTTCATGTAAGTTAGGCACGTGCAACCTACTTCCCGCAGATAGCATACGGCCTGCTGTTTGGTTTTATAGGTCATATGTTGTGGCTCGAGGGTACATTTAAAAATAGTTATACTGTCCGTGCACTGGAGGAAGTTGTTCCTGCCTAATGTATGTTATAGCCAAAGTTACATCCATTGTGTATCTGCACATCTGTGCTTTTTGGTAAGGGTCAAATGCAACTTTTACATTAAACAGAAACCAAATTTTCTCCACACCTCCTTAACTCTAGTAGGCTGATTGCGATATGACTATTCTGCCCAGCGGTGAGGGATATTCATTTAACCTCTCGAAGTACCTTTCGCGGTTTAAAAAACGTTATAAAAAATACATGTTTAATTTATAAACAGTTATCCTCCCTAGTTGCCTTTCATGCTGTTTGTTGTCTATCATCCCGGCTAAAATAATTCTTTACTGATTAAACGTCTCTCTATACGTCTATATTGACAAAGAGTCATTTTGTTCTTGTGTCTAGGTCTTAGACAAAAAGGATTTATCCGGTCTGTACTTGGATTAAAATGGACGCTATTACTCAGATATTTATATATATTTTAACATGCATATTAAATTGATCATACAAACGTAAGCTTTATCTTACATTGCGTGCTATCTTTGATCCAGTCTATGTTAAGAACAGCGTGATTTCTTACTTTATGGAAAGTGAAAGCTGGTTGCAACTCGACTCTAAGTTGTGAACAGAAGGACATTTCTCCACTTTTAATAAGAGTTCTAAACCAAAAAGGATGATATCAAACATCTTTCCAATAGTGCATCCAACAGTAGGGTAAATATATTTTGTTTGTTTTTCGTTGTATAGTTTGAACAAAAGTATTAATGCTTCAAAACGAACAGCTCGAGATGTATGTTTTTGAATCCTTGTCGAACAAACATTAAGCAAACACATGTTCAGTCTAATTATGGGAGACGTGAATAAACATGCATTACAGATAAAACGTAGATCTTCGCGGCACTCCAGAAAACCATCTTTAGTTCACCCCTGTGGACACAAACAATGTGGAAACAGCCTTGGCGACCCTTTGAGGGAGAGATCTTAGGGCCTTGCCCCAGAACGCACAAGGACTGTTTGATAGAAATTGCATCAGGCAGTTGTTTGATGAAAAATATAGCCTCCACAAAGCATACCTAAATGATTCAAAGTCCACTTAGAAGAAATATGCCTTCGCTAACGCCGGACCGTTCAACAACAGCTTCGGCAGATACAGAACTCGTGGCTGCGTAACAAAGCTGATGATATCCGAAATCACTCTGTCGAGTATGATTTGAAGAGGTTTTACGAGGCGCTGTGTCTCTATTCTCAGCCATGCTCACTGATGCCTTCAGAGATGGTGACGTGGGAATCAGTATCAGATACCGAATTATGGAAAACTGTTCAACATCAGAAGGCTCCAAGCAAAAACTAAGGTCACAACAAACATCATCAGAGACTTTCTATTTACTGATGATTGCGCCCTCAACGCTGGCTCTGAAGCTGACATGCAAAGTAGCGTCGACAAGTTCTCTGATGCTTGCATAAATTTCGGCCTTAGGACAAACACAAAGAAGACTGAAAGAATGTAGAAGCAGCCCCAGGAAAACTGTATGCTGAGCCAAACATCACAGTCTACGGCTACAAATCGAGCTCAGTGAACAGGTTCGCCTATCTTGGCAGCACTCTGTCCCAGAAGTTCGCAATTGATGAAGAGATTAATGCCTTCGGCAGACTGCACACCAAGATCTGGAGCAGAATAAGCATTAGTCTTCAGACAAATTTCAAGATATACAGAGTGATAATACTCCCAGTGTTATGATACGTTTGCAAAACCAGACCAGTGTACCAGCTCCATGGAAAGATATTGAACCACTTCCACACTATCTGCCTTAGAAGACTCATAAACATCAAGTGGCACGACAGGTTCCTGGATACTGAGGTCTTCCTCTAAGCAAGTTGCAATGGGCAGGACATGTAGCTTGCATGCCAGACCACCGGCGTCCAAAAATCTCTTTTATGGCGAGCTTCAACAAGACAAACGCAACAAAGGAGGCCAGAGAAAACGGTATAAAGACACCCGAGGACGTAATTGAAGAACTTTGGCACTTCACGCAGGAGCAGTATGCACAGGATAAGGTTGTGTGGCGCTCTTCCATCACTAAAGGTGCTCAAGCTTGCGAGGTCAACATGACAGCCGCGGCAGAACAACGGAGGCACCCCAGAAATTCCCGAGCCAGTAACCCCACGATCAGCGTTGGTACCATCCCATGTCCACAATGCCACAAAACAATTAGAACGCACATCGGCTTCATCAGCACATACACACCCACGAGCCATTTGTTCCCAATAAACACTGGATGACTAAAGTGGCCCTCATCACCTTGATGGACGAACTACCTTACTACGATCTTTATGTCAACGTTTCGCAAAGAAGACACATAATTAGATTTGTCATTTTATTACATTTGCCATCTCTCACTGGACAATTGTAAGCGACAAATGCTTCGCAAAGGAATTTATCCGGTAATATTTCTGAAATAAAAAAATAAACGTCTTTCATTCTTGCTTAATCGATATAATTTTCATGATCAACGTTTGCCCTTAAAGGATTATGAAAGAAACGATTTCAACCATAGATCTTAGATACTTAAAAGCAAAATGACATTTTCCTTGCTTATTACAAGGTTCATTCGAAGGCTTTTATCTGAGAAGCAAAGAAAGAATATTTCCAATGAGTATGAATTTGTTCTACTAATAGATGACTTTTCTTTCCTTATGCAGAAAGATAAACTAGTGTGACTAGTACGCTACAATCACGTGACTTTCTACACATACCAGCATTATGACCAAGCAGATTCTGGTCAGATTGAATATTGATCTAGTTTCCAGGCTTGTAAATGCGAGTGAAATGGACCCAGGTGTCTGCCTTTGTTCACACAATAAAATTGAGCCCCCAGTTAACTATTTCTAGATTGCGCCCTTGTCCATGTCTTCTGTTCTGTGTGGTATCATTCTCGATTGCCTTAGATGCTGCTTGTAGAGATGGCGAAATTAACGCGATATATTTCACGTCCATTCAAATGCTTCGGGTTTTTATGTCCTAATGAGATGGAGATAGTAGAACATGAAATTTTTCAGCACTGAAAACATGCACAGTTGAGAGAATGTTGTCAAATCTCTTTGCTACTTTCATATACTCGGACTGATATTTCTTTGCATGCCTAAATTATGAACACTACGCACAATCTAAAAAAAGCGCGGCTCATAAAATGGTTACCCCATGTGCTCGAAAAATGAGCATGGACTAGTCCAATATAGGCTAATTTGAGCAGTTATTAATATAGTGAAAATGACATTTTCTAGATTAGAGAATGAAGGCGTTTGAAAGTGCGATGAATGAAATATGAAAAATATAAATGTTTTAGATAAAAGAAATCAGGTCGTTCTTTTATCTTATAACTTAGATTTGAGGTTCAGGAAGTAAAAATGATAAAGTGTAACTTGCAGTTTTTTTTAGAAGTGTACATCTGAAATGTATAGCTTGCAACCCAAACGACGACCATTAAAGGCTAAATATACCTCCCCGTTTGTTTGTACCTTCCCCCTTCCAATTTAAAAGATGAAAAGCACAAATGAGATAAAAGATACACTGATTGCGCCCAGGTGGGATCTTAACACCGTTATCGTCTGCACGTTTCATTCCAAACGGAAGTGTTCGGTGTAAAACACAAACTGTTCACTAGTCATGGAAAGGTCCATTTTCAACACGACTACAGATATAAGTACGTAGACGGAAACTACAATGTAGACTGCTTCCGATATTTATAATGTCGAATTAAGAAAACGAAAAGAATGACAATTACAAATTTGCCTTTCACGTGGATTTAGCAAGCGATGTAATTTCTATGTACATGTTTGTAAATGATATAACTCTAAGCTTTCAAAATTATGGTAATTTACGGAATTATGCGGCAGTTACATAATATGATGAATTACGTCACAATGTTTTCTGAGGAAATCAACGTATGCATAGTGTACGCAACATAGCGCCTAATCCGAGTTTCCACTAACCCTTGCCAGCCCATTTTTGAGATTAGGACATTCATGTTGGGGTGTAGGGTCAGAACGAAATCCATATCGAACAGCTGGGGTAACCGCTTACTTGCCGGCCCAGCAAACTTGAATGATCTTTCAACGAGATATACCTGCATGAAATCGACAGGAATATTATTTATTTTCTCATTGACATGTAGGTTGCGACATTTGTATAGTCACGTGGCTAAGAATGCAAATGGCCAGATCCAGATCAAATTAGCATATTAAAGACATAACGAATGCTCACGATTTTTGAGACAATAAATCATATTCCTATCGATTTCATGCAGGAATCGAATGGCTTTGTGATCGGAAGGTTTCTTACAAGGTATCCCTGGATTGGTCTCAGTACATTGACATGCAGGAGAAAGTGAACAGATTTTATGAATTCTCCAAGCAGGTCGGGGTCAGAATCATACAGAAAACACAACTTATGCTACTCATCCTTAAAAATCCAGGCTTTAGAGATGCCAAGAATATCACATACTTGGGCACCATGTCATCAAACAATGTGGCACCATTAATCGTATCAAGAATAGTATTAACAAGACCCGAAATGTGTTTTGAAGAATGCGTCCTGTGTTGGAACTCATGTCCTTCTCTGTGGATAAGAATGATTGAACAAGTAATGAAGTATAAAAATCTGTTCCCCCTTCTTTCTCTCTCTCTCTCTCTCTCTCTCTCTCTCTCTCTCTCTCTCTCTCTCTCTCTCTCTCTCTCTCTCTCTCAGCTACAATCACAATTAATTTTGCATCTTGTCTGCTGAACCAACTGATCGAAGTTGCTAATCTATTTTGTTGAAAAATTATAAAATGCGAAGTGCTTGTATCCATCAAAGTTTTTATGTTAAATTGACTTTTCATTTTAACAACTTTAATCGTTGTGAAAATAACAAATGAGCTTAGAATATTGGATACAGTTGCGGATACTACAATAAATTAATTATACCGATTGTATTTTAGAGAAGCCAACACAGATTTGAATCTATCATTTTACACCAAAAACAAACAATATCATGGGACGGGAGAGGGATGGTGCACAACGGGAAATGCAATCAAGTGGATCAGTTTGTATCTTTCTTTCTGCAAACATATTTCCGTCCAGCAATGCGTAGCGAGGCCACCTAGTCTATCTATCTATCTATCTATCTATCTATCTATCTATCTATCTATCTATCTATCTATCTATCTATCTATCTATATATATATATATATATATATATATATATATATATATATATATAACGTACTTTAGAAAACCTGTTTTATTCAAATGGAAATTACACATGTGCTAGGATCAGATCACATTTGTACAAAGAAGCAAAACTTGTAAACATTACAGCAAAAGAAATTGTGACAAATTGTTTGCTGTATCTTTCATCTACATGATAATAGGCAAGTTGTATTTATGCAGGTATTTTTTTAAAACATGTTGCTTGCATTGCATGGGTTATGTAATTTAATTGTGTGCTTAAGTTTTGGCCATGACTGTAAGTGGCACTTAGAAGTAAAAAAGAAATGTTTACGTTGCTAATTTTTGTCCATTACTGAAGGTTGCAACTATATAATGTCTACATATCATTTGAGTTCGGAATATTCTAGGCCAGATCATGTTTACAATTATATTAGAATTAGCCAATCTTACTGTTTCACATCTATGTGAAGTGAAAAATGTGTATAAACGGGGCTTTGATGAACGAATAATGTATTTATATTGTGAGCCAGTCTGTTGGAATCCATTTTTATCATGATTTACAGCTGTTTAAATACCATTCAAAAGCAATTATTTAAATTGGAGTAACGATTTCTCATTCACTTTTGGGCTAATACACAACTTTGAATTATTTTGATCGCATTCGATACATATTCGATTGCATTATTGTGTTTTACAGTCCAGTTGACGTATGTTGTGGTGTTCCACATTGAGCTGTTTTTGGACCTGTTCTCTTCATTCTATACATTCAGCCGCTCTCAAGTGTCAGAATTCATCACCCAGTGCCACACCAATTGTACGCTGATAACATCCAAATATACAAGTCTAGCCATCCAACTGAAGTTGATGTTACAATCCATGGAGTAGGTGCATTTCTGATGTGAAATCATGGATGACATGTAACAAGCTGCAGATGAATGATGATAAAACTGAGGCTATTCTGATAACAACACAAAGACTTTCTCATTCACATCCTTTACTTCAGACAATAAATATCAGCGAACGAATTGCCCATTGAAATTAGACTCAAAGACACAGTTGTCCCTTTTAAGAGTGCTCTTAAAACTCACCTGTTTCGACTGCAGGGACAAACTTGGAGACCTAATAATGTTTTGTATCTTATATGTTTTCAGCATGTTTTCAAGTTTTCCAATTTCATTGTTTTTGTCATTTGTTTTTCTGTAGTGTAGTTATATCATTATAGATGGTGTAAAGCGCTTAGAGCTTCGAAAAATTAGGAGGCGCTATACATTGTCCTCATTATTATTATTATTATTATTATTATTATTATTATTATTATTATTATTATTATTATTATTATTATTATAATACTTGGACATACAAGACTATTGAAATTCATTCGGAACATTCTTTTTGTCTTAATTTGTGATATGACATTTAAGATTTAGGATTTAATTGAAACTACCGTGTGTGTGACTCGTGCGTTTTCTATTTGTACCGCTTTAAGCACATTGCATATGTAATGTGTGTTGACCTTTCTCCATCATTATATGATATGTTTATCTCTATCGTGTGATTGAACCTGATCAGTAATTGAGTTAAACCTTGGATGCCATATAATTATACGACATGTGAGGTTTATTTTCCTTATGATTGCTTCAAAACAAATGGATAAATTTCACCACCTACTTCTAACACTGGAGATATATCAAAAGCAAAAAAAAAAGAAACCCACAAAAAAAACCGATTTTAATAAACATCTCATATCTCAATAATTTACACCAACCCGTTCATATTGTTCTGAACAAGGGCTGCTCACACTCACGAGGGTTCTTTCAAAAAAATATTCTTTACACAAAAATAAACTGTATGTTTGTGTCAGGTTTACTGTACATAAATGAACTTATTATCAAGCCTCTGTTTTCTACGTCACAATATGAACTATCGCCTTCTCTGAGATATATTCACTAGATAGTGTTATATTAAACCGTTTGTTACCGAGGGCAGCTGCGTTCATCGATAATGAAGAATAGCACAATGCCAAGAACAAGAGGTCAAAAACTATACATAATACAGAAGAATGGAGTTAATGAAGGATAAAAATGAGAATGTTGACTGTAAATAACTGCAGAAGACGAGGATCGTAGTAATATATATATATATATATATATATATATATATATATATATATATATATATATATATATATATATATATATATATATATATATATAGATATATATAGATATATATATATAGATATATATAGATATATATAGATATATATATGGATAATGGCTACAATAATATCCCCATTTTCCCTTTACCTCGATAGTTAGTAAAGTATTTACGTAATAACCAGATTTACTGTTTATTTCAATTCCCAACAACAATAGCCCTTATAACACATGTCAATCTTTAACAATCATTTCACTACCAACATTTCACTTGATATCGCGCAAGATATATGATACAAGCACGAGAGTTTCACATTAATATGTCACTGATACCATCAGAGCCATCGTCACAACAATATTATGGCCGCATCATAATCTACACCACCTAGAATTTGATACAATATTGGAGACTGACTTGAACAACAGATGACGTCAAGATCCAGATCTCTTAATGGGGCATACATACATACATACATACATACATACATACATACATACATACATACATACATACATACATACATACATACATACATACATACATACATACATACATACATACATACATACATACATACATACATACATATATACATATTTTCAGTATTTTTTATGTTTTCTAACTTCATGGTGTGTTTTTTTTTTCTTCTTCTTTTTATGTGATCTTATCATTATATATGTTGTAAAGCGCGTAGAGCTTCTAAAGATTAGGCGCTATACAAAAAGTCCTCATTAGATATAGCGGTTTATGCATGCATTCACACTGTCACTATTACGTTATACACACAATAAAACTTAAAAGATTATTCCATTTTGTTTAATAAACATTATGTTATAAAATTGTATTTTGATCACCTATCATTTCTTGATAATTGAAACAATATAAATGTAAACGATTGAACACCTACCCTCGTACACTTATAGTCTAGTATTCAATTGACCTAGTAGTGTAACACACGCCATGTTCACTGCTTGAAGTATCGCCCAGTATAAATTACCCGCACTGTGGTGTAGTTATAGCTAAAAAGAGCATGAATTTAATCAGTAGCTTTAAATTTTCGTTTCTCCTAAACTGAAATCTACAAGAGCAACGTGCCATTTAATACATACTATATATATATATATAATATATATATATATATATATATATATATATATATATATATATATATATATATATATATATATATATATATATATATATATATATATATATATATATATATATATATATATATATATAATGGGATCGATTAACTTATGAACAATATCGTAAAAGTCAAAGTTATATAGTTTTCAGTTTATGCCGTTGCAATCTGGCTTTGAATACCAGGTAGAGTTTAATTCAGGATAACCAGAACACACACACACGCGCGCGCGAGCACTCACACACATACGCACCCACGCACGCACACAGTCACACGCATACGCACGTCTCTAACCCTTATGCAAAAATCATGACTTCACTGCGTAATCGTTTATATTATCCAGCCATTATTTTCACTAACACGTCTTTAGCATTATTCGAGAATACATAAATTTGCTGTCGACGCTGCATTTTATTCCAGCACGTGTTTCTCCTAAAAGCAGCATTACTATTAAAATTCCCAACGTATTGAATTTTACGTTTAAAACTCGACACAATTTTTTTAAAGGTGATTCGTGTCAACAGAAAAGAAAGAAAATCATAGCGTGAATGTGAATAACGCTTGAAATCTTGCACGCAATGAGCTGCACATATTTCGTGCTATTCTATAATTTGAATGAATCAGTTGATATTTTGATCTGGATTTTTGCAACATACTTTTAACAATTTATCAGCCATATAATTACGATGTCTAAAGTGTGGCAGTTTATAGAGATTTCTACTGCTGGGGACTTCATCCCGCTAGACTCGTAGCGTCATGTGCTACACGGATGTAATTAGGGCGGCAGGGGGGATGTGAATTTGCATGTTCTGTAAAATTTATGTAGCCTAAATACAGTTCCCTCTTCCCGAATCAAGTTATCCCCCATGAAAATAATTGAAATGACATCTCTGGTGTCCCATTCAGTCACATTATCCAGACACTAGGCCGACCAGTTCTAACCCCAACCTCTTAATGCTGAACGGCAGGCGAAGCAGGTGCTAGTACCATCTTTATAAGTCTTTAGACTGAATGGACTGTGATTCGAGCCCTCCAACACACCCATCCAAAGTGGCTGTGCTAACCACTTAGACCAGTATCAGTTGTGTGTCGTTGTTCTTCATGATGCATGACAATTCTGTCCATTTATTACTCAACAAATTGGACACATTTAAGTAATTATGGAACAATTGGAGTAAACAGGGAATACAGATATATCCTTGACCATAACTTCAATAGGTAAAACTTGACCGTGTCCTACAATATATCCTATACACGTTACACGAGTGTAACAAAACTCACGTTTACCTAATTAAATGTCATGCATTCATTACTAAGCCGATCAAATAATTTGCAAATGGTTTCCAAGTGATCTTTCAAGGTGCCGTTGTAGATGATGAATTCAGTTCTAAGATATCATTCGCCAGCAAATATTAATATTTCTCTTTATTAAACATTCCTGTTTTAGAGGAGTTGTGCCGTAATGATGTTGTTTTACAGGTACAGAATTTACATTTGCAGCGTCATGATATAGTTTCTTTCGCTGTTTAATATTAGGAAACACGTGATCAGACTCGCTTAATAGCTGTTTAAATCATTCTTTTCTTGTGGGAATAGATGTGATAGTTGCTGGTACAGATTATTCAATATTTCCGAATTCCAAAGACTGGCTACACTAACGTCAGTACAGTCCAATCGCATCCCATCACTTAAATGTTCACTATATGGAACATGTACAACGAAACCGACCGAAAAACTCTCCTTTAACTTATTTATATGGTAACGTCTCTTCTGTCTGCGTCTCCCAGGAGTGTCGATAATATGTAAGGGATCGAGACAATCTAGCATGAAGCTGTTAAATGGCTCGTCAAATGCAGGAACAGGTTGCAGGCGGGCCTTACTTATCTTCTGAATGCGCGTTCCTACCATTTCCCAAGTGAGAAAATCTACAGTATTTACAAAATATCACTTTAAATTTTCTCAAACATAGAAATGATTCAAGCTCTTGCGGTAAGTCTTATTGACAAAGAAATGAGCCATTGGAGCTTCGTGAACTAGACCCCGATTTTTCTGTCGATGAAACAAACGGGATATTTTAGGATCTAGTTGGTTATCGACGGTGAGTATTGTAGTTTGTCACCCTGTTTAGAATAAAGACAATTAGTAGTAAAAAGAGGATCACTGTGATCAATACCAGTTGATTGATCAATGCGAGGTGCAAAAGTGACCACATCGAAAAATTGACCTACATGTGGGTTAGCCAAATTAGTACTTTTCTGATCAACGTCATTCGCAAGAGCTCTTTCTTGTTATAGCTGTAGTAACTTCGCAAGACGAGTATAATGCAAGAATTTCATTTCAATAGGAACAACGTTGTAATCCAAATAAGGCTTTGTCAGATACAAGCGGATTAACTAAACTTTATTTCCAGCTAGACCACTGCGGAATAATAAATGAATACCCACAATGGGTTTAAAAGGTCACAGTTCCTACTGTCACTGACCATGAGATTAAATGTGATGACAAATCTAAGGAATGGAGAAGAAAATGAATAAAGCCGTACTCTGCGTCATCAAAGAAAACACCTGCATAAGAAGAAGATACCACAGATAAAGGCATATTAATGATAAAAGACTGCGAAGTTCTTATGTCCCTTATCATTTAAATAGGGATATGCTTGACAGAATCGCCAATAAGTGATGCAGAACTTTTTGACATGTATGGTTCATAATTGTCTCTTAGAAATAAACACATTTGGAATCGTCCTATCTTAAATATGTTACGTAAATGACATGCTCATTTTCCTTACAATAAGTACACGTAGGTGAGAAGAAGTAAGGATTTCTTATCAGGCTTTACAAAAGTTTAATTCCTAACAGCGATGCTAGACTAAGATTTAGGAATCTTCGTATGCGATTGAGATGGTGTATTTTTAAATATCAAAACAGCTGCTTAGAAAAAGTCTTAATAACAATAGAACGTTTTGAGTCGTGACAGTCGTCTGTTGTACGATAAGCATTTTTTTTTTTTAAGTTTCAACCTTTTACTTATCAATATAGGTCTTTACGACACTATAGACGCAATTCTTGAACTCTTCGATGAATATGAGTTGTCTGAGGTTATCGTAATCTTTACCAACCTTCTTAGCTGAGCACCATCTTTCACATATTCCCTAGCCAAGGTTCCGATAATCCTGTCTACACCTTGTCGGATTGAACAGCTATTTTGATGCTTTGTCACAGCGACCTCTATTGGATTTTTGACTTGCTACATACATACATACATACATACATACATACATACATACATACATACATACATACATACATACATACATACATACATACATACATACATACATACATACATACATACATACATACATACATACATACATACATACATACATACATACATACATACATACATTCATACATACATACATACATACATACATACATACATACATACATACATACATACATACATACATACATACATACATACATACATACATACATACATACATACATACATACATACATATTGTCTTTCCCTGAATACAAAGTGAAAAAGGAAACAAAAAGAACGTACGGTATTGCGAATTAAATCCCAAAAATTCCCAGAAGTACAGACATAAGCATGTCCTAGTAATTTAATGTCCTGAATAAAATTCAGTAAAAGTTCAGAAAAATCCCAAAACGGACGCCGAAGACGTTTCCGGTGTAGCTAATGAAATGTTGATGTGTCAACCGTCTTTTGTTGAATCCCAGCAGTGTAATTCCAGGTTCGTATTCACTATAAATTGCAGTGAATGTATCTGTCCAAGAATTGTAACAGAGCACTTGTGTATATCCAGAGAAAATAATCATTTGAATGCAATAATTTGAACAAACAAGATTCCAGTCCCACATTCCTGGTCACAACGTATTATACAACTTAAATGGATAGATGTTAAAGCACAAATGTGCATGTCCTCACAATTACAAGATGATATAGTTTTCTACATGGTCACAATTAGCATTTTCTAAAAGAACAAAAACATTACCTAATAAAAAATAATAATCTAGAATGGCCTTGATATAAAAGCAAAACCATAACCTGTAAAAAGCCCAAAACCCTGCTGTGATACCATCTATCTGTTATTCCATACGTCCTTATGTCATGTAGCATGAATTGTTGGTCGAAATTTGCCAAGCTGTGTACCGTTCTTACACATTAAAAATCTATGTCGAAAGGAAAGTTTACATATGGTCCCAATGCTTTCCCGAGAGACCGCTTTATTATCAACGGTACTACACTTTATTTTAATAGATATGACCTTGACATATATTATGTTGATATATTATACACTTACACTCTCTGCCAAGCAATTGTAAAGCTTTATATTGTTTAAATGTGATAGAGATCTCTCTCCTTTTTGTAGACCAATATTATTCTCATGTGTCTGAAACATTTACAAAATAATGGTAGCACATTGCTCCAGCAAAGTACATAGGGATTTTAACATAAAATCAGCAATATGGAATTAACAAATCTTTAGACAGATTACTCCTTATTATGAGCAAGAGACATTTCTGTGACGAATATAATCAAACACAAAGGTGAAATAGTTTAAATAAAGAATGCTACGTGAATCATTCTCTATTTGCTGAAGACACGTTTCTTGTACTGCATTAATTTATGTTGCCAACACTAACATGTGTTATGATCGATCAAAAAAAATCATAAACTAGAAAGAATGAAAATTTCTCCTGAAAACAAGACATTTTGCTTTTTAGGCATTTTAGATTCAGGGAAGATGTTTTATGAAATGGAAATAATCCGATAATTGTACAATTTGTGATATGAAATTGATTTAGCTGGGAGAAGGCGTTGAAAACACAAACTGAGAGCTGAGGACCATTCTTAGTTTTGCAATTTCACAGTTCGCACTGTTTTACCAGAACATGTATGAGCCATTCATACTTTATTTCATCATATATCTATGCCTCTGGAGAACGGTATCCGTTACAATGATATAAATAACCAGTCAACTAAACAAATCATCTTTACTAGACAGCATTTATCGGAGAAGGGGTCAGCTTTAAGACGCGTATATTCTATGCGAAAATATTTCTGAATCGTTCAAGATAATTACGCACGAGTCCCTGAACGGTGGTATCATAATAAACACTGGCATATGGAAGTAAATACATTTTAATGAAATAACATACCATCCCAACACGAGATATTACCTCAGAGACAGTGTCATCTGATAGAATTGGAAAAAATGCCAATAAAATAATTTAATCGATCATGATACAGGCGAGGAATTTTAGGTGTATCCCTAATTAATGACTAATAAATTACTTGTATATAGCTACATGCATACGACTTACTACAAAGGACAAAAACAAACGCAGAGGAAAGCTACAGGTAATGGTCTAAACACAAAGTAACACATACAACAAAAAAGAATAAGATATAAACTGAGGTTAAATAACTTTATTTTATAATTAAAAAAAAACCATAAGCTTATATTTGATGGTAGACACCTACCTTGTCTGCAGCAACCTGTAGAAGACAAAGGCGCGCACCGAATATATTTTCGCACTGTTGATGACATGAGAGCATCAAACCTGAATGAAATCTTGTCATTCATTTATGTTTGCATCCAAGATAGTATCATACCTGAAGTAGAATAAGGATATGTTCTTTCATTAGGAAAAATACTAGTACAGTGTCAGATGATTTTAATAATGTCTACGGTCATGATTCAAAGAAGTTTTAAAACAGAATGTTGGTAATCCTGTCATGTAAACAAAACTTGGTTATACAGTCTATTGTAGTCTTCGTTGCCGAATGGTATGATTCGTTTTTAATTTATTCTGACTTTCTTATTGTTATCACAATCAATATCATGCTACATTGCGGTATCTAGGAACAGGAACGTATGGATATTTTCCTATTGGAATTTACATATATCTCAATGAGCTTAAATATATTCAATTATCGTCAAGCTTTGCCATATATAACAAAAGTAAATGTATATCAACTGCAAGCAAATCATATCTACGTTCCCTTCCAGAGAAAGGCTAACAAAGCTTTTTTTTTTCTTTCTTACCAATTGCAAATGAGCTTGAACTTGTTTAATTTTTCCTTCATTCTATTCAGGGCAAACCAATTGACCTTGGTCCAGTTTTGAAGAGGTGTGCAGCTCAAGACAAAGTTATCTTTAACTGTGGCCATATCTAAGAATGATGTTATCTTAATGTTGATCTAGTTCATATTGAAGAATGTAAACACTTGCAAACAATCGGTGACACGCATGGCCTAAGTAATCTTATCAAAGGCTACAATGCTTTATCAAAAACCAAACACCGGCCTTGAACAATTGTATACTTACCAACAATCTAGAACTACCTTTAAAACACCACATTTTATACATGGATTAAGTTTCAGGGTGTAGTAGACCGTAAAATAACTTGCACAATAAATACTGGAAGCTAAAGATATTGTCATCGTCATTATTTCGTTCATGATACCATGTGGTTTTCCGGTTCGGTTATTTAGATGACATACATGTATACGAGGTACACGATGGGGTCTTTCGACCTGAAACAAATCAAAATATATAGCCAGCAAAGCCTTTTAGTTTGATATTTATTTGTGTGTAACTGGCGAGTGTGAATATGCGTGTCTGTGTTTCATGAGTGTGGGTGTGAGTGCGTATCTGTGTTTTCCTTGTATGTAAAAGTGTGATTGTGTATGTCTGTATCTTTGTGTATTACTTGTGTTTGAATAGAGAGATAGAAGCGGATATACATAATGTTTTTAAACATAATTGTTGCTTTTTGAGGGGTTGGCGGTTGGGTATAAATATAATATTTCTGATCACTTATGCAGACTAAAATGAAGCTAATTTATTTTTCTAAGTTTGGAATATTATCATTTTACATTATAATTATTTGTCCTAGTTAGATTCAGTATTATTTTCTTTAAGTGACAACAGATCAAAACATGATTTATGTGTGCGTATATGTGTGCGATTTGTATTTGTAACGTATCTTTAAAACAAATTTCAGTCATATCGCTACGATGTCTGCAGTGTGGACGTTTACAGTGATGCCTAGCACCTGGGTAATCATGCAACAAACATGAAGCATCATGTTCCACCCAGTCACATTATCCAGACACCCTGCCAACCAGTTCAAACAATAACCTCTTAATGCTGAGCGCCTAACGAGGCGGATGTTAGTACAATTTTAAGTATTTCATACGACTCGGCCAGAGTTCGAGCCCTCAACCCCCTGCAGCATAATAAACACCTCCCGCATGCAAGGCGTACGCTCTAACCATTTAGGCCACCAGCGCGGTCTCATCACGTGATTTAAAATGTATATCTCCAAAGTGATCGAGCCATTGTAAAAACAATGGCAACATTAATGATGTTAATGATGTTAATTTACAAATGCTTATAAACCTTGTCAAGCTTAAAAGTTACAAGAAGTTTGCGAGTTTTGTAACAATTGTGTGACTTCAGTTTGGATGCAGAATAGAAAGAGATGCGGGCAATGTTTTGATGCTACTAGTTACTTCGCCATGTTTCTCCCAGGTATTTAACACTGATCCATCATGAGCATATATAACTAGTAACAGTGAGTATACATCGTGAGTATATTTTCTATATTATAAAATGACGTTTAACAAACAGATGAACAGGGAAAAATCCCAGATATTTTTTTAAACATATTTAAAAAACATCGACCAATCTGAGATTTAGGGACCAAACAGGATTAAATGGCCGGGCTAAAGACGAAGCATGGCAACCATATATATGTATTCATAAATGTCAGTTGCAGGATTTAAGGGTGTATAACAACAACCGTCATTCATTTTCAGCAGAGACGTAATTGGAGAGTGGGGAGGAATGGGGAGGGGGGGGGGGAATTTACCGCCTTGTCCCCACCCATGAATTTGCATGTGCTGTAAACTTGATGTAATCTATATACGTTGCCCACCCCACCCACCCCCCAATCAAATCCCCCCCCCCCCTTTGAAAATAATTGAAATGATGACCGTGATTTTCAGAACAATCGTTGTTAATAACACGAGTGCTTTATTCGACGCGTGGGAGCAAGACCCAATTGTATTATCTACAGCTATTACACAGTTGTTAAAATTGTCAACACGGAAATATCATATCTGGAACGCTTATATCGAACTCACCATGTATACCGTTTGAACTGTTTATGGCTGGACATTTTGAGAGGCTCCCTTGAGGGCCTAGCAATGTTAATTCTACAGTTTTGTTACAGTGGACTGAACAAATTGTGTTTTGTTAAAGAGAATGCACCTCATTTCCACTTGTATGTCAAACAAGGCTACGCTTGTTCATTTGTAACCATGACACCTTGAGAAAAAAGCAGTTCCAGCCTTTTTTGAGACTTTCGTAATTCACACTCAAAAACAACAAAAATGACTACTGTTTTCCTTCTTTTTCGGAAATTGAAATAAAACTCAGACTTATGCTGGGGTTAAAATATTGATAGTTATAAAATATATACAGAGAGAAACACCGTTTAATATTAACAAATGCAAGCACACAGGTATGAAGTTTAGTAGTATAACTGATAATTATGTGCCATATCGTAGGCGAATACGCTTATCCCTTAATCACACACACATACACACATACATACATACATACATACATACATACATACATACATACATACATACATACATACATACATACATACATACATACTATATATATATGAATTGGTTTATTTCAAATATCACCGAAACGAACCTAAACGGTGCGTATCTCATAATTGAGTCTTGCAGCATATATGGGTCAAGTGAGCCATTTTAGCTGGCACGATATAAATTGATAAGTACCATCTGCATGCACGATTATCGCAGGCAACGATCACTTTGGACATAATAAGCACGGAAATAGGTATGCATTTATACTTTAGCATCACAGATAGCTAATCGACTCTAGTGTAACAGTACTTGTCTGTGTCCACTTCAATGAGTCATGTACCCCAGCGACGACTGCTTCAAACTGGAATATGTTGTAAAAGGCATGATTAAGTCGAGTAAGATATTTATTTTCCACCCAACTGGATTGATATAAATATGTTGTCCTTCGTCCGTCCGTCCGTTAGCATCGATTTGTTATCACTTATCCTCGTTAACTACTTGGAGGATTGACATGGAACTTTAAAAACTCACATATATCCTTTAGTTTAGTTGGTCCAAGACAAAATAAATGTGCTTGCTGCCCGCACATTTAGTGTGACTGCCATAGCGGTTAACTTTAATATCTTGCTATCTCTGCTCCTCCTGATTGGATGGTCCTATCAACTGGGACTTTTCACTAAACGAATTATTGTGGTCTCTAGTTGGTCGTAAATGAAAATGATGCAGATCTGATCTCCATTATGTCTGCCAGTTCAGCCATCTTGAAAATCTTGTCTTTGCTCATACTCATAAATGGTCGATCATATCAAAACAATATTTTCACTTCAAGACTTTTTACCATATTATTTCACTATTAAATGAAAGTGGAGAGGCTCTGATGTCCAATATGGCCGCCACAAAATCATTTTGAAATAGGTATATATATATATATATATATATATATATATATATATATATATATATATATATATATATATATATATATATATATATATATATTCCATCTGAATGGATGGTCATATCAACTTTGAGGTTTTTCCCCAAAAAATATTTCTTATAACATCTAGGTAGTCCAAGTTTGTTGTCGCTACTCGGTCTTCGTCACTTCGTGAGGTTTTCATAAAACGATTTATGACAGCTAACCATACCTAACCGAATGGATACCATCTGTAGTCAAATGGCATTCATGGCAGCCATCTTGAAATTCTTATCGCAATTCCGTCTGAGCAAAGAGTTTTATTGACGTAGGGTTTACACCAAAAATACCTCTTCTATGTCCAACTGGCACCAATCTTACATCCAATATGGCCGCCACATAGCGGCCATCTTGAAAATATCGTAATCGCTACTCCTCCTGTATGAATGGTCACACCAACAGTAGGTTTTCACGAAAGATGTCTTTTGGTGCTGTTGGTCCTAATTGCAAATCGTGCCGATCTGACATCTATCTAATATGGCTGTCACATTAGTCAGCCAGAATATGTTTTGTCGCTACTCCTACTAAACGGAAGGTTCACGCTGCCCTCCATTATTTTACTAAAAGACATCTATGTCTACTTGGTTCTAAATGAAAATAGTGCTGATATGGAATCTAACATGGTTAACACATTGGCCATCATGCGATTCATTTTATCACTACATGTACTTCATCTGAATGAATGGTCATGTCATTGAGTTTTTACTAAAATACATCTTGCAATTTGTTGTTTATCTAAAATTATAACGGTAGTGATCTGACGTCTCCTATGTTATCGTCTTGAAAATCTTGTTTTAACTAGTCCTTCTAAAGGGAAAGTCATTTTAAAATGGAGATTCATGAGAAGAATACATATGGTGTATGTTTGGTCCTCAGTGAAAATGGCACCCTCAACATAGCCATCAAGTCAGTTGTGAAGGAAAATGATAACATGGAGGACTGGAACCATTGTCATATAGTATAAAGTAAACATACTGCATGTATGACTGGCAAAATCGACTTGGTGACAATATTGATTAGTACAGGAGCTAATTTGCGAGTCTTGTTATTACCAAAGCCCATAAGGAAACGGCTCAACGTCTTGGCTAGGCGTCTGTGCACCGCCCAGGCTTTGCAAGAACACAGCAGGTCGGCAGTACCTCTATATACCTTCTGCTTCGTTTGCTTCTGTGATCCAAACAGAAAATAACAGCGTACGATCAAAAACCTTAGAGTAATGTACGATCAATAGTTAACATCTCCCTAACAAATAAAGGAAACAAGGAAAACCAAGAAAATTATCTAAAAACATTGGCTTTAGAAGTTATTAACACTCAGTAGCAAAACTACACAAAAATTTACACGGATGGCTCAAAAGTAACAAGTCCGTTCAAAACAGCTGCTGCAATGGTCATACCAGAGCTTAATAATCAAATGGGGAACCGTCTACCTGACTTCTGCTCCATTTATACAGCTGAATTCTGGGCCATCCTTGAAGTATTAAAATGGATTGAGGAAAACAAACCAAATAAGACTGTAATTATCACTGTCTCCCCGCTCAGCGTCCTAACCTCGATCCCAAATAACAACACAAAATCTTAGAGAAAATTTCTTAAATCAAAAAAGTCTGTTACTGAAACTCCTAAATTCTGACAAATTAGTAGTAGAATTCATGTGGATTCCATCCCACATAGATATCAAAGGTAACGACCTAGCAGACCAACTCGCTAAAAACAAACTCAACGAACCTAATTACATACCACTCAAATATAGCCAAACTGAACTATATAGTTTAATTACCACATTGATAAATCAAAAATGGCAAAACGATTGGGACATAAATAAACAAGGGAGAATATTACATAACACCATTGAGTAAGTTTGCAGAACCAGAAAACCACCCAGGTGCACAGGCTATGAACAATCTAAAATAAATAGATACTATTAGGGAAAACCAAACTGGCAAACAGCTTCGGAAAATAAATAGGACCCTTCCCACATAACATTAATTGCTACAATTGTAACACCCCAGAAGACTTACACCACATCTTCAACAATTGTAGACTAACCAAAAAAGAAAGGGACAAATTCAGATCGAAACAGCAAAACATAGCCGAACCAAGTACATATCCAGTAATAATACATTAGTCAACACCAACACTCAAGGCACATATGGAAAACAACAGGGTTAATAGAAAAAATATAAATTGTGTCACCCATAAAAATATCCAAACCCTAGTACCACCACATAACCAAAACTAGTACCTAATATTCCTGAAGTGTGTAACCAAAAAAGAGAGCCACTTTAAGGAATGGGAGCACCAGCAACGGACGAAGAACAGTTCCTATATGGACCCACCTACACTATGCTGGGTAGATTGATTACAAAAGTCCGCGACCTATGCAACCAAACCAAAACTTAAAGAGGCGAGTAACCCAAAATACAAAAATTGGGAAATAGGACATATTACTCAAAGCACACTGAGTAACCAACCACTTCAGGAACAATAATAAACAACATAAAAAAGAAAATAAGAAAATTAACACTAAAATAAGGAAATAACCTAGTACTAGTTAAACCATAAGTAATCAACAAAAGTGAAAACATCTTTAAGGGATGGAAGCACCAGCAGGAACGGATTGAGAGCGACTTCCTTTATGGACCCAGATACACTATGCTGGACACAGCGATCACCAAAACCCCGTATACTTAGCAACCAAACCGAAAATTAAAGAAGCAAGTAACCCTGGAAACAAGCTAGGGAGATAGGAAAAATTATTCAAGCACACTGATTAACCGAACACTTCGGGAATAAAAACAACAGAAACAAAAAAGGGGTATTACATCAAAAACATCAAATAGCATAAACATTGAAGGAAGGGAAATAACATCAAAAATGAAGGTGTGAAAATCAGATAGCAACAACAAAAGATAAGCGTAAATGACAGGCAATAAATGAGCCTAGGTACTAATACTATCACATCTATCTCTGAATTTTTCTCTATAATATAGCCTCGTTGACATCATTAACAATTAACCAATATGAATCAAATTGATAGATAGGTACCACAAAAATAAATTTTACATCAGTGGTCTGAGACCAGTCAACGAAACATTTTCAACCTGTGTTAAGGCCCCAACTTAGACATAATAAGGTAGCCTAAAGACCAAAGACTACCAGGCCCCGCGACACAAGGTCGCAGCACAATTATTAGATATTATACGCAATTCAATACCCCAACTTAACACTATAAGGTAGTCCCAAGTCCAAGACTATCAGGCCCAGCAGCACAAGGCTGCATACAAAACTAAGGCACAAGACCTAAGACCCAAAACAATGAATATAAGGTGGTCAAAAACCCAAGGCCATCAGACACAGCAGCACAATACTGCATCAAACAATATTATTAGACAGTAATTAACCATTCCACTGAAGATATATAAGGTTGTATTGAACCTAGAACCATCAGGGCAGCGGGTCATAAAATCGCATAATTGGGCCGTCATACGAGGTTGTATAAACTATAGATTCACAACAGCACAGAGTCTATTCAAAATTAATAGGAAAAATTTGACCAAGATACCCTGGAGTAAGGAAGCACAACTGACCGACGTACACGCCAACCTGCCCAAGCCACCTTTCCACCTTTTCCACTAAAGGATATCACCAACCAAATAACCACACGTGCGGAGCACGTCCATTATCATGCAGCAGTATCAACCTGGATAAGAGTGAGTGTGTGTTGGGTCCATTCCCACTCACCTCGCCCTACCATTCATTTCGATAGTTGCTCAATAGCGACTCCGATCTGACGGCCAAAATTAAATAGTGTTCTATGAACACATAAAAGCCTGGAGGAGGCGGCATCATTCCCACCCTCAGCAATAATTAAATAACCAGCCTTTGCGGGATAAAACATTGCTAAATGACCCTAAGTGGCCGAAACACTTAAATTCAACTATCATCATCATCTTGCTTCTGTGCTCGCACACGTTTGTACGCAGTCTGTCAAAGGCTACACATATTTTGGAATATCCGGCGTTGGTTGATCATCGATGTTAACTGCACGTAACGGTGTCATTACGTGGCAGATGAACGTATCCACTGCTAAGTTATAGGCAATTCGCGTTGATGGTAGTCTCTATGTAAGGTTTTCCTGGTACAGGATGATATATCACCACTGTCGTACTGATATGGAATGTGACATGGCTTTCCGATGACAGGAATGGCGATGCAATGGTAGGACAAAGTCCAAATCACTGACGTTGCAACACTAGGAGACATTCTAAACATGCGCACTCTGCTAAGGAAATCACAGATGGGGTGGGATGGTCACATCATCAGGATGAAAAACGGGCAATCATCAACGAAGATCTATTAAAACTATATGACGGAGGAAATATATCAAAAGGATATCATGCGGGTATTACCTCAGTAGATTAATTTCCTGATAATGTTAATTTTATTTAGCAAACAACTTTGTACATGTCTTTGTAAAAAAATTTTTTACATAAACTAATAACAATAAAGAAATATTGTCGCCATATTTTCTAACAATCTTATGACTATAAAACCCACACGTTAGTCATTTTTAAATATTCTAACAATGTAAACCTTTTCGTGAATTTGACTTATTTATTATCCATACGTACTATAGCAAAGATATATTCTTCCTTCCGCTTGAGAAATATTTAAGATTTAGAGACTTGTTTCATCTTTTTCAGAGCCAATATCTTAAGTAAAGTTTCCATTTATAAATACAGAATTATATTTTTGTTTTTCGTCTTGTGGGGGTGGATGAGCTTTTTTTAAATAAAAAATAATATATTCCACAAAATAAGTTGTTACTTTATATTTCAAATGTGTGTTTGATTTAACATATGGATCTAACCATCGTTATGAATGAAATAATATTACCCTACCTACGTATATTCTTATACCATAGTTCTAATTCAATATACCGTTTAAATGTATACAACAAATTACATACTTTTCTTTGTTATCCGATGTAAAAATTAACCGAGGTACTGTTTTTTGTGTTCCCGTTTCTCACCTATATATGAACTGTTTTCGACCATAATAACGCATGTGTCATACGTAATTTTAAATTTTCTGGTCTTAATGAAAAATCACCAAAAAAAAAAATCGCGTACATGTGATAGTAATTCTAAATCTACTACAGAACATCTGTTTAATTGTTGTCTGTTCAATTCATCAAATTGTCAGTGATTATCTTCCTGTGTGCTTTGTTTGCATGTCAAAAGTCTCGGATAAATAGATTGGCATGTTAGCCGTCTATAAATGTTATTAGCGTGGAAGTACGGAACGAGTGACCTTCAGTTAACCTATTATCTTTGACATTTACACTATTACCTTCATCACTGATAGAGTACTCACAATTTGATTTGGATTTTTAGCGTAGATTTGTTACAATTTTTTCATTCATATCGCTACGATGTGTGACAGTGTATAGTGTTGCCTGGAAATGGGGCATCATGTGGCAGATATGTAGCATGATGTCCCACTCAGTCACATTATCCTAACACCAGGAGTAACAGTAACATCTTAATGTTGAGCGCCAAGCGAAGCAGCTGTTAGTACCATTTTTGTAAGTCTTTGGTATGACTCAGTCGGGGATTGAACTCACAACCTCCCGCATCTGAAGCAGACTATCTAACCACTAAGCCACCAGAGTTGTTTCTCACAATTTGATATGATATCGCTAATTGTTATCGTACGAATTTCTCCTCATATACGAGACTCAATCATGCAAAACATGCCATACTTAATAGATAAGTTAAATTATATATATTCTGAATTTATTTTTATTTAGAAAAAACATCATGCGACAAATCTTCTGCATTATGTTAATAATTTGAATCCGGTCTTTTATTTCGCATTCAGATATGTCCAATACTTTCACAAATGTATCCAATCATCAAAATATATTTCAATTAAACATAATAGTCGCCCGGATCTTTAATTTCTTCTCTGAGAATGGAATAAAATTCTTCTGTTAGTGGTAATTTGGTTTCTTGGGATATACTAATGTTGTCAGTATATCCATATGACCAAACTGTCAATCCGATAAATGTCATAGTTGTTGCTTACCATTTCGTTCAAATGCATTTTATAAGAAAAACACTTATCATCGCTTAAACATTTTGAAAATCTTTCTTAGAAATTAAGCATATACATATAACTATCTGCAATTCTAATTGGCCTTTTCTATTGCGATTAGTTTCCTTTATGGCAGCTCAAGTATAGTTAGGACATGAATGATCGCTATATGGTGTATTGTCTTCTGTACCTTCAATTTTATCTTTTCAAAATTACAACACACTTGGGTAAAAATAACTATTTGTTTAATTGTTAGTAAAAACCAACAAACGTAATATGCATCAATATTCATCATTCATCTCTGGTATTTTAGTAAAAATTCTTAAAACATTTTAATGCAATGTTTTACTATGCAAAACAATCTAATCTGTGTGTCCTGCCCTTCTATAGACTAAACATAACTAATGGAATATTTCTTTATGTTTAACCATCAGTTATTGATAATTAGTTTCTTAACAACCCTTAGATGTTCTACCATTATTCCGACATCACAGAAAATAATATTTACAGTTTTAAATTCAAAATACTGCAACAGAGTATATTCCATGCATAACACCAACTGAATAGGGGGCCCCGAGTGGCCGAGTCTAAAGCGCTGTCCGTTACGGACCACTGCCATCTCACCTCTGTCTGCGTGTGTTCGAGTCTAAGATTCGGCAAATGTAGTTATGTGAGAAAGCTTGCCAGTAGCTTCTCGTGGGTCGGTGGTTCTTTCCGGGGGTTGTCCGGGTTCTTCCTCCACCATTAATACTGGCCGCCATGTATAGCCTATATTGTGCTGAAAAATGGCGTTAAACCATCAAAAACAAAACCAACTGAATAGCGTACTCGATTACACATTCATTGATAATTCTGCGTAATTTAGCTGTGTTATTTGTTTTCCTTTCTTGTTGAGATTATATCACCTTTGATAAATTATAAATACCACACTAACGTGACTAATTGTCATCTAACAGAATAAATCTTTCCCCACTATTTAATTAACATAGACAGTAATATTGAATTCTTTTTAAAATTTGCAATATAGTTTTGATTTTTGCCGGGCATTATTGAAACTAATGTCAAGGTCAAAATATATTAGTTGTATATAGTACCTTGACCTCTTGGACAATGGCCATTTACTGTGGACATTAATTTTTCAAGTCCATGTTTGTAATCGCTTGATCACTAGTTTGGGTAGGTGGCATATGTTACGTATACCATTTGATGGAAACCGAGCCTGCGACCTTACGAAAACGATGTTATCATACTACTCCTACTACTACTACTACTACTACTACTACTAATAATAATAATAATAATAATGAGGACTTTGTATAGCGCCTACTCTTTCGAAGCTCTAAGGGCTTTACACCATCAATAATGATATGTCTACACTACAAATAAACAAATGACAAAAACAATGAACTGGAAAACATAAAAGCATTCTGAAAACATATAAGATACAAAACATTATTAGGTCTCCAAGTTTGTCCCTGCAGTCGAAACAGGTAAGTTTTAAGAGCACTCTTATAAGGGACCACTGTGTCTTTGTGTCTAATTTCAATGGGCAATTCGTTCCACGTCGCCGGGCCCTGGTACGCAAAAGAACGTTGTCCATATGACTTCGTTTTCACAGTGGGAACAATGAGTATACGATTGTCAGAAGAGGAGCGTAAGTATCTAGCTGGTGTATACACATGGGTGAGGCTGGATAGGTATGTTGGACTGGAGTCTGTCAGTGAAACATAGCACAGAGAACAAATTTTGTGTTTGATTCTGTATCGAATTGATAGCCAGTGTAGGGTACAGAGCAGTGGGGAGGTGAGCTCTGATCGAGGTATTCTAAAGATGATCCGTGCAGTTGTGTTTTGAACTTTTAAGTTTCTGGAGTAAATATTGTGACGAACCATACAGAATTGAGTTACAATAGTCCAGTCTTGAAAGTACTGATGAACACACAAGAGTTTTAGTGGCATCAACTGAAAGATATTTACGAATGGAACTGATGCGTCTAAGTTCAAGCTATGCAGCCTTGCATATGTTCATGACATGTTGGTGCAATGTGAGAGTACTGTCTAGAGTAACGTCTAGGTTTCGTACTGACTGTGAGAATTTAATGATTTATATCATATATAAATATATATATATATATTGTCTGAGGCAAAGGTGTGAATGAGAAAGTCTTTGTGTTGTGATCAGAATAGCCTCAGTTTTATCATCATTCATCTGCAGCTTGTTACATGTCATCCATGATTTCACATCAGAAATGCACCTCTCTACTCCATGGATGGTAGTATCAACTTCATTTGGGTGGCTAGACTTGTATATTTGGGTGTCATCAGCGTACAATTGGTGCGACAATGGGTGATGATCTATGACACTTGATAGTGGCTGAGTGTATATAATGAAGAGAACAGGTCCAACAACATATCCCTGTGGAACACCACAAAATACGTCAACTGGGCTGGAATGAATTCCATTTGCAGATATAATTTGTGTCCTGTTCACTAAGTAGGACTTTAACCACTGTAAGGCTATATTCTGAATGCCGAATACATGTTGGAGACGGTGAAGTAATATATCATGGTCAATTGTGAATTATACAATGGTCCACTGCATCCCTTATCAAATATCAGACTAATTATACACCCCCACCCCCACCCATCCACCCCCACACATACATACATACATACATACATACATACATACATACATACATCCATCCATCCATCCATCCATCCATCCATCCATCCATCCATACATACATACATACATACATACATACATACATACATACATCCATCCATCCATACATACATACATACATACATACATACATACATACATACATACATACATACATCCATACATCCGTACATACAAACATACATACATACATACATACATACATACATACATACATACATACATACATTCATACATACATACATACATACATACATACATACATACATACATACATACATACATACATACATACATACATACATACATACATAACAGGGACGTAATTGGGGCTGGGGACAGGGGGCTTTAACTGTTTTTGTTAGCGTGTGGTTTGTTCCTTTTGACTTATTAATAAATTGATAATACAGGAGTGTGGTCTATAATAATAATAATAATAATAATAATAATAATAATAATAATAATAATTATTATTATTATTATTATTATTATTATAATGAGTAATTTTGTATTATTGAAATGGGATGATTGAGATATCTAATATTTTGGTAAAGTTGATGCAGGGTCTTTCTAGCTAGGTAAAGGTTGTATTTAATTAACTTAACAAACGATAGCTCACAATAAGAGCCCGGTTTTCCCTACAGTTTTCAAACAAGCAAAATGACCAATCAACTCTTCCGTTGATGGGATAGGGTCTAACTTATTAAATCTGTCTCATTGTTGGATGCACTTAAATTTTACCCGTCATTTAAGTATGAAACCTACTTCATGTGTGGCTGTTTTCTAAACTGTCCAGTGATTGTGATACACTTGAAAAACTACATGTACTTGATCTTACATTTGAGATAAAGTGCCATAACAGTGTATCCACACTTAATCAGTTTTTTTTCTTGGCTAATGAGAATATATATTCAAAATAGGAATGTAAAAAATCCGATTGAAATATTTTAAGTAATAACTCCATGGGAGCCGATCTAATATCGCATTTGCACCTGTTTACGATAATAACTGAACACAACTGCCGACCACTTCCGGTATTTAGTGAAAACTAAGCGTGACGTCACATTATGAACACTTGTTGTAAACAATGGCTGAGTCGGTATCGTCACATTATGAAAAAGTCTTCAGAAACTCAACACGAAAGTTGCGATTTTGAAGGAAGTAAATTGTCCTGCGGGTCTTAGCCATTCGAAGATGGTGATTTAATAAGCTCAGAATATTATGATAATGGTGTACAACTACAAGCGGCTGCCGGCACCCAAATTAATCCGAACCAGTTTGAACCCTATGTTTCCAATACCGATGAATCCGAAGCTGCTGATGAAGATGATGAAGAAGAAAGACGAGATAGATTGCCGGACAGTTCATGGAAATTGTTTTGTGAATATGTCTACGATAAATATATGTATCCGACGATATTTGCAGTAGTGCTCCACAGAATCCTATTCGTTTTCAAATGAATGTTTCTCACCTGTGATAAAGGATGTACATGTGTATTGCATTTCATGGGTAGAGACGTATTTATATGTTGCTAAGTAACAGGTACATTGGATCACAGTTGTAAGCTTCGAAAACCTGTGAAAAAATTGATACGATTTAGAAGTACTTAAGATTCCTAGGAGAGGACGTCCTCTTTTGAACAACTGTTGAAATAGGCATGATATTTACTGCTACATGATAGCAAAATTGAATTCATATTTTGTACACTATTATAAGTTAAAATTTCTAATTTCTTTTATGTATGCAAATAGTGTATGTTATAAACTATGAAATAAAGCCTTTTTTCTGTGGTAGTCATCTACTCGCAACTTCTATTTCTTTCATCTCTAATTTAATTTTACAGGGCTGTACTAAATGTTTTACCTGTTCCTGACATTAGTCAGTTTGCGTCATTGTACTGTGATGTTGATGTGTTCATAAATATAGGAATAAATTTGATAAGTACATCACAATGCATTAAAGAAAACTCTTATTTTAAGTGTAATTGTGAACATTGTTTGGTAATACCCAACTCAAGGGAATGTGTATATTGTTGTGACATAGAGAAGGTCAAAAGTGTCTGCAATGAATACCAGGGATAAAATGCATAACATACCATCCATTGTTCAGTCCAGTTTGTCTCGACATCCATGCTTTAAAAGTTGTATACTACCAGTATAGACAACAATTTGGAGAACGTCCAGAACAAGGAAATGAGTAAGTAAAATGTCTGAGTAATTTTTCATGTTCTTTTGTTTTCATGATCTATGCATGGCAGCATAGTAATGGGATTATTAATACATAAAATAAATAAACCACTTTTTCCAGTCATTTTATGCCACCTTCACTGATTGAACCCCTCTTTTTGAGGCCTACACCGTCTAACCTTTATACCACAGTGATTCTGATGAGTCCTGCCCCCCCCCCAAAAAAAAAAACAACCCACCACATATACATATTCAAATATTGTTTTATTTCAGTTTTTGTGTCACAAAATAAAATGATCTTTAAAATTCGAGGAGTGTCAACTTTAACAAATATTTTGCCTTTACTGTTTCAATTTCAGATATATATATATATATATATATATATATATATATATATATATATATATATATATATATATATATATATATATATATATATATATATATATATATATATAATAAAGGTACTTACACTTGGTACAATAGTATTTATATCTCTCAGTGATATATTCCTTTCTGTTCATTAATTACTAATGCATATTCTTACTATATATTGAGTCAACTAGGATTTTCCTGACAGTGTATTCTCCATTCTTGTACTTTGGATACACTATTTAATATCTGGCCCTCCTATTCTTAGTGCTGGCTTGCTCTCTTTGGCTGTTTTCATTAAAATGCAATGCAGCTAGCCAAAGCCTATTTCAAGGTAAATAAAGATGCAAAATACAATACATAATTCTATCAAAAACCAAATACTTTATTTGCAAACATTCCCAAACACTAAAAACTGTTATACAATGTTACATTGGAGGATATAAAAAAAATCAGATCTTGATATCTATGATTTGATTTGAAGATGAATATATTGGACTATATATAAAACACTGCGAAACCTGAAACAGTACTTTTGTGTGTGCAATAATATAAGATTTACATTGAAAGCATTCCGTGATAAGATAAAACAATCATCTTTGGTGCAAAATGATTGATTACAGAGTAGTATCCCTCCAGTGCTTAACTTTGTTGTCCAGATGACAGCACTGGCACAACTTTTCTCATTTGCTTGCTGGTCACAAATTCTTCAAGCTTTTAAAATACTTTAGATCCTATAAGTTATAAAATATATTCATCATAGCTTGTTTTTTTTTTTGCTATCTTACATGAAAATTAAAATGTGCACTAACAAAAATATATCTAAATTTAATAAATTACTAGACCAATAAAGTTAGCGAGTCACATGCCTATATGACATGTACTCCATAAGACCCCAGTGTGCTTTTGCATACCAAAAATATCATGTGTTTTTTTTTTTTTAAAAATGTACTGTCATCTACATTGGGAGTTTAAATATTGTGTTTCCATTACAAAGATAATTTTGAGATATAACAATATTGTAAAATTTCTACTCCATTTGGTTGTTGTTGTTGTTGTTGTAGTGTTTAACACCATTTTTCAGCACAATATAGGCGATACATGGCAGCCAGTATAACTGTTGAAGGAAGAACCTTGGAAAACCCTGGGAAGAACCACCGACATTCCATTTTGTTTTGTTGATTTTTATTAATCGGGGATGGGAATTAACCTCATCATGTTTGTAAATATCTATATTTAATCTGATGCACACATTAGTCTGACTATGAAATATATATGTAGACGTTCTAAATCAACCAGCAGAAAGATTTCTCTATTCAAATGGTCAAAATTGAAGGCATTGTGAAAATTGTGACAATATTTATCAAATATTCATATTTCAGTTCTTGATTGATTAGATGTTTACTACATTATTTTGGAAATTATGAAAACGTTCTACATGGAAATGATGTAGTGACTGATTTAGGGTACACATGGAAATGATGTGGTGACTGATTTGTTGAATATCATAGATATAATAATATGGTACTTGTTATTAAAAACTCACCATTGTTGCTTCTCTCTTTGAATAGCCCCTTCTTATTTTCTTAGGCGGTGACACTTTACAAGTAACTTCTTCTGATGGTGACAACATTTGAAGTCTACACAGCTGATGCTTTGGTGTTGAAGGTCATGATACCTTTGTTTACCTTGGTTTGGTTGTCAGTTTCCTCCACACAGTGGATAGACCACAGGTGCTCGACGCGAGCTTGATGTTAATAAAAAAAAAAACAATAATCTGGCTTGTTTTACTCGATATATTTTTCTATTCATCAAGCCATTATTGACTTTTCTACATTGTACCAAACTGAAGTTACGGCTTCCGAAACGTGCGATTTTGGGGAATTTTTCATCTTGGGACAAGTGCTCGAGTGTCAACCAATGAAAAGAGCCACATGTATTATGAATAACCTTTTTAGCCAATCATATTTGGGCGTTGCCGTGTGTGCCTAGTACTTGAACTGTTTTGAACCGATTGTTTACGATACGTGCAGTGAAGTAGAAAATGTCTAATTCTTCCATGGAACAAGATTCCTAAAGTTGAATCGAGTTAATATTAAGTAAAAACTTACTTTTGCATTTACCACTGTTCTGTAATTAAATAATTCGTGTATCATAGAACCGCAAACATGGTACATTTAGCTCTTTTCACCGGTTGTCACAGGAGCTCGCACTTGTCCCAAGATGAAAAATTCCCGAAAATAGCACTTTTCGGCAGCCGTAATTTCCGTTTGGTACAACGTAGAAAAGCCCATGATGGCTTGATGAATATAGAAAAATATCTCAGGAGTAAAACAAGCCATATAGTATGGTTGTGTGCTTTCAAATACGGAAATAGCAAAATGAAATCAAGGGTCATGGGTGGAACCAAGTATTTGGAAGTTACGAACCTTCTCTTTTTATATAGTATGATAGAGAGGGTCCTATATATGTCACAATGGGTCATTGGGGTAATCTAAGGTATTTTTATCACTCTGCATGATTTTTTCCCTTTGGATTATTGTTTTTTATTTCACATCAAGCTCGCGTCGAGCACCTGTGTGATAGACGGGACATCATCATCATTGAGTTTGACTTTCTTTGGTGCCCTACACATATACTCAACCTCAAATCTATACCTAAAGGGAAGCATTCTGGTGTGAAATAAAAGGAGCAGAGGGCAGAAAACTCAGTCGGACTGTCCCAGTTTGCTCTTTTGAGTTTTACAAAGTCTGTCCACCTACGACGAAGTGATTTGTCCTTCGGGAGGGAATGCATGGAAAACCCATTAGCATTTGTATTCCCACAATTTGCTGCAACACACTTGACCCCGCTGCTCTTGCTTGTACCTCAACAATGTATTTTGGCATGATTGGGATGATAAAATAACTAATATGGAACGGAAAACGTGCTTTGTTTATGTTTCGATAGAAATTTCTCACTTATTATGGATAATTTTTCCATCGGATCTGTTTATACCGCATCCAGACTTTATTTTCTATTCAAATAGTACTGAATTTGATTTACGTTATCTACACTGGTATGGCACTTTAAGTTCAATATCTCTAAATTTAAGTGTGTTTAGGTCATTTTCGCCCGGTGCCCGTGTTGCAATTTTCAGCTAATGACCATCCAAATATAGGTCGTAAGATGTATGGGACAAAGCTGTTTTGGGGTGCCCGTGTTGCAAGTTTCAGCTAATTACCATGCAAATATAGGTCGTAAGATGTGTGGGACAAAGCTTCATATATGTGACAGTGTGACACAGTTTATCGTACCTAGCTCACCCAACCACAGAGAGGTCCAGGAGTGCTACTGATAGAACCAGCAATGGAGAAACCATCGGGAAGAAACCCACGAAACAGGCGACAGTCCATCTTCGCTAGCCAAGGTTACAATAATCCTATATACACATTTGTATATCAGCAGATATTTCTGAGCTTCGGGTATGTGAATTTCATTGGATATGGCGGCAAGCTACCGCATCCAATAAAAATTAAATTGTTCAAATTTGAATACTGTTCCTACGTGATGGAGACAAGGGGAGCACACAACTAGAATAGACTGATAAATAAGCAATTTCCCAGTGTCGGTCTGTGTTTATGCAAATACCTTTCACTCACATACACATCTAATGGCTTCTCTCTGGTACATAGGCATCCTTTCAATGTTAAACTTACAAAGCATCCTTTTTAGGTCAGTTGCAACCATCGTTTTCAGCGAATGCACTTGGTACTAAGGGAGGCAACACATAAAATCTAATAGATGTCGCTATTACAAAATACCGATATAGCTGTCCGATCTGTCAAGGTGTTGCTGCTGTAGGGTTTAACGCCATTTTTCAGCACAAGATAAAGTTATTCATGGCGGTCAGTATAAATGGTGGCGGAAGAACCCGGGAAAACTCCTTAATGAACCACCGACCCACAAGAAGCGATTGGCAAGCTCTCTCGCATACCCACATTGTCCGAATCCGATACTCGAACCCACGCAGACAGAGGTGAGATGGCAATGATCCGTAACGGTGGGCGTTTTAGACCACTCGGGGCACGCCGCCAAAGTGTACATAGGGTTATCGCAACTTTGGCTAGCGAATATGGCGACAGTCTACAATTGACCTTACGCCAGATGACAGATCGCTCCGCCTACCAATTACGTGACATGACAACCTGTTAACCTCAGACAAACCTGCAGTATTTGGCACAGAAATATGTTTCAGTTTGAATGATTTGGTTATTAAAAATGATTTGTATTATTCTTAAAAAAATGTAACATTACAAAGTTACATAAATTATACTTAAGTAGATAATATTTATTGTTATAATTCAAGTTCGTGTAGTAATAGAAACAATTTCAAAGCTGCTCGAGGATTTATTCATGTCAACGGAAAATCGCTGCAAAAGATGATAACGTATTCAGTAAACAATTTTATCCTTATTAATTTTGTCTGGCTTATATTAATGCTGTATTGGAATGGAAGTAAATGAATTAAACATTAATAACAAAATCCAAAATAATTTCCTGTTTAGAAGTATACTGTTGTACATAATATATTTGAGGTTCTATTGTTTTTGTCAGACGGAATTTTGATCACTGATGTCTGTTGATGCAATAATGTAAATGCGTGCTTAATATATCGGACGATATTTATCTGAAACCATTGTTTTGATATCTTTTCAATTATTACACGTCTATATCCCCACCCCTCCTTCAGCTCCATGAGAATTTAAAGAGTTACTCAAGTGTTTGGAAGATCGAGAAGATAAATTATTATATATATATTGTTCAATTTCAATTTCTTTCTTCTTTGTCTTCAAGCCGTCTACGGTAAGTACTTTCTACATACTTTTATGCAAACAAACATGTTGTAATTGCCATCATGTATTTCCATATTCAGCTGACCAAAAACAAATCTTTTTAAATCGAAGTTTTGTCTATGTTTCGGGAAAGGAATACATCTAATTCCTCCATTTGGACGATCCGAGTCTCGACTGTCAGAATTACGAGGCTCCCACTGACTTCTTTTCACTCTTTTCGATGGAGAATTCAACAATTGATTGCAAAATATTTAAATACTTATCATAATCATTATTGCCACATGCAGCTTGTCGGAGGAACATGGCGGACGAAAGAAATGCCGGGGTGTGTGTGTGTCTAATTTCGCTCGCTAATTGGCTAATTGATCAGGATGATTGACATGTGGCGATAGGTCAATTACAAGCTAGGGACAAGGAAACCAGCGGGAAGAACCCCGACACAGCATGCAACAGTCATTGATTCCAGCAGCCCAGAGAGACGCCGACCAGCTGGAAACCAACTAGGTACAATTGGGGAGGCAGCCATTCTGCGAAAAATGGGAAGCACCTGGACTATCTAGAGGAGCATACTAGCTGGCGTACAATAAGTTTCCTAGACCTGTGATTAGAAGACAGATGGCGTGCAGCAACCCGGGAGTGTATACCGTTCCAGTGTATCCCACCAGTTTTCTGGTATTTCAACATATTGGAAGACTGGAATAGATCAGACTGCCCGAGTACTATACCGTAGTAGATGAATTCAAAATATCGAACAGTTGACTGTTCCAAATTGCCTGGCTGTAGGGAATTTTCTTTTCAGCATGTTAAATCCTTTTTTCTTTGTTGATAAAACTCCTTTAAAGTGCAAATTTGATATATGTTAAGCCATTTAAATAGTACTATACGTTAATGTTAGGATTAAATTTTAGTAAAATTAATAACATTGATATTTTCTTTAAATTGTATTAAAGTAATGTTTTATTTGTTTATATTAAGTAAGTTCTAAAAGTGTGTTAAGATTAATTTCATTTATTTCCAAAGCACAACTATATATTAATTGAAGGAAAATAGTTGATATACGAAGCATAAGTTGGCAACGCAAATCATTAGCTATACGAATATACAGTATTGTGTGAAAATAGGTTATAAAGCAAAAATCAGTCAGCTCTTAAGTTTATCAGTGAGACATATATTTTGTAAAACCAGGCATTGGCAGAAATCTTACTAAAGTTAGTCAACCCCTAAAGTCTTATCGGTAAAACACAGAACAAACTTCCGTACTGACGTAAATACAGAATGGTTCATGTCTAAATGTTGGACAGTATCTAATGTTTGACGGACATTGCTGCTGGCTTAATATATTAAACATGTTGCTGATTTAGAATATTTAGGGATTATCATGTTCGGACGTAACTAATGCCAAACGAACTACAAATCTGAGTTGTACCTTATGTCAGATGACGTCAAATTAAGCTGGTTTGGACCAGGAAAAACTGACTTTTACTTGATGAGAGAATAAACATCTATTTCCAAGGGTACGTTAACCTGACACAGGATGCATATAAAAGACCACGCATTTAAGGGTCAGGTCAGTTCCGTACCGACAGAGGAAATAGATGTTTTGTCTTCTTATTACAGGTAAAATAATTGTATATGTTATAACTCATTTTAGGAATAAGTATTTTTAGTGATTGAGATTTTAATAGTAAAACTGTTTTGTGTACAACATTGCTACTGAATTCTTTTATTGATAATATATTGTAACGGAATGTTTAAATGTTCTAAATAATTTATATTTAATTATATTTATGTACTTTTTATTGTAAGGTTAAGATTGCTACCAACTTCATGTTAGATTTAATATTGAAATAAAGTATTCTTTAAGTAAGAAAGAATATTATCTAGCAATATATTCTAAATCAATATTCTATTTTAAAATAAGTAAAATGCATTTCTTTAAATTAATTGTTACATTAACTACAGTAATTACATCTTACACTTTTGGCTACCTTGAAATTGATTGAGAATTAACTATTTGTATAATATTCTAAAATGCAGAAGTTATACGAATAAATGAAGTTGGAAAGCTTGAAAAAAGGAAAATATAATATGTATTGCATGAACTTTTATTATAAAGTTTTTAGATGTGTTTCTAGTATGTAGTCAATATATTTGTGTTGTTTAATTAAATAAAGGTCAGTTCCGTACCGACAGAGGAAATAGATGTTTTGTCTTCTTATTACAGGCAAAATAATTATGCAGATGTAGCTGTTTTAACATTGTGACGGCACGAGGTTAAGAGAGCTTTCTCTCTTTCTCTCTCTCTCTCTCTCTCTCTCTCAAAGATGTAGCCGTACAACAACCTTTATTACAATAACAACAATTCTTCTTACATAACATTAATACTCAATGCTTGATATTAAATTTCAATGAGTAACAAGGATTTGTCTAAAGTCTGGACAATATATATATATATATATATATATATATATATATATATATATATATATATATATATATATATATATATATATATATATATATATATATATATATATACAACAATATGCATACAAATTCAGACTTGAATGTGAATGATAAATGAGCATTTTAACATTATAATGACCTAATCAAATATGTGGCTAGCACATTATTGGTTGTTATGGATCACCCAATTTAGTTATAACTAGGCAGAATTTCTCACACTAGACTGGCTGTCAACAGGTGGTTGGTTATTTCTCACACTAGACTGGCTGTCAACAGGTGGTTGGTTATTTCTTACACTAGACTGGCTGCCAACTGGTGGCTGGTTATTTCTCACACGAGATGACTCATGTTTGAATGAGTACATTTTAGTTCGGCGGCGGTAACTCCATTCCCACCCGACGGGAGATGAATTAATATGATGAACACATATCTCCGAAACTCCCCAAACGACTGCTTGCACTCAGATTAATAGCAAAATCTTGATGATTAGTGGCTCCATTCTCACTCAGCAAATTGATGTACATGGCCGTTCGAATGGCCGCACTCGTCATTAATACAAATCAAGTCGAGATGTACACCGTTCAATGCGGGGTCGCGAGCTTGATCTGCATAATTTCAATGATCTTCTTGTCGTAATTTTCCTAAATAGTCTTAAGGTTTTCAGAATGAGCCAGCTGTCGTATAATCAAAGATTATCTTCCGAACACCTTTTTCTTTCCGGTGTAAAAGAATTAGTTGGTTATATCCACCTAATTGTCTGTTTCGAGATGACGTCATAGTCCATCACACGAGACATTGCATTTTACACAATATCCAGTCTCATGCTTAAATTTCGACAGTATTGAAAATATGTTTGTGTAAGCGAAACTCAAAATGATGTAACTTACATGTTTGTATTTCTTCTTTCACTTATATATGCTTAACCAGGCATCGGCAGTCTTTAAAAACTGAGGTGCCAGGTTCTCTTAACTGTAGAGTGCTCCGTACCATGTCATACTTGTAACATGAATTTAATTTGACAACGTGGTGTTAGTAGGGATAGTGAGCTGTTGAGTGGTCTAAATAATTAACCTTTGTCAATCTCTGCAATCCGTTTCCTTGAGTTTGAATCTTGGGCTCGGTAAATGAGGGTATGTGAAAAAGCTTGCTAGCAGCTTCCTGGTTCTAAGCGTGTTTTCCCTGGTCAACATCCTCCGGCTATACTGACCACCATATATAGTCTATCATTTGCTGAAAAGGACATTAAACTCCAAACAGTAATTGATCACGTACCTTTATCAATGAGTCTGTTGTGCCACGTATGGTTCACGTGCCAGAGGTTGTCGACACCCGATCGACACGTCTTCTGTGTACCATTTCTGATTTTGGGTTTTGTGATCTAAAATTGTTGTTTAGACAGGAAACATGCATGAGATTATCATTGTACTGTTGATTATCCACCATATTTGACCCCCTATCCCGCCATACACACACCAGCCACATTTCTATACATAATGTTTTGCAGCAGTCATGTCATAGGAATAACTAGTTTGTCAGAGCGGCCACATTTATTGTGTTGCAATGGGCGGAACATCTTCGACAAGTAAGCCCCATTGTTATAGTTTCTACATTTGTGCTGTTTTCAGTACTGATTTTTCCATTGTGTTCAAATTGTTCAACAGGAATATGTATAAAAGTACCTTTAAATGTTAACTCAAGGCAATGTTCTTATCATTGATTATCCGTAATTTGTTTTAAGAGTCTAGACTCTAAATAGTGCAATGTGCAATAGGTCACATATTTCAGTTCCAGAACATCATCAATTCCCCCTTACTCACCATGCACTGCCGCCAACCCTCCCCCCCCCCAACACCACCACCCCCCCCCCAAAAAAAAAAAAACAACCACACCAACATGTTTTTATTCTAAAGAAATAGCAACTACCTTTGAAAACCTAAATCTACATATCGTACCACCACCAAAATGAACGAGGAAAACTTCTTATAAAATAGAACTGGACTTCATTATATGGTACTGAAGAAGAATTAATTATTGTGACCCTAGTCGATCTACCATGGGGTTCTAGTTATTGCAAACGTAGATTGCACTTTTTCAGCATAGCAATACAATTTGTTTACCAGTGAGGCGTGAATCGTTGCACAATATTTGGTGGCCGGAGAAAGGTTTATCCTTGTGAAGTGTATGTAGAGTTAAATTGTGACGACATTCTCAGGACGAAATTACATCACGGCATAAAATAATTTCATCCTGTTTTACGACCCAAACGTTAGTTACAATGTCATAGTAGCATGTGGCGGGCTTGTTATGCCGCCACTATGGTATATGTATTATAGTTGGGGTGGGGTGCTACCAATATTTTATTTAAATTATTATATTAGTCCCATCCAGGATCGATTTGTAAGAAATGAATTAGTGATAAAGAGAGAGGTAAAGCTCCAAGCGACCAATCACCAATGCCGACAGTTAAATTATTGACTAAACAAAAGATGCAATTCAAATGAAAAACACTTTAATACAATTCAATATTTAAATGATAATAAATCCCCAATTACTCTTCTTCCTCTCGACCATGTGATAGCCTATTGCATCATTTGATTTATCTTGTGAGATAGCTTTTGCACCTGTCCTTGTTTTCTACTCATTCGTATATCTCCCATTCCGCCAATTCCTTATTTCCTTCCGACTTCCCTCCTAACTGCTTCTCTTCATTCACTGCTCCTTCTCCACTTTCTCCTCCTCGACTCCTTTTCCGACTAGTCTTTTGATTTACACTCGACTTCTCCACTAGCCTTATTCCGTCTCCCTCGTAGACACTCGGGACTACACTATACAGAAAGTCTTCCCCCTAAAAGCTTAATTTGAAAACAAATGGACGTTAGCATATTTCATTAACCATCTCATCTCACACTAGCCAACAATCAATCATCAGATAAAGGCCATTAAATTTTTTGGTCACGCATTTGTTCACATCAAAATACCCATACGTTCTTGTATTGTAATAAAAGCACCGTATAAACTACGTATCATACAAACATTAATAAATTGCGTCATATGAGTATTTATGTTGTTAATCTCATTAAACTGAACAATATCACAACAATCAGACACATTTCAGTATATTACACTCCTACAAAGTATACAAAAATATTCAAATAGCGAATTACAATAAAACTTATACGTACTAATAATTCTAGCAATGACGTATACATTCTGCATATAATTACAATTAAAGGGCCGTAATATTCTGCAATACTCGAGCAAGTAACTTACTAATCATTACGAACTTTCTACTTCCTGGAAAATTACACAAGTGGCTTCTCCGGAGTATTGCTTTATAACTTTCCAGCACGATGTTTGGGCAATTACTGAGATCCTAGCTCATAAAACTAAATTAAATTTTGATTGAAATTCCGATTGAATGTGGATTCTATCCTGTTCTATTGAACTTAGCAGACAAAGCCCGCGGACAGTATCAACGTGGTAAGATTTACGACGCCTATAGTGGATTTCACGGTTACTATCTCACCAGAGGGCGTATAGCTCACTTCCGGATATTTCATTAATTAAAGTTGGCAGACGTAGATCAAGAAAATGTGACAAGCCGCTCACATTTTGCAAACAGGATCGATATCTCACTATCTTAACAAGAAATTTTATCAATATTTGATCAATTGTTGTTACATCTTTTATTTTCTAACTAACTTGCGCTGCAGCTAGCTTTCAAATAAATGTTCTCTGTTCATTTCAGATATTCATTATCTTTCCTTTACTACATTATGTACCAGTTGTATTATTTGATTGTGCAAAAGTTTATCGCTGCGTAAAAAGTTCTTGCAATTTATCTCGCTTTAAGAATATTGAAAATATGTTGTTGTTTCTTGTACAGCTTTAATCATAGTAAATTGAGGTTGAACGACAACGACAAAAATTCTAACTTCTTAAGGTTCTTTTATTATTGATTTAGACTTAAGCATTTATGTTAATGGTAATTATATTTTTATGAAATAACTTGAGTTTCTTTCTAAATGCACAAATGTCATCCGTGCTTGAACAGACAGGCGCACGTACGAGTCTCCTTGATGATTATTTTAATTTTATTTCCTTGAACGGATGGAAATTTGAGAGTATACAATTTGGAGAAATATATTAGGCACAATATGCATGCGAAGGACATTTGTGGTTCTCGCCTATCTGCCTGTCTGTCTGTATGTGTGTCTGTCACATTTCATCTGGTGCATGGGTATGTGTATCCTCGAATAAATATGTGTTCACATACGTATATTACATAAACATACCTCATATTAAAAACGAGTATAATATGATGCAAAGATAGAACGAGTGACTGATATATAAAGACAACAAAGATGAATATTTGTGAGTATCCATTTATTATAGACTTGTAGGGCTTTATCTTACAAGCAGTCTCTTGTTTTTAATTTATACTGTTTGCAATTTTACATCCGGTCACGTTGATTAATATTGATTTAAAAGACGAACCAAAGTAATAGGACGAAATCTATGAAATAATTGTATTCTTAAAACTTACATCTTTAATGCAAGGAAAGTTAAATAGAATTAATCTAAATTTAAGAAGGCTGTTCTAAAGGAATTTGCAGGTGGCAACCAGAAATCTTGTCTAAATACCCCAGGAAATTAACCCTTCCTGATTTAAAGTATTTAGCATTACATGTCAGCATTGACTGAATTGAATTTGTGTTATAATTTTCTTATTGAACTTGTGTTATAACATTCATAACTAAATGTTATAAACGAGCTATTAGCCTTGCGAACGTAACTGAGAAAGAAGGGTATATCAATATACGAAAATGCAAATGGTTGAGATTGTTTTCTTTAAAGTTATGCAGCCAAAACAAATGTATCTGAAATTATGGATAATGAATCTATATTATCAGGTATAATATAAATATGGACAGTGTATTTAATTTAATTAATTGACATTCTTAAAGTATGGAAAGTAAATATTTAATTATCTGATATAATGTAAGTACGGACACCGAATTTAATTATCTGATTTATTGTCTATTTTGCAGTGCTTATAATGAAACTAAGACGTAACGTAACGTTAACTTCAAGTTTTGGTGAAACTAGTAAACGGTATATAAACTGCGGACTTGAATACAAAATCAAGCAATATAATTGTATTAAAATAGAATAGTACGATAAAGCTTATATTATGTTGTTCACTAATGACGGTCAATTTAGAATGGTCGCCCTAAATTAATAACAAATTACACCTGAAACGGAAGTTACGAGCCGCTCTCTGAAGCAATGTCGCCTTCAAGTCTTAATAGCCTCAATTTAAATTTATGGTCAGAACATATAAATATAGAAAATTCCAGAGGAATTTTTTTTTGAGAGGCAATCTTCGATATATATATATATATATATATATATATATATATATATATATATATATATATATATATACTGACTTTTATTCTTTATAATCAAAGTATTTTGCTGCCTAATTTAAGCTTTCATGCCCATTTGAACTCATGAAAAGTTTTTAATCACGCATATATTTTCTCTAGGTAAAGAAATCAAACGAATAATAATTGAAGCAATAGTGATAAATATGATTATCACTTTAGCATTCATTACCAACCAATTTAAATTGCTAGCAATACCATTTACTAAATCTGTCTCTAAAACAATTATTTTCGTCATAAAATTCTTAACTGCATCGAAAATCAGATCATGTTTTCTTTAAAATAGCTCTGATAGCAATAATCAACAACGAGTACATCGTTTAATCTTCAATAAGTCTGATTATTATTTCGTCATTATTATATATACCATTTTTAAATGTTGAGGTATTTTACCTCATTTATAGCGTTAACAGTTTCCGGGATTTTTTTTTTCATCATTTACATCAACATTCTTACAAAAAGCATAAGGCCGGTCATGGGGAATGTACTGAGAAAGTAGAATTAAAATTAACAAGCTTTCAAACTGCAAATTAACTAAAGGGTAGCAGATGATGGCGTGACATAACAGAGCCGATAAAATGTACACGTAATATGACTTATATCTCTTATCTGTACCATTACCTACTTCTAGGATAACATTTACACGTAATATGACCTATATCTCTTTTCTTTACGTACTTCTAGGATAAAATTTACACATAATATGACCTATATCTTTCATCTTTACCATTACGTACTTCTAGGATAAAATTTACACCGTAATATGACCTATATCTTTCATCTTTACCATTACGTACTTCTAGGATAAACTTTACACGTAATATGACCTATATCTTTCATCTTTACCATTACGTACTTCTAGGATAAAATTTACACCGTAATATGACATATATCTTTCATCTTTACCATTACGTACTTCTAGGATAAACTTTACACGTAATATGACATATATCTTTCATCTTTACCATTACGTACTTCTAGGATAAAATTTACACGTAATATGACCTATATCTTTCATCTTTACCATTACGTACTTCTAGGATAAAATTTACACGTAATATGACATATATCTTTCATCTTTACCATTACGTACTTCTAGGATAAAATTTACACGTAATATGACCTATATCTTTCATCTTTACCATTACGTACTTCTAGGATAAAATTTACACGTAATATGACCTATATCTTTCATCTTTACCATTACGTACTTCTAGGATAAAATTTACACGTAATATGACATATATCTTTCATCTTTACCATTACGTACTTCTAGGATAAAATTTACACGTAATATGACCTATATCTTTCATCTTTACCATTACGTACTTCTAGGATAAAATTTACACGTAATATGACATATATCTTTCATCTTTACCATTACGTACTTCTAGGATAAAATTTACACGTAATATGACCTATATCTTTCATCTTTACCATTACGTACTTCTAGGATAAAATTTACACGTAATATGACCTATATCTTTCATCTTTACCATTACGTACTTCTAGGATAAAATTTACACGTAATATGACCTATATCTTTCATCTTTACCATTACGTACTTCTAGGATAAAATTTACACGTAATATGACCTATATCTTTCATCTTTACCATTACGTACTTCTAGGATAAAATTTACACGTAATATGACCTATATCTTTCATCTTTACCATTATGTACTTCTAGGATGATAGATTAAGGAACTTACACATCACAATTTATCTTTTGTCACCTGTAATGTAGTTGTCACCTGTAACGTAAAGCATTTTGATGAGAATCTCTGCAATCTGGAATGGTTGCTATTCTGGCTTTAAAGTCTCAATTAAAACAGGCAACTGTATATTTTCCATTATATCAGTGAGTTCCATTTACCTTTTGATTCATACAAATTACTATATAGGAACTTAAAACCTTGATCAGTTACATACTATGATCAATCATAATATTTTCCGATATATCAAAAAAGGATTTAGCATAACCCACAAAAGATAATCAATAGGTGACAGTATTTTACAGACAAACCTCGAGAAGAATGTAATATCATTCAACATGCATCTAACATTTTTTTTTCCCAATGCTTTGTATGTGATTCGCTTCTTTAATTGTTTCTACGTCAAAATAATTCAATTTTGTCTCGGAAAAAACCCACAAAAATCAAAGGGATAAATAAAATCACCGAAATCTGAACGTAATAACCAGTTTTTGTAACCCACATAAATGATAAAATACAAACCTTATTGAATTTTGTATATTATATAACATCAATGCTCTTTGCTTCATATGTTTTTCGAGTCTATTTTGACTAGGGCGAGAGCTATTTGTGTACCTGGTCAAAAAGTCGACTTAACGCGTGATGCTCTCAAGGTGACTAATGTCTGCGCATAAGATATTCTTTATGTTGGACAGTGAGATTGCCGTTTTTCCTACATGAGTTCGAGTCCGGTGAATCACCCGCGTGTACTTGTTGACCTTCTACAAAGAGCTTGTTACTTATCTAGCCATTATACCTGGCTTTACTTGCCACTTCGTGCATGCGATGTTCTTTGGAAGGGCTACCGTATGATGTGCTCGTTAATTCATGTTCATTGTAACAAAAGCACGTTGAACTTTCTCTCGCTGCTTCTTGCAGATAATTAATATATCGAGCGATGTCACATGATACAAACATGTATAGATAGTATTATGTCCGTTGGAATAAGGTATGGCTTTACAGCTGACGTTTACGTGTAACTCCAACTTATATTAGCCTCTAGGGCATAATGCTCGCCTACAACTAGGACGACCGTGAAGGTGACATTCATGCTACTGAAACTCAGCATGACTAACACTGAATGAAATGGTTGTATAACTGTCTGCGCATGCATCGCCTACGGGCAAACTTGAACTGGGACAAGACATGACCATACTTTATTACCCATGTATGAAGTATATAAAAAGAACGCGAATATTGCCTCGACGCGTTCAAAGTCCTCACTGGGGAAATACCGTAAAAAGTGCCAAGACAGGAAATGGTACACAAATACTCTATCCGATTAGCTAGCCATCTCAACATACATCCCGCCAAAATTGCCATTTGTAGAATTAACATTTTGTTCAGTCACAAACTAGTTCCAAACGTACCAGGTGGAAAAGTAATCATAGAACTTACGGGCCAACTCCCAATCCTTGAACAGCAAGTCACCTAACCAAACCCCATGGACACAAATCAAACCAAGGATAAACACCGTGGCCACATACTACAGAAAAAACTTGGAACATGAAATTAAACTACAAACTCTAACATCAAATGATATACAGGATATACACCCTGGTTTCGTTACAATATATACAGACGGGTCAAAAACAGCTGAACCACCTAGAACGGCAATGCAAAAATAATCCCGGATTTCGACATCCAAATGGGAAGCAGGTTACCAGACCATTGCTCTAAATACACTACATAATTATGGGCAATTATTGAATCACTTCAATATATTAGGATCAACAACATCCCAAAAGCAGTTATTATTAGCGACTCCCTTAATGTTTTAAACTCAAATACAATCCGTAACACTAAATCAAGAGAGCTAGCTATTTCCTGACAGGGTCTTCCATATGCTTAACGAATTAACCACAAGAGGTCAGATAGGTGCGTTCATGTGGGTACAATCGCATATCGGAATCCCGGGCAACGAACAAGCCAACAAAGTCGCTAAAAGTAAGCTAGGAGACCTAAATCCTATCCTACGTAGATATAGCATCACAGAAGTTAAATGCTTCGTAAAAACCTATTTCAATCAACATTGGCAGGAACACTGGAATTCCACTTTTAAAGGCAGGAAACAACATTCCATCCTCACAATAGATGACAGGTCCAACCACTCAAAGTCGGCAGTGTTAAGACAAACTAATTAATCGAATAATGACAGGTAAAACCAAATTAGCAAGTAGCTTCGGCAAATATAAGATCCCAAACCTGTAAACACAAACTGCAACAAAATAGACGACCTACAACATATATTCAATGACTGCACGAACCACCAACTAGAAAAACGCAAACAGCAATTGGATCCCCAAATACCTTTTCAGAAGTCCTAGAGCCAAAGCAAACTACCTAATAAATAAATAACATCCCACAACATTAAAATATTTAGAAAACAAACGGAGTTCGAAAATAAGATATAATCAGTCCCAATCAACGAGCACGCCCTCTCACAACAAGCAAAGAAAATCACCCTCGATCAATTAAAAACATCAAATAAAATAAATCAAACATGCACCACCAACGCCATCTTAAATGTCCACATCCTACAAACACTGCTCTTCACATGGGTTGATTGATGTGTATAAAGTGTTTAATCTGATGCATGGACTCTCGTTTAAAATTTTAAACAAAATTATTTTTTTTTAAAAACAGCCCAACTTTACCTGCCTGCTCTAGCTAACCAACTACAACCTCTACTGCCACAACAGTGACCGTCGATTATCAATAACAATCCATACACAACAAACTAGGACACAAAAATATGACCCAAAACATAGAACGTATGAGGTGTTCTAAAAAGCCAAGGACTATCTGCACAATCCGGCACCATAATAATTAGCAATTCATTCTGACCCAAAACTTAAATTATATAAGATGGTATAAAACCCATGACCATCAGGCCCGACTGCACAATGCGGCACCTAAACTAAAAGAAGGCGGTCACTGGCGTGGTACTAACCTCTTCTACCAAACAGCACTTAATTTATTTTCAGAATTCAGATACTTTCGGAAATCACTCTGTTCAACCAAATTAAAAATTCAAGCATAAAGCCACCTCAGACGCATCACCTGGAAACAGCAGACACCTCTACAGTGGACAGCCATCTGCCGCCCACACCTTTCCTCCTTGCCTCAGCTTGACGCCAAATATCAGCGCGCAATGCGCATAAATAACTAACTTATACCATAAAGTGATACATCCTCCTTTCGAAACATGAGCGTGTGTTGGGTCAATTCCCCTTCACGTCTGCCCATCATTTGGGTTATTAGGGATCTTTATGGACCCATAACCCGAGGCTACATTAACAGTGCCCATTGGGCACATACACGCATGTGGGATGAGGCTCTAATTCCATCACCTGGGAATAATTAACATGCCGCTGTGCAGCCATAAACTCGAGGTACATGCACTTAATGTGTGCACACCTCGTTAATTCAAATTATTACTACAACTCAGATATCTAACGTGAATTAACAAATTTGGAAAGCATCTCAAATATTTTTACTATTTTATACATTGCAAATATTTTTCAAGAGTCGTATGTGACCAATATTCATAAATTAATTGCATTTATACACTTTAGTCCAGGAAATACACCATTGATATATATATATATATATATATATATATATATATATATATATATATATATATATATATATATATAATCACCATAAAAAAGATAGCGACCATGATCAGCCATTCTTTGCGAATGACGTGTACATTATCATTCGATATAGGAAACATCAGCTCGTCTTTTCATTTTAACAAGAAACTTACGATTTTCAGTTTAAAGCTTAACTTTAGATTTTAGATTTTTTTTTAAAAATTCATAATGAGAAATAAATATTGTATAAATATATTATAGTTTAAATAAATACTTTCGATGACAGACATATTGACGTTAGCTGCCCAAATTTGTCTGTATTTAACTTTTCAGTCATAGTTTTACACGCGTCACAAATGTATGTACAAGAGAATACATACAAAACATTCGTTCTTCATAACCTCTGATTAACCAGACCAGTAGTTTATCATGCAATGTTAACGCTAATAAATGAGATAAACCGACCGAGTTCACAAATCAACCATATAAGAGAGTGGCCCATTTTCTCAATTCATTATACTTCCAAAGAAAGAAAGAAGAGCTTGTTCAACTAAATCTGAGCTTAAAACAAAATCAAATTCAAATGGCATATCTAGAGTTGTACACATTCAACAAACAAATCTAAATTATATATACTATTTTTTTAGTCAACGTATGCCTTTATTATCTACAGAAACTAGATTTTTGGCCATTTGAGAAATACGAGGCTAATTATTATTTATATACGTTTAAAATATCAACATAGGCAATGTGTTTTCTTATTTTATGTATGCTCCGTTTTTTTTTAAATACTATATTCTTCATTTTTATGAAGACAGTTAAATTAAGTAAAAATAAGCGACGCGTCACGATTCGCATACTTCATTTTCAAAATACAATGCCTGATAATCCATTGCGCAGGGGCCCCGAATGGACAAGTGATATTATTCCGGGTTCATCCTCAAAGAAATATACTTGACGCCATATATTACGTAACATGTGCTGAAAAATGATGTTCAACTAGCAAAACACAAGTTCTCACTCAATGTGCACTGTATGCAAACTACGTATAGAAAATCATCACGCAATCCTTGCATTTCAAAAAGTAATCTATTGGTTTTAAATCAACACCAGGAACGCCTTAGTCTAAGCCAATGATCACTGCAGAGAACGATAGGACCAAACACTCTTATTGAATAGCAACATAATTTCTGTAATTTATACTTCTTTACTGTATGCCAGTTTGCCACATTTGTACTTCAAATTTGCATGCAAGTAAACAATTGCAGACATTTTATGATCCATTTCAAGCGGGTGCTTTGAGTACCAATAAATTTGAGTCAAGTGGATTTTCATGTAGAAAAAGTACCAATATAAGCCAAGTGGACTTACATGTAGAACAAGTATAAATTCAAGCCCCGTGGACTTACATTTAGAAAAAGTACCAATTCAAGCCCAGTGGTCTTGCACGTAGAAAAAGTACCAATTCAAGCCAAGTGGACTTACATTTAGAAAAAGTACCAATTCAAGCCCAGTGGTCTTGCACGTAGAAAAAGTACCAATTCAAGCCAAGTGGACTTACATTTAGAAAGAAAGAACGAACGATATAACATGTGTAATGCTCACACTCTACTTTGCATTAACAGAGGTAACACTTATCTTCGTCAGAACGTGTGCACTGACAGGAAATAAATATGCACCCCCACCTACCCCGGACTAAATCACATTTGTATCTTGAGATGTATGTGGAGATTAACTTGTTGGTGCACCCATATATTATGGCCTTCATTTTGCTGTTAAAACGAACAGAATATTTTTTTTATTATTGAATATTTGAATATTGCTTATCTTTTGACCACTAATTCGCTACTAAATAATTTTGACTTTTTCTAACAGATTAGAAGTGTACAAATTATATTAAATATTTGCATAATGCACAAATGAAAGAAATCTTTAAAAAAAATTCACAATCGATGAATACAAATGTCCTTAATCGACGGTATTAATATGGAGACTTCCTTGACCGTGATGAGGATCTTATGCTGGTTGTGATACTGGGAATTTTGTTGGCCGTGAAACGGATCAAAATTTGTTGGCCTTGATTTCGGGACTTTGCAGACTGTGACATACTGGCACCGCCGGTCCTATACTATATACATTGTGTTATATATGTTGTTACCTAGAAACATATACATTGTGTTACATATATGTTGTTACCTAGAAACATATACATTGTGTTACATATATGTTGTTACCTAGAAACATATACATTGTGTTACATATATGTTGTTACCTAGAAACATATACATTGTGTTACATATATGTTGTTACCTAGAAACATATACATTGTGTTACATATATGTTGTTACCTAGAAACATATACATTGTGTTACATATATGTTGTTACCTAGAAACATGAGGCTTAGGAATAGTTTGTAACCAGACTATAAAAACGAGAGTCAAGACGAATCCATCGTCTTATCATTTGTCTTCAAAGAATGCTCACTGAATCATATGTACATAAGACTAGAGTAAAAGAATGCTCACTGAATCATATGTACATAAGACTAGAGTAAAAGACTGCTCACTGAATCATATGTACATAAGACTAGAGTAAAAGAATGCTCACTGAATCATATGTACATAAGACTAGAGTAAAAGAATGCTCACTGAATCATATGTACATAAGACTAGAGTAAAAGAATGCTCACTGAATCATATGTACATAAGACTAGAGTAAAAGAATGCTCACTGAATCATATGTACATAAGACTAGAGTAAGGTTCAACCAGTGCGTCTTTTCAAAAGTAGTGAATTACTTCGAAAATAGTAGTCCCATGAATCAAACGACTTACAAGCAGTGACAGAGCAGAGAAAGCTGACTTGTACCATAACCAAGAAATGAAATGTTATTTAGATACTTATTAAGCATTCAATTGTCGTTACATACCACTATACATCGCTCCCAGATAATATTTTGTACTGCTCGTCTTAGCGTAACAATCCAAAAACAAAAATAAAATGAGAAAAAACCCCAAATAAAACCAAATACACAACGAACACATTGTAATTAATAAAGAGGGAAAATTGTAAATGAAGTTAACAAAGTTAAACTTTTGAGAGAGGATAAAAGCAGGTTCCTGAAAAATATAATTGACGTAATTTCGTAATGTAAAGGACTTAACGGTACATCAGCACAATCCTGGGTATGTAATACTGAGTATTTTAGCATCTCCCGAAAGGCGCACAAAAGAATGCCAATAAAGGGTAAATATCCTAAATTACATTATCACAAAAGGATGCCAAAAAAGGGTAAATATCCTAAATTACATTATCACAAAAGAATGCCAATAACGGGTAAATATCATAACTTACATTATCACAAAAGAATGCCAATAAAGGGTAAATATCATAACTTACATTATCACAAAAGAATGCCAATAAAGGGTAAATATCATAACTTACATTATCACAAAAGGATGCCAATAACGGGTAAATATCCTAATTACATTATCACAAAAGAATGCCAATAACGGGTAAATATCCTAAATTACATTATCACAAAAGAATGCCAAAACAGGGTAAATATCCTAAATTACATTATCACAAAAGGATGCCTATAACGGGTAAATATCCTAAATTACATTATCACAAAAGGATGCCAATAACAGGTAAATATCCTAAATTACATTATCACAAAAGGATGCCAATAACGGGTAAATATCATAACTTACATTATCACAAAAGAATGCCAATAAAGCGTAAATATCATAACTTACATTATCACAAAAGGATGCCAATAACGGGTAAATATCCTAAATTACATTATCACAAAAGGATGCCAATAACGGGTAAATATCCTAAATTACATTATCACAAAAGAATGCCAATAACGGGTAAATATCATAACTTACATTATCACAAAAGAATGCCAATAACAGGTAAATATCATAACTTACATTATCACAAAAGGATGCTAATAAAGGGTAAATATCCTAAATTACATTATCACAAAAGAATGCCAATAACGGGTAAATATCATAACTTACATTATCACAAAAGAATGCCAATAACGGGTAAATATCCTAAATTACATTATCACAAAAGGATGCCAATAAAGGGTAAATATCCTAAATTACATTATCACAAAAGGATGCCAATAAAGGGTAAATATCCTAAATTACATTATCACAAAAGAATGCCAATAACGGGTAAATATCATAACTTACATTATCACAAAAGGATGCCAATAACGGGGTAAATATCATAACTTACATTATCACAAAAGGATGCCAATAACGGGTAAATATCCTAAATTACATTATCACAAAAGGATGCCAATAACGGATAAATATCCTAAATTACATTATCACTAAAGGATGCCAATAAAGGGTAAATATCCTAAATTACATTATCACAAAAGAATGCCAATAACGGGTAAATATCATAACTTACATTATCACAAAAGAATGCCAATAACGGGTAAATATCCTAAATTACATTATCACAAAAGGATGCCAATAAAGGGTAAATATCATAACTTACATTATCACAAAAGGATGCAAATAAAGGGTAAATATCATAACTTATATTATCACAAAAGAATGCCAATAAAGGGTAATAATTCTCAAGAAAAAAAACCAATGAAGCAGCTGATATTTGTCAATGATTATTCCAAGGAAGTATGATGGATATTTCTATTTAACGGGAACTTATCTATGAACTCGTGATGACTATCATAGTGACTAGTTGTCACCATGACTAATTATCTAAATAAATAATAAATAAATAAGATAATCATACACAGCTCTCAACGTAGACCCGTAATGGTCAGCGTAGTAATTTCACGATTACCTGTTTACATAGCGTTGTACAGAGGTGGACTCCGTACTAGTATTTAGGGATTATTTGCAAGGATGGCTCTCAAAGCAGCACCAATCAGGAAACAATAAATGTAAGCTAATGACGTTTATCGCGAAACAGCTCATGGTGCAATCAGCGAAGTTGCTTGTAAAGCGTTCTCGGTAATCAAGGATAGGCTATCACGGTTAATACGACGAAAACCACAACCAGTAAAATTACTCTCAACTGACATTAAACTGGAAAATTTCAGTAAAATAATAAATCAAGCCGGCCGCAAAAAAAAAATATAAAAAAAAATAGCGGCGTTGATAATTCAAGAGATTGATGTACTATCCGTTGCAGAAAAAGAAAAGAAAAGAAATGCAAGTCTGGTAGCGGAGAGTTGTTGTTGTAGCACACGATAGGAGATATATGGCGGCCAGCATTAATGGTGGAGGAAGAACCCGGGGAAAATCCCCGGAAGAAACCACCGACCAACGATAAGCTACTGGCAAGCTTTCTCACATACCCATATTGGCTGACTCGAACCCATGCCGACAGAGGTGAGATGGCAGTGATCCGTAAAGGATAGGGTTTTAGACCACTCGGCCACACGCACCCCCACCCCCGGTAGCGAAGAGTTGTTATCGTGCCCTTGGTATATCAAGGCGACCATGATTTCAATCAACGCAGTTACATATAGACGTTCTGACACATATCCGACACAGCATTTGACATGGACGCACAAGTTGACAAAGATGAGTCTGTTCGTGACAATCAGTATTTTAACTATGAGGCGTATATACATAACGCACGGGGGAGAATCGAATTACAAGTTCAGGATATAAGTAGATACTTCTTTCCAATTGAGGGTCGATTCGTAAAAGCATATGATACAGCATACGGAATTGGCGATCAAATTTGTTGTTTTATCAATGGCATAATGGTCTTATTTAACAGTGCTACATACACGAGTAATGGAACAAATAATTGAATCATGCCTCGAAAACGTCGATGTGGCCACAACAATACTCGGTCTTGCAAAATGCTCCGACGATTATACAAGATCGGTAAGTAAAACAATGATGTTTGCAGAACACACATCTAATCATCCAGAACACAGAAATGCAACAATGAATGCAGCTGGAACAGAAGTGGCACCAGTGAATGAAAATTGTAGCTTGGGATTTGCTGTACGCCAATTAATATTAAATGATGAAGAAGAGTTTTAATGCGTGATTCATTTGTTTCATATTTTGCAGAGATGTTGGGAAAGTCATATTTGTCGCCAAGTACACAGTAGTACTCGTCAGAAAAGCCACTGTCAATGATACAATATGGAGTGCTGATGGAGCTAATGATGGTAAAGTTTCATTAACAAAAATGTCGCTGTAGATGCCAATAATGACTCCATTGCTTGCTGAAGAACAGCGATTACTTTCTTTTATGACCACAGCTGTTATTATAGTTAAAAATGTTCATAGATAATGCCAAAATTACCGCTAATGGGTTCTTTACGTGCCAAATAGCATCACAACAGGGAGTGGCAGCATCACGAGATATATCGCGCTTCAGGTAAGTGCTAGAGTAGACAAACAAAAAGGAAACCCAATGGTACTTGACTCACTTGGAGTTTCTGAAGTTGCTTTTAGGATAAACTGACACCAAGAACCCTCTGAGGAAATATTTCTTTATTTTGAACACAATTATGTTGTGCCCGCTTATCATCTATTAATGTCGTACATGGGACGTGTTCAAAACAATTACAATGGGTTGCAGATATCTCAGCGTAAATTTACAACACTGTATCCGATCTATTACTTTTCGTTGGAACACTTGAATTTATTCAGATAATATGTTGTTGATATACGCATGCGAGCTCGTGTAGCTCGAATAGTAACAGCAAGGCCGGGTCCACCGGCTATTCCTTGTGGTGCCCGAGCAATCCGGGTGACGTTGAGCAACAAAGCAATGCTGCTTGAAGGTGTTGGTGGTTGAATGAAAATCGTTGACGTACCAGTAGAAACCATGTAAAGTTTGGAACACATAGTGTTCTGAATATGTAACCGCGCGGTGATTTAAAAACATAGTTTTATCATAAATGCCATCATATCATCAGGTCAATGTCAGTCTGACTCCTAGTCAAATTAAAAAACTACAATCCGCATTAATGAAAACTTTCGGAACAACAATAACTTTAAAAAATGATCAAATCGCAGACGGTGAAAACAAATTGGTGCTGACACCGCGTCAATTTACACATTTGATAAAGCCAAACAATCCAAAACTGGAATACGATTTAAACTTTCCGCGGGAGACATCAACGATGCTGCTAACTATCGGCAGAACATTTCCACTCCTCGCGACGATATCAGCACTGGTAGCCACTGAAATTCCAACCGTAGCAAAAGCAGCTCATTTAGGTGCTGTTGGAGCAGCTGCTGAATGGCATTGAAACAAGCAACGGGAAAGCGCTTAAAACTTCTGGAACTACTCGAGAAAAGGAAAAGGTCTGAGAATTTCAGCAACACTTTGTTGAGCTTTCCATCTCTGTAAAATGTTGATTTACTTGATGCTGCAAAAGAACTATAAGAAAAACAATACTTTAGAGGCGTTTGTATGCGCGATCATTTAACGCAACGACCAGTCAACACCGAAACGGGTATTATTATTCTTGATAATAGCACCGGTGCAGAAACTCATTGGGTAGGATACGCGATTGATCCGCGTGGAATTGTTTATTTTGAGTAAAATAAAAACGTCGGCGAAATAGATTTGTCAAATTACGCAACCAAAAATGAGCTTGCTGCTATCATGGATCTCACAGAGTTGACATCGACGAAGTTCTCGTTATTCAGAATAAATACGGTGCTTTAAATATGAGTACCGTTAAATACAATGACAGAGTTCGCAGAGTTGATGGTGCTACCACGGATAACATTCATGTGTTTACCGGCGATGATACAATCAGAGACTAAAGTATATATATATAACAGAAATGAAATTGCAAAATGTGTTGCTAATCGCTTGAATATACTGACGACACAATGACAGGTGAACTGATCATGAACGTAAATAAATAAAATAGTCGTGATAAGAGATTCAACATCCAATAAAGATGCCACAACATAAATTCGTAGATGTCGTAGATGATAAATTATCCACGTTACAGGCCGAGTACGATGTTCACGTGGGCTCGCTTAAAAATATTCGTACTTTTCAACGGCTTAAGGAAGTCTCAGAACATTTCTTTGGGACTTCATACGCCACGCCTGTAAAACTGCGATCTGCGTCGACGTTTATGCGAACAAAAAACAACAGCGATATTATAAGCGGTCTTCCCACTGTTACCGAAAACGTAACAAATTAAAATACCACACAAACAAAATAATAATCTTGTGTACTCGATACAGATGGTTTTTTTATACTTGGACACCTCAAAGTAACACTATCAGGTACACCGCAACTGTTAAAGGTAATTACAGATTCACAGTGTTCTCAGATGTACAATTTAATGTCTTTGAGAGCGTCTACTGGCGTTAACAGCGTCAGCGCGATAATAGAAAATGCCGCAAATGAAACATTTAGTATAACACCAATTGCTACCATTTTGGCAACAACTTCACTTACATGGCATGTAGAATTCCTAGTTGATTCAAGTACACCTAATTAATAATAATTGATGTGCAAACGTTTAGATACGATCATGTGCGTGAACCGTTGAGTTCGCTAAGGATCATCGTGGATAGTGCATCGATTGCCAGTATTCTTAGCATCATCGCGAATATAACATCCGCGTACACAAGTGCAAATTAAAAACCTATCTTGTGCGATTAAAAGCAGCCACGACCATGTATTCTAAATTGTCGTTGATGATATCATCAAGCTTAATGATGACGTATTTTCAGATTTTGAATTTACCGATTAGATTTAAATATACCGGTATACAACGAAGTAATTTATTTAGATAATTGTAATAATCATAATGACGGAATTGTTACAGCAGATAGCCGAAAACACAGCCCTGCTGAAAACCACGACGATATCGACAAGTTAAACCAATCCTGAATTCAACATTGTTTTACTAACCGCGATTCCAGTAAAAGAAATAGTTCTTGCGCAATTGCGAGTATACTACAGCTGGCGCAATATCCGATCAAGATCATTTGGCGGTCTACAATCAAATAATTTGTTGATATTTGCGAATAAAAATTAAACCCAAAGTCGATGGCACTGAGGAAACCCGACTGTCAGATTGTTGAAATACCCACGGAAAGTTATCGAATCGAACAGATCAGTGATAAATTTCAACGTAGAAGGTCATTACTTAAAATACCAACAAATGTTTTTGATCGTTATAAAACAGCTGGAAAAACATTTGCCAGCATTTATTATACCATCGTTTGCAATCAACTAAACAGGAGTTGCATGTGCTGATAAGCTTACACAGCGATTTTATCAGGTCAATAGAAATATCAAACCAAAACCAAACAAAAATCAAACCAGTAACGCCACACAATGGTTAAATACATTAACCACGGTAAACGCGACATACAATAATAAAATTCCCGAGCTGGAAAAAGAAAATACAACACTGAAAGAAAAAAAGATGATATATGAATATAAAATGCTGAAAATCAGCACGATGAGTTGGTAAATATTGTGAACACATTCATGGTGGAAATAGCAACTGATCAATGATTACGATCAACTGATCAATGATCGTAACAAGTTATCCGAAGAGAACTCAAAACAAAACTAACCGAGGACATTAAAATACTAACTCAGCAAAATATTAAACTAGCCCATAAATCATCACAACAAAAAGGTGACAATACTGTACTTGTGATCCATGATAGCTTCGTTTAAACCGGAGTTTCTTCGCCGAAGCCATCAACGTCACTATCCATATTCAATACCTCATCTGCAAGTCTGTTTCTTTTCTTCTTAGTATTTTATACTTATTTGTGTTAGGATTATCTTGATTATTTTTTTTTTTAAAATTGGTACAAATCCTTTAAAGCGTTCTTGTGTAATAAAAGTACGTCCTTCACTGCGTTTTCAGTTGTTTCAATTATACGATACTTAGATGTGTTGGTCTAGCAGCGTGTTTAGCTATTCAACCCTTTCGTACTCGCGATTGAAAAATTTAACATCACGTGTGTTACGTATCTTTGGGGCATGTCAGGGATTATTATTGACATATATCTGAATCGCTGAATTTCACGTATCAAAACACTGACAGCTGTTTCGTTCATGATAAACCTAATGAAATCATTTGTTAAAATATTTGATATTTTTAAACATACTCGAACGATACCTATGTAGAGAACTTCCACGAGTATGTTGTATCTATTATCCCTTCGGTCGTGCATTTTACTGATCTCTGGCAAGTATCAAAGTATTTAGCTGCAGAACAAGTCGATGGAAACTCAATTTCTGTCATGTCAATGGCAGCAATAACAGGTCGTTTATTTTTCATGCTTTCCAGTGTTTCAATATCTGCAACTTCAACTGTGATTAACCGCTCTCAAGTTGGATACACGGTTGCCTGTCCTATTTGAGTTAATATGGTCAATAACGAGATTGGCGCCATTTAGCTGTTAAAACACTCGTAAACAAACCAGTGAGAATTATAACGTTTATGACCAATGGTAGTTCTATAGTAATTAGTATTTTCAAGTCGACCTAATTTTATTTTTCATTTACAATCTCTGATTATTCCGTCGCGCGATGCCTCGTAGTTAACAAATAAAGGGTATTGTATGAATTCGTTCTCCATAATATACAAATATATTGAATTAGTATGCAAAAACCTGTTTAAGTAATCACGTCTTTTGTAATCTTGTCCAGACATATTAAACCTGTAAGTACAAGCTTAATTTCTACATAATTCTTGATACTGCTTACCACCATACGCGCTACATAACTGTCCTGGTGTCCTTTTTCCACAACTAATGCATGTGACAGGACAATTGCTCCCCCATCGTATATGTTGGTTATGAAGTGAACAATATTCATCCTTGCATCTGTGGTTAAAAAGATCGGTTGATTTAATGATTTTACATTTGCAAAGATTTTGCGCAATCATTACAATTGTTATCAACATTTTGTCAAATTAAATATAAATTCGCTTAAGTAATAGATGAGTAAGAAACAAGAAGGGTTTGTAAGATTATCTGGAATCACTGATATCACTAGCAAAAATTCCTAAGCGCAAAATTGACCTTGATAAAATATACGCGTTATCACTATCATTCTACCGCCGCTACAGATCAAATCCAGCTTATGTAATAGTATCAGAGAAGCCAAGAGAAGATGTTTTCGTGACTATGCAGTTCAAACGTGAACATTCAGGATCAACTATGAATACAAGTCCGATAAACATTTCATTGATGCAATGATGAACGACCAACAACCATCAAGGATTATCAGTTACCTTGATAACAAGCAATATTTTATCAAAATGAAGTTGTTGTAATGGATTAGTGAATGCAAACTTAGATTATTCGAGACAAGTATGATCCCGTGTATCATAATACAACTGTTGCTAAGTTAAGTAAAATCTCCAAACCAGAAATGTTGACCGGGATTGATAAACCACGTAACGAACGAGCAAATCATGAAACCGCGGTTATTTATGGAATTTATACGATTAATGATCCCAACATTCATGCGCTAGCGCCGATGAAATTGTCAAGAATAAATTTTGTAGCCAAGCGAGTAAACGAGCATTTTACAAAAGCCACACCACGAAACGGGTTAACGGATCAACTATGTGAGACAATAAACAATGAGCTGAATCAATTAGGTATACTGGAGCTGATATCGATGATGTGTTTAGGTTAGAAACAAAATTGATGTTTCTAATGATAGTGGCAACGATAATTCGAGAGATTTTATACGATTCAAAACATTATAAAAGGGAAGAGCGATAATTAAAATCATTGATCATAAAGCGCACGCGTGTACACCTGCAATAACAATATTTCCACGAGATTGAAAAGTTAGATTTTACCATGGAAACATGTTTGATTTTATTACTGATACGGGTAAAACTGATTTTGTATCAGTATGGTTATTTCGAAGATTAGTCGATGATGGAGAGTATGATCAGTTTGTACGGCCCAACAGAGAAATTTGTCGTACATAATCTCTTCACACAAAGATGCAAAATCTCGCGGGAAGTATACACATGACAACACCCTATTGAGTAATTATTTGACCATTTCGTCAGTAGCCTCTCATTTTGCTCAGGAAAAACACTTGTGGAAACCAACACGTGGTAAATTTCTTGATGATGTTAGGCTTAGTTGTGTCAAATACGGGCACGGTGGATTGTGGAATACCAAGTATGATTATAACGACTTTAGTTCCATGGATATGACAGCGTGTTATCCGGAGAGATTTCATGGGATGGGAGAGTGTCATCGGTATTTTATGCGGTTTGGACCTCCCATTCATGAGATGACCAGAGTAGCAATAAACGTATCGCTGTCTGATTTTACTTCGACTGGATTCGCTTGTGTTGAGTAATTTGATTTTGCTGAGAATTGTGTTGTTGCATTTTATGCTTGATAGTAAAATATTGTTGTCGTTGTCGGTCAGCGAAGCAATTATATCGTATTACAAGCAGACCGAAGTTTAGAAAAGAAAATATTAGTTTGGATCACTGATAATCGTATCGAGTGGTCAAACATGGTTTATCTCGCAGTATAGCGAGTCAGGAAAATAAGTCAGTTGCGCAGAATCGTTGTGGCATTTACAGAAACAACCGACAAAAATAACGAAGTTGTTAGCGAAGATATAGTAAGAAGAAAAATATCTAGTTATAAACAGAGTGACAACAAAAATATTTCGACTTTGATCTTGATGTTGAATGTATCATGGAGATAAAACAACACCAGAATAATCATTGTGCTGACTATAACACGGTAATGTGTTGGCAGTACCCGAGTAAGCACTCATGACATTTTATCGTGGATAGAAAAGATAGTAGTCTTGGTCATACACGTGAAAACACAATGCTGACCTGCCTTGAATGTAATCGGCGTAGGGGAAATGATTTACGAAAATGATCGCGGTGATATTCGTGTCTTCAGAAATTACCTATAATTGTTCCCGTATAAATCCACGTTGAGGAGCAGTTGAATATAATATGTAGATTGCGGATCTATCAGTTGATGTAAGTACACCGAAAATTGTATGTGGTAATATCCCAGTTATGATCAGTTGCTCTTTTTCTACCACCTTCACGTTCACCGGGTTCTTTATACATACCTGACAATAACATTACCTAATACTGGTTTAGAAAAATCACGTTGTTTTATAGATAATTGTTCTTGTCTTTTGTAATTGCGTCAAAAAGGTTTCAATGCAATTGTTCGAGTTACTTCATTATTTAATGAAGCTATAACACTTTGTAATCTTGTAACCAATTCACGCGGTCTAGTGTCTTTTTGAACTATCTCCTTCGCGTATTGATATCCAAATAACCGCTCAGCAAGAGTTCGATTAAATTGTTAAATGATTGCCTGATTGCAGTGTGTTCTCCTCGTATGAAAACCTATGTTGCTACATCAGCGATGATACTACACCCTGAAATTCTTTACCAGGATGAATTTGTATGGCCATCGTAAACCATCTTGTGGTCCGGATCCTCGATGATAAGTTTGCTTAAACGCAGAAGCTACTTCAGTTGCTGTCTTTGTTAATACCGGCTCTGCCTCCTTGCATCTACTTGCAACGTTAACGTCAGTTAACGCGTAATTGTCTAGCGTCTACGCATTTCGATAGTATCGTGTGGTAAAAACCAAATATCTGATTGATGAGCTTCATCTGGAAATCTGACATCAAAATGTGCGTACTCGTATTGTCTAGGAGGTGGTAGATGCATTTGAAAATTGTTTGTCGTGCTAACCACGCTTCAGCAACATCACGGGTAACATTTGCCGTGTTGGCAAGTTTACTAATCGCTGCTCTACGTTTCCAGTATCGTCTTGGGCTATAATAAATCGATTCCATTATAATTATTGATCAATTACCAACGCCCAATACTAGTTTATCTTTCATCGCGGATCTAATTAATTCTGTTTGGATTAGGAATAAAAAAAATTAAAAATTGCCACATCGTCCACACTTACCTATATGTGAGTGTCGTTTGTTGTTTTCTGTTATAGTTATTAGTCCACTTGTGGGCGTGGATGATCTACTTTTCACACAATATAAATCCGTATGTTATTTATCTTTTGTATAACATGAATATCATTGATTTCTCAACTACACGTGAGCACGAGCCAGTCAAGCATCATCCAGTGCTAAAAAAATTCTATTCAAATAATAATAATAATAGGTCCATCTGGAAGTGGTAAGTCGTAGTTGCTACTTAATTTGATAATGAGATGGCTCAAATGGGGATAGGTTGTATTTTAGTTGCACCATCAGTTGCTGATCAGCAATGTTATGAAGTACACAAGGATTTTAATGAAAGCGCAGCGATGATAAGCGACGAAGTTATTGAGTTTATCACTGATATTGATGAAGCACTGTGGATGACCTTGACACGGGTATTAATAATTTAGTTGTATACGACGATGTTATGCTGGATAAACAATAAAATCTGACTGGAATATTTTCTCAAAGAAGACATAAAAACACAGATGTGATTTATGTTACTCAACGATATACACAAATACCTAAAGTGATCAGAAATAACTGTAATATTCTTGTTGTGTTTTACGGAGTTGATATACATACGCTAAGAAGTACTCATCCGACTTGGTGTAGCGGTGATATGGATTATAATCGTTTTACAAATTTATCTAGTAACTCGCAGTTAACCCCGCATGGCTTCAAAACGGTAAATTTACATGATCCACGATCGAGATATCGAATTGGTCTTGAAACAACTTTTAGAAAGCAGCAGGGAGGGTGAACATGTCATCGATTGAATCACCGTGGTAAACTTCTTGTATACAATTGAAAAACAAAACAAAAACGGTACAGTAACAGAAACAACTAACCCGTTAAAGAAAACACTCGGTTTTTAAAGGCTTTGATTTCGCGTTTTTAATAAGTTTTAGTTTACTAAACGGACGTTTATAAAAAGTGCTTTGATAATCCTCCCGGCTGCTAGATCACACAAAACCCATAAATCCAGCAAAGCCCACAGCGCCTACAACGCCTACAAAACCCACAGTTCTAATAAAACTTACAAAAATCACCAACGGAGCCTATAAAACACACACATTTGTATGGAATTTCAAACTAGTATTGCATGTGTATATTTATTCAATTTTCACAATGATTATTTATTGCAATTACCAACTCAATATTTTGCTACACTGCGATTGTATCGACAAAAGAAAAGAAAAAGAAATGAAATCCGTTATCCGTTTTGAATTTCACGGCACATACGTGTTATGCTGTCGCTCTTAGCAATGGTTTGGAAACTGTGTTGTGCACTTTTACAATATTACCGAGGTAGACCGCATGACTGGGCAGTCAACGTGTATGTACCAAGGAAATAAGGAATATAAAAACCAAACTTAAATGCAACATCAGGGGCTATAAACACATCGAATATGTATCGTGCAGTCTTAAACGATTAACTAGAAATAGTCATTAATCAAATTATCAAAGATGCCAGCCGCCGGCATTGATACTCCCTATGTTGACTATACATTGACAATTCATCGAAGAGGTAAACAAAACAGATGATCCCAGAAACTATTAATGTCAGCTCGTTTGAACAATTCACTGGTAATGCAACCGCTATGGGGGCTTAGTGGTTAGAGCGTCCGCCGCGGAAGAGGGACGTCGTGGGTTCGATCTCCGGTCAAGTCATATTAAATAAAGACTTACACATATAGTACTAACAGCTTCCTCGCTTGACGCTCAGCATTAAAAGGTTAGTGTTAGGACTGGTCGGCCTGGTGTCAGGATAATGTGACTGGGTGGGACATCATGCTACATGTCAGCGGCATGATGCCCCAGTGCTAGACATCACTATAAACTGCCTCATTGCAGACATCGTAGCGATATGACTGAAAAATCTGTCAAAGCTACGTTAAAAATCCTAATTAAACAAACAAACAAACAAACAGTGGTAATGCAAAGATTTACGTTTTATTTAACAAAACAGAGAACGAGGGCGGGTTGTATGAATAGCTTGTACCGGATACATAGCTCACTCCCTTAATGTAGGTTATTACACAATAGTTTCTACACGCATACATATGCAATGGTTTTACGATGTGAATGAACGGTCTATAGGAATAAAGATTGAAATAACACTCGACGTATCAGCTTTTGCAGAATACAGTAAATTTATGGGGTGACGCTAGAACAAGATAACGTGATTTAGTGTTCATTACTTGACCTACCCATACCGGATAGCATAACAAATAGAAAGCATCTCTCTCTCTCTCTCTCTCTCTCTCTCTCTCTCTCTCTCTCTCTCTCTCTCTCTCTCAAATGCCTACTCGCCAGTAGCTTCTCGTGGGTCGGTGGTTCTTTCCGGGGTTTGTCCGGTTTCTTCCTCCACCATTAATACTGGCCGCCATGTATAGCCTATATTGTGCTGAAAAATGGCGTTAAACCATAAAAAAACAAAACTCAAATGCCTACTAACGTTGACCATTTATTACAGCGTGAAGTTTGCAAGGAGTTATCTCTCTCTCTCTCTCTCTCTCTCTCTCTCTCTCTCTCTCTCAAATGCCTACTTACGTTGACCATTTATTACAGCGTGAAGTTTGCAAGGAGTTATTCGGTTCAGCAATTGCCAGTTCATATATAACGTAGCTTGTGACAATTGATTACGCTGCTCTACCTACCTACAGGCGAAATAGTAGACAGGGCAAGAGAACTTGAAACCTAAGAGCAATAAATCAAACGTACAACAGTCGGATTGTCTTCATGAGACATCTTACACGAATACAGCTGGTGTTCGACGGACTGGGGCTTTTCAAAGCACCTGGAAATAAATTGTGACGAAAGGGATAATTTATTTTGGAACGGCTAACATCTATCACCAATAGCAATGCGTATAACAAATCGAAGTAAATGACAACTTACTTTCGACAATTCATAAGATCTACGTCGGTATTAAATCGTAATAGGAAACCCTAGCTGGACAAATTTATTACCTTGTATATCATCTTGGTATGGAATGCACTCATTCCTTTCTAGTAGTCGGATATAAAGCCCAGGTAAGCCTTGATGAATGATGGCGTGATGTGACAAATTTTTTGCAAGGGATGGCAACAAACTGAGGAAGTTGAGAAGAGTGAAGTGAAGTTAAACCACGAAGTCATAACGCTGTTAATGTAAATATGTGTGAATTAACAACAGCAAGTCCTGACAATAGTAAAGTGTCGCATATATATATATATATATATATATATATATATATATATATATATATATATATATATATATATATATATATATATATATATATATATATATATATATATATATATATTATTGTATCAGCTATTTCAATAAATGAGAGCAAGTTAACAATTGCTTGGTCTCGACGACTTGACTTTCAATGATTTTCCTTCTCTCCAAACAATGTCTGAATGGGCAAGTAAATGGAGTCACACATTTCACCTTGTGACGTGCTCCAAAAAAGTTGTGTATCTATCAAAAGTTTGACTTGGTAAATTAAAGACTGTACCACAATTTATCTTTAACTTCGCTTTATATGCTTCATATAGACATGATTGTACAAAGCGAAATATCTTATTTTAGGATGCGAAATGCTACTTGTTGTTGTAGACACTTCTTGGAAGCAGGGTTGACTGCATGGCGTCTAATGACGATGCTGTATAGGATAAACTCGTGTTGGTGATGAGAAAAAGCATAGCTTCATTATACAATAAAATGTATGCCCTACTATCAACCAACATGTCCTAACATAACAGCAATATTTAGTAAATTATCTTAACATCAAGGCCAACATCTTGTCAAATTCCGTAAATGGTTTGATGTTGTTCCATATATAGGCATGTGTACATGTATGTATGTATGTATGTATGTATGTATGTATGTATGTATGTATGTATGTATGTATGTATGTATGTATGTATGTATGTATGTAATCAGTCTCTTGACCTAGTGTGGTCGTTGAGGCACTATGCTGCTGAACATCTGACCAGTTCCCGTCACTTGTCTCGATCATGTGCCAATGCCTGTGTCCCCGCAAAACGTTTCCTGGTCCATTCTGTGATGTTGTCAGTCCACCTTTTTTCCTGTCTACCTCTCTTTCTGACAACTTTGACACTGCTCTGCAGTACTGTTGTGGGATAGAATGTTGGCTCTAGTGACATGGCCATACCATTTCAGCTTTCTCTTTTTGACAGTGGTGAGGAGGTCTTCATAATGGCCTAATTTGTGCCTGATGGTGTTACGCTCTTCTTCATTTGTGATGTGGTCCATGTAAGAAATGCCAAGGATAGTTCTGTAGCATCTCATTTCAAGTGCCTGGATTCTTCGTTTTACTTCTGATCAGGGTCCAGGCCTCACACGAATACAAAAAGATTGAGATGACTAGTGCTCTCAATAGTCTGATTTTAGTTTTCCGACAGATGTTCTTGTCTCTCCAGATGGGTCTTAGCTTTGATATAGCTGCCGTTGTTTGTGCTGCTCGTGACAAAATTTCTGCACTTGATCCCTCTTCGGTAATTATGGAACCAAGATGTTTGAACTGGTCCACTGTTTCCAGTTCCTGTCCTCTTGACTTAAAACTTGGTTGAAATTAGTTTCCCACTATTTGTCACCAGCTTTGTCTTATCGGCGCTTATCTCCGTGTCACATCTGGAAGATGTTTCATCCAAGTTCTTCACAAAGGTGGCAAGCTCGTTTTCACTGCCTGCCAGCCCATCAATTTTGACTGCAAAACGTAGTTTGGTGATGTTACGCCACGGCTACCAGTGCAATAATTGCTGAAGGTTCTGTAGGGGACTGGTTCCAGACAACAGTTGGAGTACGTCAATGACGTCTCCTATCACCCACGCTTTTCAACATCTACTTAGAGCGCATCATGAGTGAAACCCTGAAAAACCACTGTGGGACAGTCAGCATTGGAGGGCGTAACATCACCATCCTACGCTTTGCAGATGACATCGATGGGCTTGTGGCAGGCAATGAAGACAAGCTTGCCACATTAGTTGAGAACCTGGATGAAATAAGAACAAATTTCATCAAAATACGATGAGCATCTAGTAGACATGTAACCAACTTCATGGAGATTAGCAAAATGGGACCAACACAAGTAACAATTAGTGGAAACAAAGCATTTTCATAATATACATTGAAAACATTCAGCAATTCCAATATTAAGCAACCACCCACTAAGTCACCATCGAATCATTAACCAACAAAACATCCCTAATCCAACCGAACCGTGCACATATCAAAAATCTAAAACTGAAGAGAGATCACCGACAAAAAGACAAAACACAACTGATGAAAGAACTAGAGGATTATAGTACAAACGTCAGCAGTCAAATGACTGAAGAATTAGGAAGGACGAGAATCAGCAGCTGCCTCAAACAAATTCAAACACTTAAAACTAACATTATTCTCGCAGCAAAGCAGAAAACCGTGGTTTGAAATTTCCTCATCTGTGAACATTAAAGAAGATGCAAAACATGTCTGGGATAAAATCAAATCCATCAGAAGGAAACACGCCCAAACTACCTTAAAACTAGCAGGTGCCATTATTAATCAGGATAAAACGAACAGACTGGCCGACCATTTCGCTGGATGAATAGTAACACGAATCACTCAAACATCTTCAAGAATGATCGAATATTAATAGATACGAAATTCCCACATTTTGTCATCGAACAAGAACATCCCAATAGACTTCTCAGCATAGACTTTATCACCCATGAATGGAAGAGAATACTGCGAGGAAAATATACAACCCCAGTAGAGAAGCTAGGTTATGAAGAATACAAAAATATCCCACAAAAGATAGAACGAGCCATATTACGCCTAATCAAGGCAAGCTTGAACAGAGGAGAAATCCAAAATTCTCTGAAACAAGCTACTGTCATCCCCAGACCAAAACAAGGCATGGACGCAACTCGTCAGACCCATATCGCGAAAAACAAAGACATATCATTATTATTATTATGCTATATTATTGGATCTTGAGGATGCTTACGATCTAATCTGAGCCAAGGGCCTTATTGCAAAATGAAACCATTTTGGATTGACAAGCCGTATACATAAATGGATAAATAAATCTTCCAGACCGGTCGTACAATCAAAACCAGAGTAGGGGATCAACTCTCAGAACTCTTCTAAATCGATAATGACACTTCACAAGGACGTGTTCTGAGACCTACACTGTTTAATATCATGATAATCGTTCTGAAACAGTGTCTCGACCATATCAAAGTAGACCTATCACAGTTCGCATACGACAGCGGTATCTGGAGAGTGGGAAACCCATCCAGTGAATTCGTTCTGGACGAACCCCAAATGAGTCCATAGAGTAAAGGTTACTTGCCTGACAAGTGTGGAATAAAAATCTCAATTAAAAAACCATACGAGTCGTTAATCACTTAAAGGAAAACGATTTCAGATATGCGTAAAACTCTGCATAAACAACACTCGAATCCAGTTTGAAAAGGTATCTAAACTTTTAGGTATGTATTTTGATCAAAAATATCTCTTGGAACCAAAATATAATTGAATACTTCGATGGTGCAATGAGGTCTTAATCTCCACAGGAACCTTAAAAAATCTATTTGGAGTATTGATCAAAACACCTAGGTGACGATTTAAAATCACTAATTAGATCAAAACTGACTAAAGATGCCAGATATATGCATAGCAAGCCACGTCCTCCTTAAATATCTGAATAGTATCCAGTTACTAGCCCTTTGCACCATAACAATTAGTGGCATCTCAAGAGAGAACTACAAATCTTAGTAGGCGAACCATCCACTTGATTTAAGAAAAGAGCTGCATCTTAGGTATGTGGCCAGACTATCAAGTCAGGATGCGGCGCAACACAATAGGGATATTATCGAGCAATATAACAGACCATTCAACCGAACGATAATATCGAGCACAAATGCAGGAAACAAATATCCAAGAACTATATACAACTAGGATTAAGAAGGATTCGAGCCAAACAAGTAAAGTACCCATGCCATGGTAATTACATCAAAATATTCTTTTTGAAATTGACAGAAGATAAAAAGAAGATACAAATCATATAAAACAAACTTAAACTGATGGATTGATATCAACGAAAACCATCACAACCGCTGCTACCGTAGTGGTTCAGAATTAAAAAATAGTGCTAGGAGCGAGACTTCCTGATGGAACGCTATACTTTCAGCAAAAGTCTGGTCGCTAAAGATAGCCCTCATACAAATCATATCGCATGATGTTACAAAGCAAAATTTAAAAAATCCCTCAGCGTGCTTAAATCAGACCTCTAATAGGAAAACTGTTTTAAAAGAGTTAATTATATACTTAGCAATTTAGAAGCTAATCAGTGCATTGTACGCATCCCTGGAAATGAAAGTACGGCAAAGGAAGCACAAACCAGACCAATAATCACAGCCCAATTGATAAAATACAGTATCTAATACTTATATAGCTTTATTAGACAAACAAAATCAATAAGCAATATCAAATAGAATGTGATAGCAGCACAAAGGGCAGAAAGCTGTATTCGATCGTCAATACATTGTCAGGAAAATCCAATACTTCCAACTCACCAACCCATACTCAACAGAATTAAAACTCGAATTGCATTACTAGCGCAAAATTTTAGAAAATATCTACCAAACACTACAACAAGGGGATTAAATTGCCCATTCTTTCCAATACCGGAAAGCTCAGAACATATTTTCAACCGCTTCCCCAGATACTTAGGAAGAAACTGAAATCCAACCGCAAAGCAATAAGAACACCCAACACATCCCTCAGACATTTTGAAGCCATGTTTAATAACACTAACGGTAATTTAAAAACACCATGTTTGAGATGGCAGACTGATTTAACATCAACATCAATAGTTGACCCTCATTTTTTTCTACACCATATTAATACTTTAAAACAATGACCAAGGAGTGAAGCAAGGGAGTTTAATCCAAATGGATATACTCACTATGTGGCCCTGTGGGCGAGGTATGGGAGTCAGATTGGATGATGGAAAGAAAGCTCGAGTTTAAGTAATTCGAGCCTGGCATTGCCTTTGCGCGAGGAGGACGTTGGATCCGTTGTGACGGTATCCACTCCCTTTCATACGTTATTCGGATGAACAAATCCCTTTGGCAATGAGATACGGATACACTGTGTGCGTATCAAACTGACGTCAGTAAGGAAGGAATGCCATGTTCTTCGCATACTTGTTATGGCCACACACACACACACACACACACACACACACACACACACACACACACACACACCAGTTAAATTTAGGTATCGGTGACAATCAAATAATCAGTTGGTGGAAATAAGCACACTCACATTACTACTTGACTAGTCTCATTCTACTAACCTTACGTTCTACTACCTGTATCATGGTCTTTACTTAAGACAATGGCACACAGAGGCGTACCTGGGGGGGAGGGGGCAGAGGGGTACACATGTCCCCGGGCGCCAAGGTACAGGGGTGCCAAAATGAGGCTTGCAACGTTACATTATAATAAGTAAACAAGTAAACAAGGGTAATAAATCGGTCACAAGATCGCTGGGGCGCCAGTTTTATAGTTCGTCCCCGGGCGCAAAATATCATCGCTACGCCTCTGATGGCACATTCCATTAAATCAACATTAGCGATATAAGGATAATTATAGAGGCCCTCAAATAGTGTGAATTAAGGTGGAAGCCCACAAGCATCAGACACAGCTGCAGAATGCACCAACTAAAATTAATTAATAGAGTAGTTCCTCAGATTAATATATTATAAAGCAGGCCACGAAATTAATATATTGCAAGGTGGTAAAGCCCGATATCAAGTCCCCCGCAACAAGACGGAATATTAAACCAGATTTACATTAAAATAAATCAATCATGGTTCCGACCGATTGGTATCAATCAACAGGCCCAGAACGTATCATATTATGAAGTGGTTTAAAACCCCAGCCATCAGGCCAGACTGCTTAAGAAAGGAAGAATTACTCTTGATGTGTAAAAAGAAAATTAACCCGGACTATTCATACCCTACCAAGAGCATGATCCAGAGATGGAACAAGCCCTTTCGACATAAAATGGTTCCGAACTTTCCAGAAGGAAAAACAAGCCATTAATTAAAAAGGGACTTAAACATCCCAGCTATTCAGGCGGATTCTACAAAATACCCGACAATGCCCCGTGGATATGCAATATTTCCAAAATAAATTGTAATCCCCTAATGCTCTAAAGTATGGAATTGGAAAAGAGAACAGCCCTTGAAGCAGGTCAGCAGCAGTAGTGATTCTGGGCAAAGGCATCACAATTTGGCGTGACTATCCGACAACTGCTCCGTTTACATGGTCGAGTTTTGGCAATAAACCAAGCAATTACATGGATTCAAAACACTCAGTCACCTCAAGGAGTTACTATTAGCAACTCTCTCAGTGTGCTGAGATCCTCGAAATCAGACGACCATTCTGGTCGAGAAAATGTGTTGCGTTAAGTTGTCTTGAGACTTAAAACCAGAACAATATTACAACAAAATGTATGTGAGCACCGTGCCCCATTAACATACCTGGAAACTAATTGATTGGTAAAGAAGCCTAACAAAAAAAACTGACCGAACCGAATATTCATTAACTGGATTGCAGCGTCTAGGACATACACAGTAATAGTCGGTAGAAAATCGATAACAAATGGCATGGAGAATGGGATAATACTCCTCACGGATGCATGTTTTACGACCTGAATAAACAAGTTCATAAAATGTCCTCGCCCCAACCTGATGAACACACATAACACCAAAGTCACAACTAAATTGAAAACCTGAAAAGAAATTTTATTAGTCAGCTGTTTTAGATGGACATCACAATACCAAGCAGCGGGCATTAAAGGTCAATATTTCCGCATCCATGAAAATATTCTACCATATTATCAACAACTGCCTTAAATAAAACATATCAATTCTATATATTAAACTGCCCTGGAATAATTTTCTATCATCGGCAAGATGATGAACTATAACCCTCACCTAGAACAGAAATTTCTTATACAAAATAGACAAATGTCGCCCCTCTATTAAGGGCAACTAATTATCCTTATGGAAGAAACCGACCTAAAGTTAAGCGATATGGAATGTCCCCAAGGACACGCTAAAGTAAAACAAAAAGATACAAAAATAATCAAACAACAAAAACCATAATGAAATCTCTTATGATGGGAAAATTCCACCTGTCTAGAGTGGTTGAGAAAGGGCTCTGTCCCGAGGGAGGGAATCTGTAGATCATTCCCACCAGAATAAATGATTCGCAGAGGTAAAAATAAACGTTCACACAAAGTTGTAAACCACGATAAATTTACATAATCATTTATCGCCTATGACCCATTGACCAGGCCGTAATAATATTTAAGATTATAAGGTGGTGCAAAGTTCAGACCGTCAGTGCCCACTACACTATGCAATAGTTGATTGTCAAACTTTCCAAAACTGTAAGCGTACTCACTGACAATATCCGATTCAAAAGAACCTTAATCCCGTATATATCAGTCAATACATGGTGGTTAACAACCAAAATAATCTGTTCAACAATACAATGTGTCATGATGTTAAGCTCAAACAAACCTCCGAATAAAAGGTGTATATGCCTACACCATTAAAAACATTTAATATTGCAATACTTGGCATGATCAGTTCCACAAAAAAAAACCACTTTACTCCGCTAATAGTTAGTAGCCTAACAGATGCAAGTACAGAGCTTGTCCTTTTAAAAAATATCCTTGTGTAAGAATATATTATTTAATTTCGGCGATAAAATGAAACTTTTAAATCGGGGCCCCGAGTGGCCGAGTGGTCTAAAGCGCTCTCCGTTATGGATCACAACCATCTCACCTTTGTCTGCGTGGGTTCGAGTCTCAGATTCGGCAAATGTGGGTATGTGAGAAAGATTGCCAGTAGCTTCTCGTGGGACAGTGGTTCTTTACGGGGGTTTTCCCCGGGTTCTTACTCCACCACTAATATTGGCTGCCATGTATAGCCTATTGTTTGCTGAAAAATGTCATTAAACAAAAAACAAAACTTTTAAACCTGGACTCACTGGAGCTTCCGGCAGCGTCGTGGCGCAATTCTCTAGAGCATTTTCAGCATCTGCCTCGCTCGGACATAAATAATAAAGTGTGCAGTTGTCACAGTAAGGCGTCAAATGGGTGCAGCACAGCACCTATTTTTTGACGAGTAATTTAAATAGCACAATCTGACTGCAGTAATTAGAAGTACCTGGCCTAATAACCACATACATCTTGAATCAAAGACTATTTTCATAGCCTTGCCATTCACCGTCGACCGCATGAAGCACAAAAAAATGAAAACCAGCAGCACAGTGGGAAATATAATAAGCGCTCCCACGAAACCGGGTGTAGGAGTTGGACATCATTCCCCAGCACTAGGGCAATTTTGCCAGATGGTCCATTCTTGAGCTGGATTCCTAGCGGAGATAAATGGAAGAAGGAAACAAGTCACGCTAGCTTTAGGCTTGTGGTCTCCACCAAGACTTATTTGATGAACCGATATATGGTCTTCCGCTTACACCGTCCTCCGAACCAAAGCTAGCGATTCTATAATTCGGGTTACACGAAACTCCATTCAGTCACACGACTTCCCCGTAGAGAACACCCAACTAAAATATAATAACCGATATGTGTGGTAGACTGTTAAGTACCAATACGATACAATAATATATATATTACGCATGCAGACACGTGAATTGGCTACGTTGCAAATGAAATCATTTCATCAGAACTGCTGTTCACGATTATTATGGTAACCGTGCTCATTCACGAATAATCTCTGTTATAAAAATCTGAATATTACTCATCTTTGAGGTATGCAACGTATGAGTGATTTTGATTTTTCTGTTCAGTAATAATAAAAAAAATAATTAAAATTAAAACAGACTAGAGCAGCCAACCAGTTTTGCAAAGTTACTTATCCTATCTCAGTCTGGTTACCTCAGACCCGTCATCTCAGCCTCGGTGTCCACGTGCTAGGAAGTATTGTTTAAAAAGAAAGCAGCGGTGTCTTCTGTTATATCTGACGTAGTTGTTTATAAAATCCAACAACAACACTAACATACATATAGCAAACATAAATTTACTCATCAAGCAGCTCATTGTCTCCAAAAGTTTTATAACACCTTACAAAACATTTTGACACACACACACACCGAGCTGTTTTATAGAGCTCTATACACAGGCCATACATTTCACTGGGCACTTAAAAATCAAACTCTCTTAAGTGCAAAGTCGGCATAAACCAGAAATGTTTTATATCAGACTGGTTTCTTCAAACTATGTCGAACTCCCACAATCCATCCCAGTTGAATCAAACATAATGCATGTGAAAACTGCACCTACCAACAAGAGTGACTTAGTCCCAGTCCACATGCCATTGTACAAACAGATTCGGCGTAACGTATCATTTCACCTGTGATAGCAACACTTATCACATTTCCAGGACAGAAAATAGAGATTTCCAAGAAAGTCATGAATTAAAACTTTCCCCAGGTCATATACACTTCTTTAGCACTTTACCCAATATGCATATCGTACCGTTGCCTGAAACAGAACAGTTTCCAAAATTAAAACTGATAAAAGTTAAAACATAATCTTATAAAAGATATTGTTCATGCAATGCCAATTTCACATGACATCCATCGATTAAATGATAATACAGTAATAGTACAAAATGGTTTTATGTTTATATTTTCTCATGCGTAGAACTTATGTACTATGGGTGGACAGATCACCCCATTTCCCTCATTAACATGTTCATCTTCATGCACAGTACATGTATTTAGAAAAAGAAAAGAACGTGGCTCGAGACGTTCATTGCGCAATACTTCCAACACATCAGAATTTGAACTTTAGTATTGATTTTTACCCTTTTCTAAGATCGGAATAGATTCTACCTAGATAGCTATTCCGATTTTCATAAAAGAGTACAAAACATGATGACCTTTACATAGAGTGAAAAGCAATATTAGTTCCTGACATCTATTGAGTTTTTAATCTGCTAACTAAACAGCATGGGAGCATTGTTATTTTAATTTAGCTTGAAACAACTGGATGAGAAAAAATAATGCGTGCAAGTTATTTTTAAATGAAATTATTTAGTTCAAAACAATTGGGTGAGGAAAATAATATATGTCGGTGTTTGAATCATGGCAAATACATCCCATTCGTGGGGTTACATTATGTGTCTTTCTACTCGACACAGACTCGTGGGGAGACATATAATATAGCCCACTGACTGAGATTTCCCTGCCTCGTTTCGAACTTCAACATATACTCTATTAATCCGATAGCTTGGCGTTATGTAACTTTGTCCTAATTCACTAACATTTTTAATAATTATGAAGAAATCCAACATGTAAAATAGTTCTATGACATAGCATGAACGAATGCAATTCTATAATTAACATGAATCTACAGTTGAAGATTGATCCCATACATGTTATTAATGTGTATTTTTCAAGACACAATATCTGATTATGTTAGACATGGCACGCTGAGAGATATTTGCCTCACATGGTTTTTGGTTTGTTTTTGTTTCTTAATAAAAGCGTCCGATAAGTTATTGGTGTATGTCTTTTTCAACACGAAATCACTACCTGGTTTGGTTTGGTTTGGCAAAGCGCGCTGTAAGATATTTTTGCCGCACATGCCTTTTCGTTTGTTGAGGAGGCCATCAGAAAAGTGGACAGCCTTTTTATAAAACTTGTTGTATCGTGGTAAGACAAACAAGAATTTACTCTACAAGTGCCCTGGTTGTGGTGAAAATCAACGATCAGAGAGAAGCCCCGAGTGACCAAGTGGTCTAAAGCGCTCACCGTTACGGATCACTGCCATACACCTCTGTATGGGTTCGAGTCTTGGGTTCGGCCAATGTGGGTATGTGAGAAAGCTTGCCAGTAGCTTCTCGCGGGTCGGTTGTTCTTTCTGGGGTTTCCCCGGGTTCTTCCCCACCTTTAATAGTGGACCCTATGTATAGACAATCTTGTGCTGATAAGGCGTTAAACGCTACAACAACAACAACGACGACGACCAGAGAACTCAGGAAACCAGAATTCTTACTACATGTAACTCGCTCGTGCACTTTTGAGTAAACCAAACTATGGTACACGTATTGAATTAACTAAGCCTAAAATAAGCCACCCCCAATAACAGTACTCGGCAATGAAACACGTGACGTTTTTGTTCATATATATATAATGACTGTATAAACATTTTACTTCACACATTGTGAGACAATACAAGTCCCATGCAAATAAATTAGGCGTTAATTCCCTTACGTCCCAATTTCGCCTCTTATTACTAATCACTTTATTGCTACCTGGGAAACAAAAAGTATAACGACAATGCACCCGCAATGTACATTGTAAAATAATACTAGCCTTCGTCACAACTAAAAATGACTTCTGCGTAATAACGTGATAGTATGCACAATGAGTAAACAAAAAATCCCGGGCGCACGTGGACATAAACTGGTTACATTTCATGGATTTGACACTTTTTATCGGTTAACACAAGACATTCAAGTCAAACCCATACGAAATTGTTAGTTCATGAAAACAAGAAAAAAATGTATAGATTATTTACTGGAGTTTATTAGGAATAATTAAAACAAAATGTGTAGATTATTTACTGGAGTTTATTAGGAATAATTGTTTTTAAAAAAATGAAAGCATACGATTACTCAGTGGAACTTTACTATTATGTAGACTCTTTGGGATTTGCCATTTCAGTGGAATGCTTGGAAAAGAAAATAACCACATACATTAAAAATAACATGGCATTTAAAGTGTTGGTATAAAGCAATTTGATATGCCAGTCCTATGGCGCAATAATACGCAAATATAAACATTCTAGCGACCGTCTGCAGTTGATTTTCGATCAATGATTTATTTCCACACATTAATCATTAGTAACCTATGAAAATAACGATAAAAAATATTAATAATGTTCTTTTTTATATATGAATTTAATATGGTACACATTTTCATCACAATCATTTCTTATGTATGTTCCCCTGCCATCTCATAACATAACGGACAAACTACGCAGAAATGTGGAGTGAGAGAAAAAAGGAATTTGTGCTGGATTAAAACCTTCAAATAGAAATTATTCCAAATAACCAACAAAAATATGGGTCGTCGTAACGACACGAGTCATCTCAGTCTTTTTGTATTCATGTGAGGCATGGACCCTGACAGCAGATTTACAACGCAGAATCTAGACACTTGAAGTGAGATGCTACAGAACCAACCTTGGCATCTCGTTCATGGGCCACATCATAAACGAGGAAATGCGTAACACCAAGCACAAAGTAGGCAAATATAAAGACCTCCTCATCACTGACAAAATGAGAAAGCTGAAATGATATGGCCATACCACTAGAGCCAACAGTCTATCCACAACAGTACTGCAGGGCAGCGTCCAGGATTGCAGAGAAAAAAGTGGACTGACAACATCACCGACTGGACCACGAAAGGTTTTTGCTGAGACACAGGCATTGGCACATGATCGAGACAAGTGAATGGAACTGGTCAGATGTTCAACAGCACAATGTCTCAACGACCACACTAGGTAAATGATACAAAATTGCAAAGCATTTCAGCATTATACAGCAAATTCCTCGGTTACATGGTACACGTACTGTGAAGCATTGATGTTTTGTTTATATTGTTGCTTCTTAAACAAACTATAATGTTCTAATAATCGATTATTATTAATGATATATAAAATACAATGGCCTCTCTCTCTCACTCTCCCACCTCCCCGGACCCTCGTAGCGAAATACGGGCTAAAATCTATAAAATGACAAACTTAGAGTATTTTCATTTGTGTCATGCAACGATACCTCTGCAGTTATGAATGATGGTAAAAGGAATTAAGTCAGAGAGAGAGAGAGAGAGAGAGAGAGAGAGAGAGAGAGAGTTTATGATCACTTGTATTAGCGGAATAATGATTTAGATCAAATGTAAATATATTTTAAAATAATTAATTACCTCTTGTTGGTTCGTCATTTCGCTTAGTTTATTTTCCGCATTATTTTACATGAGCCTGTAGGTTAATAGCTTAGCGTTCATGCAAATGGCGTAGCTAACCAAGTAGTTACTTTTATTATTCATATTTAAATCATAAGTGTATTATATTGATTTAGTCACGCTGAAGAAAAATAAAATAAAATAGAAAACAACTAACTTACCAATATGCAAAAGTGATTGTAAATAGCCACAAAAGACACATAACTACATTTTGTAGCGGACACACTCGGGAATGTGATGAGTATATTCACTAGGTCAATACACAACTGCCAGTAGTTAATCTGAACTCTGTTCAAAAGGGCAAATATATGTATTTGTATGTGATATAAATAAAATATATGTACAGTATGTACTCGTTGTATAAATTTTTCATTAAAAGGAAAATCTCTCTCAGAGAGAGAGAGAGAGAGAGAGAGAGAGAGAGAGAGAGAGAGAGCTCTGATTGATCGAGAAAGAACAAATGATATCCATTATATTGGTTCAAAATATATTATAACGAGGTGAGCAAGAAACAAAAATCCCAGCTAGAAAAAAAAACTTGCCACCTTTTCCTGCCAGATAAGTAAATGACCTGTCCCTTATGAACAAAAATATGATTTCTGTTCAGTACTTCAATTTAAAATTCCCCCAAAAATCCTGTTGCTTAATTGTCTCCATCCATATGCGAAATAATACCCAGAGGCGTGGCTGGGGGGGGGGGGGGGGGGGGGTCAGAGGGGGACATCTCTCTGGGCGCCAGACTAGAGGAGGCGCCAAAATTGGCTTTGAAATTGGTTGTATGTGGAATTTCTGCTGCAAATAATGGGTTTCAGAGTTGAGGGGGGCGGGGGGGGGGGGGGGGGGCGTAAAAATGAATCTTGTTCCCGGGCTCCAAACAATCTAGCTATGCCTCTGATAATTAATACCAACCATGTCACATGCTATTTTCAAATAAATATCACTTTTACAAAGAAACAATGTCATGTTGTGTAACCCAGTTGTTTTGGCGGTAAGGTTTCATTTCTCATTAATAACTTCTCAGTGTTAATAAAAACTGAACACTTTTCAAATCTATAACACAGCTCATCTAAAAGTAAAGGAAACATGCTTAAAATGTGTTCTATCCGAGTGTTTTTTTAATGCATTACACTCAACTGTAGCCCTTTTCCCCGTGACGCCTCTCATTTAATGTACTTTATTGCGAAATGCTAGAGAGATGTGTTATCTTTTATTATTACGAAATAAACAATGTTTAACTGTTGCTTTAGATATAACCTATGCACAGGTATATTGCGAAATGGTCATCTCAACGTCACTTCCTCCCAAAAGTAATTTAGCCTTGCCTCTAGAGAGAACATTTCCTTTTAACACAAGGCAGGTGTATTGTCTAGACTGGCAAGGAACAGAGATCGGTGCTTTATCCGCATATTAGTTTTTGCACAAGGTTTACTGCAATCGTTTGGAAACATTTACGACGAGAGAAACCTTCATTACTGAGTTGGAATTGCACTTGAATATTGAACCGTAGTCTGTATTTGCCTTCATATTTAGGATAGTTCAAAACAGTCCAGTGACGTCATTTAAAAGGCCAGCCCTTGGCTTGATAAACATCAAAACCTTTCCAGTAGTTACTGGAGTGTAACGATGGCGTCAACCAAGGTGAAATCGCAACAACAGGTGAGAGAAAATACTAATGATTTTAAATACTTAAAAGAATGTTGAAGTTATTGTTCATAAAATATAAATCCAGTGGGGCAATATGCACCTACATATTTAGTACTTGGGTTTGAGTTTACAATATATATTCTTCTGCAATGGCACGGAAATATAAAATTCAAATCAAAATGGCCGCTGTGTTGTTCAGTGCAAGCGTCCATTCGTTATTCGTCAAATTTAAAAGAAAACTGTTAAGTAGATACTTTGCTCGTACATGACTTTGACTGAAGTGATTTTTACAAAAAACAACCCACGTAATTGTGAGAAATTCACCATTTGCAGTTGTACGTTTAGAACAGAATTTTGCGACAAGCCATCTCATGAATATTTACAACCCAGTCGACATTGAAAGGTCGAATGCAACAAAGGAGATTTACAAAGGATATCATATTAATAGAATGTTCATGTACAAATAATTTTCCATCAAAAGTAAAATCTTTAACGCAGCAGTTTATTTTCACAGAAGTCTTGAAAAAAAATCTCAACTATTAACAATTTAGTAGTTTCATTTAAAAACGGGAATTCCATGCTGATCAGTGCAGTTTTTTTTTCTAAAATAATTACTGGTCTAAGAAATCCATTTTTAGCATGTTTGGCAAAAAGGATACATTGCAATGGTGTTGCTTGTTTAGTAGAAAGAAAACCCTTTTATTATAAAGTGGCTTTTTTACGACCAAAGAACATAATCATCATGCACTTCCTTTTGGCATTTTAATGAACAGCAAGTCTTGAAAGGTTACATTGGACAAATGGTAGTTTGCTCTTAGGGAGAAGGGACATAAACATCGACGAAGCCTGCCAGAAAGCAAGAGCCAATTTGCTGGTGGCCACAAAGTATATAACTATCACTTGTCTCATTGCCTCTAAAGCTTGACCAAGTCCAACATGTTGGAATTTCACTGGATGACCAGATTTTAGTGCCATTTTGTTTAATTCTAGATGTCAGGAAACTTTTGATAGCTATGAAACCTGAGACTGGTACAATTGTTGATGTTTGAATAGTTTGAATTTATGGATCATCTTTACTGTACATTTTCTATCAAACTTGCACATGTTTTTCTTTGTTGCTTTCTTTGCAAACTAAATGTGGAGATTTTGCTTAAACTATTTTGGATTGCTGCACTTGGGTGTTTTTTGTTTTAAACTATCACATCTGTATCAGTGGTATGATCAGTGTTATTGTTATATTCATTCTCATTTAGTTTTAAAATGGGCTTTCCTAATGGACCCTTAATTTGACCTTGGGAGATTTTCTGGACAAGCTGATTTGTGCATGTACTGTGTTGCACTTAGTCAAAAACCATCGCAGACTTTATTGAATTATGATTTTGTTGGTTCCATTGACAAATATTTGATTGCATTTCAAACCCATACCAGATAAAGATACTGTTTGCAATAACTGCAAAGCATCTTTATTAAACCAAAATCAAGCTGGGTATATCAGTGTTTCCCATTACCCATATTTGCACTTCAGAGACCACCAAAGTTTTAATTTGAGTTTTTTTTACCAACATTCGTTTTTTACTCAAGTCTGCCACCAAGGAGACTTTTGACTTGTCTTGGACCTCTAGGGGATACACTGGTATAACAGGTAGAAAAGGTGAAAGTTAATGGCTTGAAATTGTAACCAAAAGTTTTAATTGCCAATTCAATTTTTGGTGAACATTAATCGGTTAGCAAAATAAGGCTCGTTCTCATTGATATCGATCACAGGACTTCTGTCTTTAAAAAAGTTGTCTCCCCAAATAATACAAACCTCAATATTGTCGCCAAATTTGAAAAAGAATATAGCCATTTTCATAATACAGTACTATCCATTTATTTAGATATTCTTGGGACCAAAGTAATGTTGTCGAAATAAGCGAATGGTTAGCAGAGGGGGTGGGGTTGTGCTTGAAAATTGAGATTTTGCATACAGGTGCAATTTTTTAGATGACCTGTAACCTGTGACTAGGATTTATATAGAAAAAAGGAAATTTTGGTTAAATGAAGATAACGGGTCTGAAATACACTTTAGTATTGACAACTTACAATTGTGTTGTACAATTGCTGTTAAATAATGTACATGGATATGGAAATTCCTTATAGCTGAAACCTTCCAGACATGCAGTTGGTGAAAATAAGGGATAAAAATGAGTGAATTTTGATATGAATTCGTGAAGCTCTTAAGAGTCAGGGCACATACATGCCAACTATTATGCTTTTGTCGTAATCGTGACCCCCCCCCCACTAAATTATGCCTTGTATGAAAACAGATGACTCGTGCTTTTTATATATATATCCACCTTCTAGAAAAATCTATTTGTTTTTCTCATTTTTATTAACATCCCATTAAATTAATCCGTCAGACTATTTTACAAGACTGCTTCTACTTAACTACAAAAAAAGTACGCTTGTTTGTAGACTTGCGTGCACTTAACTAATCATATTCTTTTTAAAGTAACCATCCTCTTACAAAGAATCATGCTGGTTCTACTTTCAAACTTTCTGCCTATTATTTGATTATAGTAGTTGTAAGACTTAGGAAGGAGAGAACAGACTGGTTTTCTAATTTTAAATTTTATGCACAGATTAATTTATCTACTTTGTATTTAGTGCAGAACCAGTATTTGGGGCAAAAAGTGATTTTTTTTTTTTTATATTTATGCGTATAGATCTAAAATATCTCCTTTCAAATAATTAAGATGGATTTTAAAAAGGTCCCTAAAAATAACTGAAAAAATACTAGAATCCTCCAAATATGAAGACCTGAGACCAGCATGACGGTGCATCTATTACTGGCCATGTGGAAAGAATTTTAATATTTGTTGGTCTTCAGATGGATTCTTGTCTATGCGCATGTAAAGTTAAAAGCGCTACCGTTGAAAACTTGAATCATTAACAGATGTTTAAAAGACTTAAGGTGCAAATAAATCATGTTTTTTTTAAAATTTTAGCATGTTATATGTGATTACGTTTTTCTGCTTGGATTTCTCTTTTGACCACTTGGATTACTTTTTTCTTGAAACGGGTTGTTATGTATGCTGGTATATTTGTTGGAACAAATGTTTAGCATGGTCTCTAGATAAGATAGTGTTCAACGGAAAAACTTGCAATGCTTAAGTGTTGGTAGCTTACATGATTTTTTTTTGCATCCATTGTGAATCCATGAGACTACTTCCATGATGGTGAGGCTACAGAGGGGATGAGGCTATTCACAGGGAAATGAAGGCGTGAACAAAAAGAAATTAACATTCTTGCGATAAGTCTCACCATAATATAAATTGATGTCCAGATATCTATTTTTTCAAAAGGTTGGAACTATAATTGGGGTTTTAAACTGCTGTTGGTAGTGATCATAGTCATGAACATATTTGTTGCAAGCAGGAAACTTTCACGGTACATTAAATATCAAATATGCACTGACAAACTCTTGAACAAACACTGAAAAATGAAAATACTTAAAGTTTAATGTCAAATTTCTGTGATCAAAGGTCTTCGGCTTGCTTTGATGAAGGTTCGTTCATGTGTTATTGAAAGCTCCACAGGGACAAGTGGACACTAAGCAAGACATACAATATATGTATTCTCTTAGAAATATGCACTATATTTTCTGATATTCATATTTGCATCAAACATAATGATTTAAGCTATTCATTTAACTTGAAAATGTTCTGAATTAAGACTTTGAAAGGGAATAATAGAAACTACACTGAAACGAGTATTAACTGAATAACCATGGATCACGCTAATGGGCAAAGTGGATGACTAAGCCAGCTAAAAATGTAATCTTTACCTTAGTCTTTTAGGGAAACGAAAATGACTTGCCCTGTGATATTTTTTCCCCCAAGGTACATTGGCTGACTTTTTTTCAGAGATGCCCCCCCCCCCCATTCCGCATTAGCCAGGTTAGATCTAGTGTTGTGTTGTAGCAAAATAAATCAGTCGCTATGCCTAGATTTGATGTCAATTGCACTGACAAACTCTTGCACATTCACAGGCATGTTTTCATAACTTCTTGACCCCATTAATCCTTTCCTGAGCAAGTTGGCAACTATCACAGCCAGATTTCTGCACAGTATCCATTTAGGACAACAAAACATTCAAACTCTTTTTTTTTTTTTTTGAATCTTTAACATTGATACATATGTAGCAGTTTGTGTTTTAACCCTTAAATTGCTAGTTTTTTTTCCGTAAGGAACAGTGTACACGTCCTATTACTTCAACTAGCCACTACTGCTTGTAAAACTGTTTTGATTGGTTTATAAAGGCCAGGAACAAGCATTCTGTTGCATTTATTGAAGACGCATCTGATAGTAGATCAAACAAATCATTATGCAGATCAGAGTTCATATGGCTGTCTTGAAGGGGAACAGTCGCATGAAAAAATGGTGGCCTGTCACACCTGAGAATCAAAAACTTTTATTCGCATTGATTATATCAATGGATTTGGTACATACATCTGATCTCTATTCCTACTGGGCTACTGATGATGTGATATCAACCGCATACTTCACCAAATAATGAGTATGGGATAGATTTCTAGATATTCTAAGCAATGTACACCTGGTAAATGAGAATGACCAAGGTGACCCATTACAAAAGATCCGCTCAATGATTGAAAAAAGTGAAGAATTTGCTCAGGTATGTTCACCAGATATGAATCTCAGTTTTGATATTAGAATTAATAACTAGTGAAAAATTGTCATAAACATTTATTACTGATGGGGTGTAAACTTTACTTTGACATTTGTGGAGTGGATGTTTACAAAACTCTTAACCTTTTCTTTACCTGTAATTTTCACAATTTAGATATAATGTGACAAGTACATTTACATGGTTGAACTACTAAAGAATATAATATTTGGTATATTTAAACTTTTCCATTAAAAAAAATATACAGATGAAATGCAGGTAAAATGTGAAAGTTTAACATATTTGCATGTAAAGGTGCAAATACAATTTTAACTTGTCATTTTACTTGTATTTGCACCTTTACATGCAAATATCTTTAACATTGATAAATACAAGTATGTAACGTGATGCGCTGGCGGGTGATCAAAGTGTTATTAAGACAATATTGCACAAGGCCTGGTCAGAGGTATTGCGCAACTTGGAAACAACACTTGAGACCGCCTCCCACTAATTGGCGTTATCTAGGAGATGATCGCTACGGTGTGATATGCCCGGTCAGTGAGTATAGTAATCTGAGATGGTACTTTGAACAAGACAATACACGAGCCCCCGTAAAGATAAAATATGAATTTAATCAAAAATACAATTAAGAAAAGAATGACGCTGTGAATTACACTTTCTCTCTTTCTGAATACAATTAGTTCAGAAAAAATATACAAATACTGA